>CM069906.1:17278381-17350865 GCA_036172215.1 Camellia granthamiana | reverse complement strand
GAAACTCTCTCTTCAACATTGGTCATCACAACCCAGCATCTGAAGTTGGTAGAAGAACACCACCACCACCACATGGGTGATCTGACGGCTGCCGGCTGCCACCGGCGATCCTCGTACTTTTCCGGCTGCATGTCGCCGTCGTGTGTTCCGGTACACGAAGAATATTCCCGCATTCGTCTCCCTCCCATCGGCGGCGACGACAACCACCGGAACCGGAGATGGCGAAAGATCATCAAGAAGTTGGTGAAAGAAAGTAAAAACATTTACGGATCTAACAAACCTCCCACGTTTCAGTACGATGCTATTAGCTACTCCCAGAATTTCGATGAAGGGAGTCATAAGGAAGACTTAAATCGTTGTTCTCAGGGGATTAGAGAAATTAGATTATATGTACGTAAATGATTATTATCTTGTGTTTTTTTCTTTCTTTCTTTCTTTTTTTTTTATTATTTATAATTATTGTTATTTATTTTAATGTAAGTTTAGGTAATTGTTTTTGAACTTTTAGAACATGTATTGAGTATTTTGAAGATCCTATTTTTCTTTTTGTGGATGAGATTGATCTGCACATTTTTGTTGAAATGTGAGGTGATTATTATAATTTGTAGATCTATTAAAGATCTTGTCTTTGACCCGAGTGAATTTTGTCTGTGATATACATATGTGATACTTTTCGATTGATGGGTGAAAAGTAATGAAATAAGAGTCATATTATTGAATGTTTAAAGAATACTATATATATATACATGTATATTTATTATTTATGATTAATGAAAGAGTAATATCAATTAATACTCTATTGGGCTTGAATGAATATTTGCTTCGTGGCCTCAACACGAGGCCATCTCGATCAGCCTGCCCTCTTTGCTTTCAATATTGATACATTTTGATTTATTAGTGAATGGGTATGTACGTTGCACGTGATATATGATTTTTTATTATCTGTTAGTATTATAATTATGTGCATTTTTTAAATTTGTACGTGATATGTTTATAAAGTATGGTGATATGTATATAAAATATGGAGATTTGTATAGATAAATTAATTTATATTCAAAATACAACTAAATAAAAAATGAATATATATTTGGCTGAAGAATATAAATGATAAGTGAAATTTTTTATAAACATAAATACTAATGTATAGCTAGATTATTGAGATCATAATTTTATCTCAAATAATAAACAATAAATATGTCTTTTAAATATACAGTATTACATAAATATTTTTCTATCAACTTTTCACTTCAATTTTTCGTAATTCATACCTGTAATATAATTAAATGTATGAAATTAATTGCACAATTACACAATTTTGTTAAATATTTCGTCTCATAATACGAATTAATTGAACCCCCTATTACATATTATTGGTGTAAGAATACATTAATATCAATATGAAATATATTTTTATATATCAAGAGTTGTTGAGTCTCGTTTCCTGTGTCACGAATATCTTCCATGATGAAAAATATAACATTAGTCATTAGTATATTTTTATTTATATAAAAAATGTGAAATAAATTTTTTTTAAAAAATGGAATGATATTGTAGCTTAATATTTCGATCGATATATGAATTTCATAATTGTTTTCACGATATTTATAGATCCATGCTTATAAATGTTTGTAGGGTCACTTTCATAAAACTGTCAAGTTACATAATTTATTTTGTCATCTGTAAGTAATTTGCATATGACAAAAATTAATCAAATTTTTTTATTTGATGTATTCATTTTCTAATAATTGAGTTGCTGCGATATTGTTTGGGCATTATTTGATTTTTTTCCTTATAATTTAACTAAAATGTGTGCATATTGTACATTATTTTTCTTAAATTTCACAATAAATAGGATAATTCATGTTTCAGCTCGTCTAATTTTGCTTAGAGAGTATGTTGCAATAGATCTTTTGCAGTTTTTATTTCACCATCTTCTTGTTTTTCTTCTTACTCACCATTATAACTCATTGTAATAAAAATATTTTGATGAGTAAGAGTTTGAAGCAGTATCATATTATTATGAATTTTAAATCCATTTTCCTCAATAATGTGATTTTTTCTATGAGGGAAAAAAAAATGTACAATTATTGTGGTGATAGAGTTGTTTTGCAAAGTTTGTTATTGAAAGTGTTTATTGTGAACACTTATTTGTATGACATGTATGTGTGTATATATATATATTGAACATAAGTTGATAGGAGAACAATATATAATTTCGTATTTTTTTCTAGCAAATATAATTATATTACTAAAGCGATACATGTTATAAAATTAAAGTATCTGATGGTAATATAATATTACAGATTGACAATGTATGAATACAGTAACATATATAAATTTACATTTATATATATTTTTTATATTTATATATGTAGACATTGATATATATATAAGATATTACAAAAATAATATGTGTAATCTTTACAACAATATAATATAGGTAACAATGAGAAATTAATTATTTATAATTAAATAGTTGGTCATAATGTAGATGTTTAGTGTTATATTTTTGTGTGTATGCATTATTTTTTAATTATATTATTAAATTCACATAAAATTTGAAAGAAATTTGTGAATAATTTGTGTAAAATTAGAGATTAGTGAAGAAAATTTAAAAAAAAAAGAAGTTTATAGTGTTTGGTTTGATTTGTTTTTTTGAACTTTTGTTTTGAATTTTTTTTTATTTTCATATTTTTTGTCTTTGACATTTTTTTTAATAACGATTTTATTATCATTTTAGATTCACTTAATTTACTACTTTTTAATCTTATTTTGAGATTTAGGTTCACTTAATCTAAGTACACTTATAAAATAATTTGTTGTATATTCTTTTTAGAAAAAAAATTATTAATATTAAATAATAATAACAAAAAAAATATATAATAATAAAAAATCAGTACATGTTTGAATTTATAAATTTTTTACTAATATTTTACTTTTTAATTTTATTTAAATTATTAGATATTATATGTACAACAATAAAGAAATAGATGGAGGAAATAAGAAAGATTTTATAATTCAATTATTAATTCAAAAAATAAGGAGACAGATTTGTGTTATATGACTTTTGGAAGGAGAAAAATAGAAAATTGATCATTTTTAATTGTTAAATAAATAAATTAATGTTAATGTTAATTTTAAGGAAAGAAGAAGAAGAAAGTGTATTAAAATAACCTACGAATTTTTAAATGCAACACAAATCTATATTTTAAAAACGTATGAGAAAAATAGAAAATTGATCATTTTTAATTGTTAAATAAATAAATAAATGTTAATGTTAATTTTAAGGAAAGAAGAAGAAGAAAGTGTATTAAAATAACCTGCGAATTTTTAAATGCAACACAAATCTATATTTTAAAAACGTATGCACTTTTCTCTGACTAGATTCGAATGAATTCTTACAATTTTAAAATTTAGTCAAAATTATTCACAGTGATTTGTATTGTAAATATTATGTATATCAATATAGAAGCAGATACAGGAAAATAAGAAGGGAGCAATTTGTTTGTATAGGACTCTTCATGACTTTTAGAAAATATAGTAGATTTGAGAGGGTAAAATTGAGATTTAGAAAAAGTTGAAAACATGGTAAGCTCTTCACACTTTTATAATAGTAGTAGATAGTAGATAGATAGATAGTAGATGGTTAAAAATGTGAATTCTATCTGTATTAGTTGATTTTTAATATATATATTAGGCCTTGTTTGTTAATTATATATTTTAGTTAAAAAGTCAAAAAAGTTACTATAAGTTGTCACATTACTCTCTATTTTTTACACATCTTTTTCTAAAAAGTTAAAAAATTGCTAAAATAATCTATTTTCAAATGAGGCCTTAGTTTATAATTGATACAGATAATAAGGGTTGGTTTGACAATCAATTAAAAAAGTCAAAAAATTTAAAATTTAAAATTTACTAAAAAAATTTAAAATTTATATAAAAGTCAAAAGATTTCATTTTTTTATTTATATTTTGCACCTTTTTTTTTTTATTTATAAAAAGTTAAAAAAATATTAATTTTTTTATCTCATATTTTATCTAAAAAATTAAAATATTACTAAAATAACATTCTTAAATCTTTAGTTTGTAGCTGATAATTTTAAAAAAATTCGGTAGTATTACACACACCAATTGATATATTGTGGGTGTATGGGAAGTGGGTTTTTATGTAGGTTTTTTTAGTTGTAGGATATTGTTGGAGAAATTTTTTTTTGTGTTTGGGAAGATAGTTGGGTTTTTTTTTGGTTGGATGTGATGTTTGTGAGAGAAAAAGTGAAATGATTATAGGGTTGGATGTGATATTTTGTTTGGATACGTTTTTTTTGGTTTTGCAAAAAGTTTGTCTTTTTGTGAAAAAAATAAAAAAAAACCCAAGTTTCAAGCTTCGCAGTGTATCAACATATTCTATACAATTATCACTTCAAAATTATACCTCACCCATTATACAAACTAACAGAAACTCAAAACTTCTAAAATTATGTCATATTATCTATTAGTACACTAATTGATATATCAATTGATGCATATATCATTATTAAAAAAAAAATTACTATCCTATGACTTAATTCGTGATAAGATACAATCACTATTTATAACATTGGTGCTAGCTCGATCACCCATTTTTGGAACTCGAAGTAGATCACTAGACATTGGTGAGGCAGAACTTGACAAACTTATTCCCAAGAGATTATTTGAAAATTGGTATTACTTCATCTTCAATCAGTTTATGAATTATTAAGTTTCTCAAGGTGCCAAAAAAAAAAGAAAGAATTACGAACATAATTTTTGCACCAAAACATCATTCAGAATGATATAGGAGTGATTTTCATTTTTTCACAAGGGTGTTTGTTGCATGTTCAGCTCTATGAGACGTGTAGATAAATTTTAATCTTCTTAACAAGAATCCTCGATAAGAGTATCGAATTTATAGAGTAATTTTTTCTAATTCTAGAATAATGCATAGTATGACTGAGATTTAATATTAAAAATTTTAAAACAATTTATTGTACCCGAATAGTAAGTTTTGATCATATAACATAGCATTTGAAAAAAATAACTTTAGAAGATCTATGCTTCTTGAGAAGCATAGATAAATATCAAGAAGCATAGATAAATATCAGTTTGAATCATATTGATCCACATTAGGAAAAGATATAACAAGGAAGCAAGGAGCAAGTTGTAGGTATTAAACTGTTGAATTTAAAATTATAAGGAGTAAAATAAAATTTAAATAAAAATGATAAGAGTTAAAAAAATGTAATTAATCTGAAAAATAAGATGAAAGTTCATGGGATAGGGGCAGGATTCGTGCGTTCAATTTACGAAAAATGTACACAACCATCAAGATTTATTTATTTTAATATATTTTTGTGGGTAAATGATAGACACATCTTTTCAGATTTTTTTTAAAATATAAATTACTTATATAGTTAAAAAATTACAATTATTTTTTTGTTAAATTTTTTTATTTAATATAATTAATAAAAAATAAAATTTTGAACTATTATTCTATATAATAAAATTATCAAAATTATTAATTAAAATAAAATTTTGACATAATTAAAAATTGTTAATTGAGTTGATAATTTTATTAATGAAAGGAATAATTTATTTTGAAATTAAAAATTGCAGAAATTACAGAAAACGTATTTTAAACGAATATTAAGATTTATTTGTAATTTACTCTAATTTTAAATACACATTATCTCAGAAATCATGAATTACCGCCTAATTAAAATGATTACCTATATCATCAAGGGTTTACGTGTTCACAGAATCGAATTTTAATCTGGACATTCATATCACAACACAAACAACACACTCAAATCTTCTTCATCTTCTTCTTCTTCTTCTTCCTAGTGTCTCTGGTCTCCCTCTGTTTCCGTGAAGCTGAGTCACCCACGCATCTTTCTCTGTGCAGGTGCGAATCCAAAGATCTCAATTTTGCTGCAATTATGCCCTATTTATCATCAAAACTCTCTTATTTGTGTACCCCCTTCATTAATTTATTGCTTTGTCTATGTTCAATGTTGAATTGTTTGTTTGGTGCTCTTGCTGATTTGGTTCCCGCCATTGTCGCAAAACTTTAATGTTAAAATTGAAGTAACTTTTGTAGAATTGGGAAAACTTGATTTTTTTTTTTTTTTTTTTATAAAAAAGAAAGAAAAATAATTTGCGAGATTTAGTTATGTTTTTTGCTTAGAAAACAAGGTTATTTGGGGTTGGAAGGAATGAAGAGAATCATTGGAGAGCCCGTTTGGGAACTTGGCCTTTTTAGTGGTTTTTTTGCTTTTTTATGAGATGAACAAAAGTTAGTGTGTTTGGGATAGTTTTTTTTAGTTGAGTAGATGGTTGTGGAGAAAAAATTGATTGATTGATGGGTAATATATCATATTTTGGTTTTTTGTTGGCTATTTTAGCCAATTCCCCATCCCCCCCCCCCCCCCCCCCCCCCCCCCACACACACACACACACACACACACACACACACACAAAACAGGGCCTAACTTATTGGTGATTGTCATTTCAAGTTATTTGCTTTTATCTGTGACCGTTGCGTGTAATGTTGTAATATGTTTTGTGTTACTGGTGATTGTCATGTTGAAGCCAATTATCGGTAAAAAGGGACAGATTCAAGATTCTGGCTTTGGGTATTAATGCACATGTAAATCCTAATTGAGAAAATTTGCTGAAAAAAATAGAAAAGTACAATATGAATTTCTACCAATGGATAAAAATGAATAATATTAATTTCACTTGACATTTTTTGTCAACATAGGTGAGTACAAAAAAATGATTATACAATTGAGGAAAATCATCACAATATTAGACAACGTTTTTTTTCAATACATGCGATCTATCTGGTAACTAGCTAGAAAATAATCTTCCATCCGATTGTTTGTAGGTTGGTCTTGACAAATTTTGTTGTTGAAAATTCACGTTCAATGTGCAATTGAAGTAGGCAAAGTTCACACAAGACGAATCAATCTATCAATAAGAGGATAACACATTTCAATAAGCACTATCAAATATTGTGAACTCATTTTCAATAATATTATGTCAAACATAATCAATTTTCTCATTGTCATAGAATGAACATATAAAAATGGATAACAAAGCAAGGGGCATCAACAAATTGAAGTGTGATGTATAGAAAACATACAAATAACGCAGCATACATAGGACACAAACAAGAATGATAAGAAACAAGGATAAGTACAACAATAGAAGCAATCTAGAACAATATATATATATAAAACACTAGTTGCATACATAGTAAAGACAAGGCTATACCCCAACAAGACAGCAACTGCCAACAACTTCAATACAAGTGAAAACAAAAACAATGAAGAAAATCCATTACACATGACCCAAAAATTGATCTTTTATATATAGTAACTAGCTTGACATAAAGTTTGGGCAATATTTTTTAAACTGAACTACAAAACTAATTTAAAAGTTTTGTCATGTAACTAATTTGGGGTTATGAATATCTGTACATTTTTTTGGTGGGTAGAACCCTTATAATTTTGGGATTATCTTACTATCTGCTAACTATAATACAGGGTTTTGGGGGTGCAGTCTATGCCCACCACTTGGATCCATTGCTATTTGTAGGTCCCTTATGTTTCAGGGTAATCCATACTTTTCAATACATTAGATATTTAATATGTGCATGCATTTCCAGCCCCCCCCACCAACCCCCAACACCCCCCCCCCCTTTCACGGCATGTGATTTGAGCCATACTATTGACCGGATGTCCTTTTATTGCTCACTATATATGCCCTTCCTTAAGCAGCATGATATTTTAATGTAGTTCTTCTTTTCTCTCTCTCTCTCTCTCTTCCTTGGGCTCCTAAAATTTTTCTTGAATTTGCGACTTGCCTACTTAGACAGCCAGCTGAACACATATTAAATATCACACAGTTTGGGGTTCATTGTAATATGTAATGCTTTACCAATTTCTGTTGCTTGGCAATGAGCTCAATTTTATCAGATTTACTTTTAGCATTTTTTGGATTAAAGCTTGTGTATGTATTTGAGTTCGTGTGCCTAGTGTTTTTAAGGGATTTTTAAATGTCCAATTAGTTGATATCTGTGAAACTCTCATCAATAGTTGTGCATGTGTATTTGAGTTCATATGTCTTAGTGGTTTTTTAAGTGCATTTAGTGCTTGATGAGAGTAGAAAAGCACGCCAAGACTGGTATTGCTCCTCTCAATTTAATTTTTGTTAATAAAACAGAAATTACCATCTAACCCCTGCAGCATATATTATATGATATGAGTTCTAATTGGCTTTAAGACTTCATTTTACTTGTGTAAGATTCTGATTGCTCCTCGAAGAACCACAGGGTGTTGACAACCCTTGTTTAAGAAATTAAGTATGCATAAAATTAGTATAAAGGGATTTTTTTAGTTTGATTTTGCCAAATTTATCTTGGCAGTGCAGAACTTTGTAGGGTACTTAGAAGAAAAGAGAAGCATACAAATCAAATACTTGATACTTGCTATTAGGGTTAGTGTTTCTCCTTTTGAGTTTTGGTTAGGGTCATTAGATGGTGAATAGTACTAGCTTAAGCTATGTAGTTTGGCATATATCTAATTTGGGTGACCCCATGCTTCTTCACCACATCCACATCATAATAATTTCCAGTTACACGAAAACGAAAACAGGATTGGTGGTTAAAATATTGCATTCGTAGCTTCTCTTTGATGGAAAAATAGTATGGATTTAAGAATTTTTGTAAAGGAATTTTCAGTAAATGTTATCTATATATACCCTTTTATATTTGTGTTAAGTTGAGGGGGAAAATATGATGTTGAAGTGGTTTACATGTGAAGTAAAACTGAAGGGTTAGAATATGAATCTTGGTTATACGAGAGAATGAAAATTCTTGTTTTTGTTTTTTTGTTTTTTTTTTTAAATTTTATTTTGGAAAGAAACAATACACACATTAAGACATTTATTTACCATCTAGACTCTACACACATCTAATACTTTGAGGTGAATTTATATAAAAGTGATTGATGAAGATTAATTAGAGCATGGGTGTTGGCTCCATTGGTCCATATGAACTCTTATTTGGGATATTAAAAAGGTTTTGAAGCTGCTTCTTATTTGGGTGATTGCTTATTTACTGACATTGGCCAATTCCTCTCCTCTGCTCATGTGATGGCAACATGGGCATTCAGAAATAAATTTAGTGGTTCCCTCTGAGCCAGTGAGGTCCCTCTGTGGGTGAAGAATGCTGTGGAGATGGATAGATTAGGAGGGGTGAAGACCCTCGGGGAAGTCAGTTGTCCCTCTTTTTGGCTGTTTTTTGGTTTTGGTTCCTTGGTGCTATGCTATGCTGCTCTTTCCTTTTCCTTTTATTTGGTCCCCCCCCCCCCCCCAACAAAAAAAAAAAAAAAAAAAAAGAAGAAGAAGAAGAAGAAAAAAAGAATACCTGCCCATTTTGCTAGAGTGTTCCTTGTGCCACCAAGACTTGTGACCCATGTCATTGTTTTAAATTTAGTTTCAAATCCTATTTGATGCTCCTTTCTTTACTGCATATAAAATTTCTATTTTGCTCCTGAACATTTGGTGGTTGTCCTATTAGAATAGGTATTATGATTTGAGGTTAAGAAAATGCACCAAAATTGAACATATTTTTGTTTTAGGATGGTTGTGTCATGACATTGTTTTTGAGCTACTTTCTTCCTGCATATAAACTGCAAAAGGCTCCTTGCAAGATGCTAAGATGAAATTGAAAAAAAAAAGTTAACTAAATGATAGTACTTCAGTTCCCACCCTTTTAGGTAATAGTCTTTCTTTTTTTGCTTGGGGAAAGCAAGATAAACAGGTTGATTTGCCTTGGAATATCCTGACAATGCTTGCTGTTCCTGGTCCTACTTGCCCAATTTAGTATAAGGATCCATAAAAGAGAAAGATAACTATAAAGAAGAGTGCTGCTATTAGCACCTACCTACCTTAATTCTTTGAACCCCCACCCTAAATCCTAAATTTTAATAAGATTTCTTTGAACACCCCACTTAATACCAATTTTACCCCTATTTATAATATCATTACACCCAAGTGCACATCTACCTAATTTTGCGCACACACACACGCACTCTCTCTCTCTCTCTCTCTCTCTCTCTCTCTCTCTCTCTCCGTCTTCCAGATCTGGTATGTCTCTCTTTGTCTCTCACTTTTCTGGCAACCAAGGCCCAACTTTACAACGCTAGCCTACTGTCCTCACCCCTCTCGCCACCACCGCAGATGGCGGAGCTGCTGTTGCGTTTGCTGCGTCTAGACTACCCTCATCGTCTTCTCGTTGACCCATCAGAAATCTCTCAGTCGAGATCTGTGACTGAAGGAAATCTCTTCGTTTTGTCTGAAATTATGTTTGGTTGAATAGTGCCGAAGATAATGGTTTTGTTCGGAACCCATGTATCGAACTAAATGTTTCTGTTCAGCATCGCGTTACCGAACAAAACATTAATAGTTAGCAAACTTGTACCAAATAAGCTCAAACAAAATAGCAACCATTGAAAACGACTAAGGATCGTTAATGCATGATAAATAAACTTACCAATGCAATACCAATCTCATCGAAGTTATTGTCATCGTTCTCCATTGCTCTATAAGTATCAACGAATGGTGAAAACGACCACAGATGTATATGGAAATTTGATTGGAGAAATTTAGTGTAATAGGATTGAAATGTTAATTGATTTGGACCGGACTATGATGGTAATGAAGATGAATACTTTTAGGGTTTAGGATGATGATGAAGAGGAATGCGGGGTTTAAGTTGATAAGGAATATGTTTAGATGGGAATTGAGGTGGGTGTACAAAATTGTAGAGTGTCATTTTAATTGTCTTCATTTGGTGGGTGGGTGTTCTATTAAAAGTTGTCCTTTAATGTAATTTTACTTCAGGGTATAATTGTAATAAAAAAAGAGTGAAAATTAAGGGGTCCAAAGAAATTAGGTAGGTGCTAATAGAAGCACTCATAAAGAAAGTTTGGACTTAAATTTTTAGTTTTATTTCAAAGCTATGTCATGGTGATTTTGCATGGAGCTCATCTATGATATGAACAATTCACTTTCTTGACTCATGTATGACCAATAGATTTCTTTAAATTGCTTCTCAGTTGTTATATGCAACATAAGGACATTGTTGGTCCCCGTTAGTTGGGGGGATAGAGAGACCTAACCTTCGCATTATATATGCAAAGTGGCTGTTTGTCATCTGCAATATACTCCATGCAATATGTGTTAGTAGCATCGGTAAGTTATGGCTACATTTATAATGTAGTTATTTGCTCGAGTTTGATACAGAAATACATATCAATTGCATGAAAATCTTAGAAACCTCTTCATAGAACATGTGTTTACATTTCTTGAGATGTTGCCAACTTTGAAACTGACAATGTTGGAGAAGGGAGACTTTTTTCGCAACCTAGCATGTTCACCTGTGAGGAAGGCAAGTGTTATGATACTTTTGAATTGAATGATAAAATCAAGGGACAATATTCATGGTAATTATTGGTTCAATCCTTCAGTGAAAAGTTCAGTATGCTGACCAACTATGGGTTACCAAAATATTGGCGTGAGCTTGTGTTGCAATCTAAAAATACTATAAAGCCACCTATCTGAAACATATTCTGTTGAAAACTACTCATTTCCCTACTATACATCTATTAAGATATGCAATTGTGATCTGTAGCAGTTGATGAAATAGCATTGGGATCAAAGATTGCATGGAACACTTTGTATTATAAGATTACTTTTTGAGGGTGTGGAGAGTACTTCACCTTGATCTTGTTTCCCTTGTTGGTATCTCATGAATTTGATGCTCAGGCTGGCTTAATTGGAGATGAATAGGCACACATGAGTCGTCTCCAATGCTGAAACCATACGGATTTTGTGCGTTTTCAGTCACTGCTATCACATCCCTTGTGCCATAAACCTGAAGCGAGAACCCTTAATCCTAGTTAGGAAATTAATTTCACATGTTATGCATGCAAGCATGGTAATATGAGTTTATTCAGGGAAGTCAGATGATTAGTCCAACTATAAACCTTTTTATACAATTCCATGTTTTCCTGATGAATGAGGTTCACCTTCTTGTAGAGTTCTACATTTTCTTGATGTATAAGGTTCCCCTGTAATGAATCCAACGAAGTTTAGTTTTTGTAGATGAAATTATTCTTGACAAAGAAATTGATTTAATGACATCTATCATTTGGAGAGACCTTTTGGTTTAGCTCTCGTATTTCATCAGTTAGAATCTGGTCCTGTAGAAGTTTTTTTTTTTTTAAAAAAAAAAAAATAAAAAATCTGATGTAAGTAGAAAAATCATGTTAAGTAATGATGGATTTTCTTCATACAAGACCACAATGAGCTCAACTCTTGAGCATTGCAGGAAGACCAAGGGTTTCGGACCTTTTTCATGCGGACACCTTGCAAACTCATTTCCAGTTGGTTCTCTAGATTTTGTAGGTCTTTGACACTCAAACCGTAAAGTTCTTCTCCCATCAATTGCCTGTTTCATCAAAACAGACATTTAAAATTTTCAATATATGAAAGTCTTGCATATCTTGATAAGGTAAGGAGAGCAATTTTCCATCATTCTTCTAGTGAAATCCAGGGATACTCTAGGTTTTTTTTATAATCCTTTTTGAAGAATCTTACTGATTGCTCATCGTGTCTTTGATCTCCAGTTTAAGAAGCAACCATTCAATAAGCAAAGGTTCTACATTATAAAAAACAAGAAACTAAAATATGATGTAAATGGTTAAGCAAGCAAGATATGTACTAGAAGACATGCAGTCTGAACATGAAAGTATAAACTGAAAGTTCCACAAGGAAGGTAGTGTTTAGGTCAAAATAATGCAAATATATCTTACCAGAAAAGGTGGCTGAAATACTGAGTGAATTATAAGAAAAAAAGTCAATTATGTATGGCATAACAAGAAAGTGATTGGGTTGTTGTTTGCCATTCTTAGTGATTGGTTTTTCTTGTTTTTTTTCGGTTTTGTTTTGGACTTCTTCATTGTTTGAGGACTCCTTGTCCTCTCGCCCTTTTCTTGCTTATAATTCTTCGTTGCTTTTCAAAAAAAGAAAAAGAAAAAAGAGAAAGTGTAAAAGAAAACTTGATGAAACTGAAGAAAAAGAGAAAGAAAAGGAAATCACAAAGAGGTAGGGTAACACAGCATTTTAAAAGAATGGTATAATGATTCTGTAGTAGGAAAATTGTGATATCCAACATGTTCCTGCAACAAGAATATAAGAATTAGAAACAAGATGGGAAAGAAAGGAAAAGAAAGAATGGGAAGGAGGATAAGAATAATGAAAACTGGAGCATTTAGCCCTTGTTTTCAGACTATTCTCTAAACCCTTAACTGGTTTAAATAAAGAGTTTTATGGAAAAGAGAATATTCATTAGTAGCACGTGTGTAAAATATGGTATAACCCTTAAAATTGATTTTGATCTAGGGTTTTTTGATCTCATACTTTAGTTACCTTACTTGCGCTCTCATGAGCTAGGCATATGAAGTTATCTAACGTCATGTGAATGCTTTGAGGTTGTGGGCACCCTCAACATCATACAGGCAGTACTAGCCATTAACAATACTTACGTAATATGGGGTCAATAAACA
This sequence comes from Camellia granthamiana, assembly GCA_036172215.1. Lineage (NCBI taxonomy): Eukaryota > Viridiplantae > Streptophyta > Magnoliopsida > Ericales > Theaceae > Camellia > Camellia granthamiana. The sequence goes on along the minus strand of CM069906.1, from coordinate 17,337,213 downwards.
TTAGCAAAACGAGTGTAACTAGGTAGAATCAAGAATGGTATATATGTGCATGAAAGTAAATGTCCATAGCAGAAAGTAGGCTACGCATACTGCTAAAATTTATCAGCATCATAATATATGAGATATTGGCTTCTTTTCCATTAATATAGTTTTGGAGATGATAAACAAATTGGTGTTTGATATGGTAACATTTATAAATTATTTCATTGGTAAATTCTGAATATGTTTAGATGAGTAGATGTTAAATTTGTTGGATATTATCATATGAATTACTGAAGTTTGTATGGATGGTGGCTTTTGCTGTTATCCTGAAATAATTGTCTAATCTAGAATCACATCCAAAACTTGTATCTTTGGTTTTTTTAGTTCCTCTATTATGAGTAATGGCCGCTTTTTTATTTTTTTATTTTTTGCCCTCCTGTCAATTGACCAGGAAAGCCAAGCTTAACAGAGTTTGTTTTTCTGGTGCAGTATTCAAGTATACAAGAAGTTGCATGGCAGTGCAAGGTTATTTTGTCATCAAAGGTTGTCCAGACGAGGCACGAATCCTTGAACCAATCTATATTGTTACCTTGTTGCCTAACGGGGGTACTTTTTATTCTTTACATTGCTTGGCCCAATGGCAGCTTGAAATAAGCTAGACTAGGTTTAGTCGGTGTTTAGTAATCTATAGTTGGCATGGTTGAACAGAGAGTGAATAGGATTGTATTTCCCCAACGAGAAAAATAGTATTAATAGTTTCTTCTGGTTGTCAAAGATGAGAGTAAAAATTAGATTAATTCTTTGAAAAAAACAGTTAATTATTGACGTCGTTTCATGATTCATTGACTTTTAACATATTGTGCTTCTTATGAATGTAATCTAATCATAAGTTGTATGATTTGGGGACTCCTGAAATATTGAGATTTTAAGCTGTTTTTCCTTATTTGTTTCCTGCATTGTTGTTTTTGCATTTTGTTGCTCCAAATCCTTGTATTGGAACGTAAGAGGATTTTGCTGCCTTTTTTTTTTGTTTGCGTCTCCAGTTTGTGAGCTACGGTTTAGATCTTTACCAGTGAAGTTTAATTCAAGCTCATTTCTAAGAGATTTGAAACAAATGCTAGTATGCTACACTCATTCAGCTGGCATCTTCAAGCCCAGTGCACTCTACTCCAACATTCAGGATTGTTTGGGAAGTGCTAAATTAGTATATTTTTTGACTTTTTATGAAAAAATGTTAAATATGGGTTAGATTTGAAGTGATATTGTAGAGAGGTGATGTGATTCAAATAAGAAGTAATGTGAGGCCAAGTTTGGCTAAACTAAAAAAGTGCACTTATTTCATCTTTTTATCTTTTTTGGGTCACATCAATCACCATCTCCTCTCTACTTTTTCTACACATAATACAAGAAAAGTCAAAAAGTACACTTATTTTAGTCTTTTCAAATTGTGACTCAAATAAGATGATGTGCTATTTTATTAGATGTCAAACAACTACTCAATATCCATTTTAACAATTCCTAGGTAAGCTCTATGCATTGCAGATTTTCAACATTTTTACTGTTACATAAGCTAAAATGGACACAAGTAAACCTAATCAGTTAAACATGTCTAAAACTTTTTTGTGATAGGCATGTCCAATACTAATAATTCCAGAAACTAACGGAAGCTATCAATGTGTTGACCACTAATAGAACCTTCAAGTCGTGTATATGAGTAATTGGTTGTTTTTTGGTTCATTTAATAGTTTATTAGGCCTCGTTTGGCAAGTTAATAAAAAGCAAAAAGTTATTAAAAAAGTGAAAAAGCCAAAAAGCCTATAACATATACTAAAAAGTCAAAAATTCTTTTTTCTCTTTACTTTTTGCACATCTTTTCGTAAAAATTCAAAAAATTACCCCAAACATATTAATTTTTTTTACCTCATATTTTAGTCAAAAAGTTACTAAAATAGTCTGTTCCCAAACGAGGCCTAAATGCTACTGACTGATCAGCACCTAGCATTAGCTTTTTGGGCTAAAATTTACAAAATGATAAAATAGGCTAAAATAGCCAATCAGACAAAATATCACATCAAACTCATAATTATTTTACTTTTCTTCTTACAAATATCACATCTAATTACAAAAAAATTCAACTATTTTCTAAAACACAAAAATTTTAACCTATTAAAATAGTCAAAAATCAAAATAATCTACTAAAATAGTAACTTCTCAAACACCCACATTATTTTTTTTTTGATGATAATCATCTAAAACATGACTAATATCTTAAATAATTTGAAGCATACTGTTTACACAGCCAACTGGTATGAACTTTTATGCTATTTACCAGATAATTACGTTTCATTTAAAATCAAGTATTTCCAAGCTAAAGCAGAAGAATTTTACCGATGATTTTCTTGCAAGTTGTGTAATTGTTGCCTCAAGATTGCTGCCTCCCTTTGCCAAAACTAGCAATTACAATGACACAGTTAAGTGTATAAGGAAGTATAAGATACTTTACAACATAAACATTAAACATGATCAGATTGTTTAAAATGCTATTTCATGAATGTACCATGGCACAAAAAAAAAAAAAAACTTCACATGATAGGATGATATACAAAACTGTCTTAGTAGGTTGGAAATACTTGGTCACTTACTACACCTAGATATGATTCTTGTACTGAATGTGCTTTTTCTGCATAGTTTGTCTTTTGTTCAACTAAATTACAAGCTTCGTAGAAATTTCAAAATCATTCCTCCTCTTCCTAAGTTTCAATTTCCCACATAGTACATGTAACTTGATTGTCATACTACCAATGATTCGTGCATTCATGTATATATATACCTTCAATGAGAAAACATGCAACTCTTTCATGGTTCAACAATTCCACATGTTGCTGGTATATCTTGAAAATTATCTGGCAACGTGTACTATTTTAGTTGGATGTGTATATATATATATTGGATTCTAGTAATGTCATCCAGTCAAGACAAACGAACTATCTTATAATGGAATTATATTGACCATTTTGGAATCGTCCAGACACTCATTTTCAGTATAACCTGTGCAGCTTATCTATTCATGGTCATTCTTTTGCAAGTGCAAACAATTAGGCACTAGCTTATTTCCTTGGCTGATAGAAACAACGCACTAATGTGATGATATGAAAGAATTTAAACTTATATAAAGTGGAATCATGTAATTTAAATCTTATGATTCACGATATGATTTGATATGAGTTTTAATCAAAACGATTCAATTTGTGTTGATCTTGAATTGAGTGAATCGTACAATTTAATTGTAATTCTCTACGATTCATTACAATACACCACGATTCACTGCAATTCTGTTCTCCATTTACATAATGTATAAAAAATGTCGTTTGTTCAAAATAAAAAAAAAAAGATCAATTAATTATATTGATATACGCAATTTTATATGTATGTACATACATATATATAATTTAGTTATATTGATACTATTTGAAGCACTATGTGTGTATTTTGATATATATATATAATTATATATTATGTTAAATAAAGTGAATCTTATGATTCATGATTCAAAATTTATTATTTTAACAAAACGATTCATGATTTGACAACAATGGTTTACTCCATTATTCTATACACAACTCTGTAAATATTTCGTGTGCATTCCTTAATCTGTTATTCTGGAGATCAATCACTATCATAATACTGCTGATGTCCTCTTCCTGTTGCAACTTTATCAAAACAATAATTGCATTTTGCAGGAATATCTATTTTTATTAGCTGGCCTTAGTTGCTACAAATAATCTTTTTTTTTTTTTTTTTCTTTCAAGGAAGGATTGATGATGCACTCATTCTTTGGCACCAGTATTAGTTAATAGCACTTTTGAAATATATAGAGTTGCACAATATGAAGCACTTACATTACACTCCATTTTGTCATTATTTCATTTTCAACTTCAATTTTGTAATTGTTAATTACTGCTTTAACAAGGAAAACTTCTATTTTTAAAACTTTTGTCTAGAACAACTCTTTACTAGTCTTACGTAATCATCTGCTGTGCTTTGTTAGCCAAGGAAATATATTAGCTTTGCCATGTTCCACTTGAATTTAAAGTAAAATGCAAGTCTTGCAAAGAATAGTACATGAAAACAGTGTTGAGAACTTCCTTCAACACTCGTAGATGTTTTCAAGTCTGAGCACCTTTTTGTTGACATAATTCCATTGAAAAATAGTTCGTTTCTCTTAGCCGAGCAGCATTCTAGAATGTTTTGTTGACCACTGGTATCATTTACGATTTTCAGCCACTTAGCCTTCGTCTGGATTTAGGTTGACTTTTTAGTTTTTTTAATTTTTTGATTATTTTAGTTTGGGTTTAAAAAGTTTCGTTTGGGATAGACTTTTTGAAGTTTTTGACTTTTGTGAGAGAAAAAATAAATAAAAAGATAAACTACCAATAAGTCATAATAGTTAGACTTAATTCCTATAAAGTCCTATTGAAAATAAGTCTTGATAAAATTGTTGCTAAAAATAATTTTTTTGTGACAATTTTTTACATACGTCGCTAAAAATTGACAATTAGTGACTTTTTTTGCCATGATTTTTATAATTGTCGCTAAAACTTATAATTAGTGACTTTTTTTATGACAAATTTTTCTCATAGGACCTATTTAGACAATAAATCTACTTATTAAGACCTATACGTAAGTACTCCAAAATAAAATGATTATAGGTTGGATGTTACAGTTTGTTCTATTTGACTAAAATAGCTTATTTTGTCTTATATGATTATTTTAGCCCAAAACATCATCCCAAACAAGCTCTATTAGCCTAGGTGGGCTTTTGGAACTGTGCCTTTAAGAGTATCTGCATAAGCCCCTCTACAATGGCTTTGAAACTATTATAGAGAGCAAAAGCTGTAAATATCAATTCCATTAGACTCTCTATATCATTCATTCATTTTGATTTTGCTACAGTGCGTCACCTGATTTGTTAAGGCACTGTCATACGGTAATATATTTTTTATTATATTTTCTAGAGCAAAGCTGGGCCAAAAAGCCATGACTGATCGTCCACCCAGATGTCCCGTGAGTGCTCTGTAACAAAGAAAGAAAAGGCTTAAATTTGGCCTGACCGATCGTCTAGTCGGTTGACCGCCCCTCAGTGGGTTTGGCCCTCTTGTGTTGCTGCTCTACTGTTGCTCTGGTGTTAATCTGTTACTGTCTTGGGCCTTGTTTATGCTTGCTTGTTCATAATATTTTAATGAAATAGAATTTTAGAATAGAAAGTTTCATGGAGTGTATACATAAAAAAAAAGGCTAGCTAAAATACAAAAAGGGATTTTAGATTATAATTTGACTCAAAATTTGTTGAGGCTGATGCGGATGCTCTAAGTCAGTATTTGAGTTCTATGCCAATACTATGAGAAAGACCCCCTTGTACTGGACAAATTTTGTTGTTATAGTGGTGTTTTAAGAAGTTAGTAAAAAGTTGACTTTTTGATTTTTTTGTATAAAAAAAATAAAAAAACGATGTGACCTAAAATAGTCAAAAAATCAAAAAACTGACTTTTTACTGTTGCCAAAATGGCCCATAATGTCATGAAGGCTTGTGAGTTCAATTATGCATTATCTTTATGATGTGAAAAATTATGGTTCAGTCTGTTACTCTGTTATTGAACTTGAAATGTCCAGAAATCTGAAATTGATCTACCTTCATTTTTTTTGGGGAGCTTCTATTTGCACACACACCTTCCCCCCCTCTTTACACATCTTTTATTGGTTCGGAAGTTGATTTCCGAAAATAAACAATTGGTTCGGAAGTTGATTTCCGAAACTAAATAACTTGTTCGGAAGTTGAGTTCCGAATGTTTTTTAATTTTTCGACAATCAACTTCCGAATGTGTTTATTTTATGTCCAAAATAGTAATTTCACTTAAAAATAAAATTAAAATTAAAATAATTTTTATTTAGTGTGTGTAAAAAGAGGATGAGGGATGTGCAAATAGAAGCTCCCTTTTTTTTGTTGCAGAAGTACATTTGAATAAGGGTAAATTACATTTTACTCCCTTTATATTTGGTCACTTTCCTATTTTGGCCCTTAAAATTTATTTTTTTCTCACTTTGGCCCTTGATGTTTTAAATTTTTTTCACTTTACTCGTAAAGTTAACTTTTGTTCAAAATTAGAAAAAAAATACCACAATTGTTACATTACATAAAAAATATATTATTATATTGGAGTTTAAGTTTATGTTAGATGTGTGAGTTAGGTATAATAAAATATTTTTATCCCACGTGACTGTCAATGTATTATTTTCTGTCTAATTTTGAACAGAAATTGGTTTTAAGAGTAACATGAAAAAAATTTGAAGCATAAAGGGTCAAAATGAAAAAAATAAACAGTAAAAAAATAGCCAAATATAAAGAGGGCAAAGTATAATTTACCCTTTGAATAATAAGAATGATAAATGTGGTGCAAATTTGTATATATGTCAGTAATAGGCACGTGCATTTGTTTAATAAAATTTCAGCACTAATGCATTAAAGGCCAAATACAATAAAAATCTCTAAAAAATAGCATTAATTCTTCTGGAGACATTGCAGAGGGAGAAGTGTGATTAAAGGAAGTGTACCTTGACGTCTGATACTTGATTATGTAGTTGATGATTTTCCTCTCTAGATTTATTGTATCGTTCAATTACGGATTTCATGCTGACAAGAGTAAACAAAAGAGAGATCAGATTCTTGCACAGTAATATTTATCATCCTTAAATCCGAAAATTGGCAGCTAAGTGTTGTCATGGCATTTGCATTGCTTTGAAGACAGAAGGAAGCAAGTAGGAGAAGCTTTGAAGAAGCATAAAGAATTATCAAAAGTACAGGTTCACAAAGTAATCACTACATCTCAATGACTATGTTAATTTCTTTTACCTTGAATTCTCTGGTATTTCATGTAAATATTTGCATTTTATGATGAATTCAATTATATATGAAGTGATCTATGTTTCTTGGCATGTGAAGAATTTTTCCTGATTTATACTGTCTTTTAGTTTCTTTACATACTTCATTATCTTAAATTTAGAAAATAATATCTCTCGCCAAAATTGTAGAAATCAATATTTTAATTTTTTTAAAATTTATTTTTAAAAGAGAATTTCGGAACTTATGGAATTCTGGCTTGATGATATGACTCAGTTTTGTGATACGTCCACTTTCCTTTCTCCGGTGTCATTTTCATGTCTATAAAACTCTTCGCTAGGTTCTTCTCTGCCTGAACAATTGATATCTAAACCAAATTGAACTGGCCTCGTTTGAAAAATTGGCTATTTTAATAGATTATTTTAATTTTTAGTTATTTTAATAGGTTAAAATTTGTGTTTGAGAAGATGATTAGATTTTTTTTGTAGTTTGATGTGACATTTTGTTTTATTAAATATTTTTGTCTATTTTGTCTTTTTGTGAATTTTAACCTTAAAAAAAGCCAAAAATTCACTTCCCAAACAGGACCTAAGTCTTGTGTTCTAATCAAGTGGAGTTCGGCTACATAAATTCTTTTTCATCATTCCATTTTGTCAAGGACTATAGTTAAATAAATTCATATTATTTTTTTACTACCACGTCTCATATCAATTTAGATTTTTGCCTCCTCCTAACATTTCTAGTTACAGTGATTATATCACTTTTTCTACATGTTGGAAGAGTCAGTGCACAATCCAAATTTTATTGTTGAGCAAGTCTCTACACTTGGTTTTATCAGAAGCTTCAGCGGATCTTGAGATGGAATTGGGTTTGGTATCAATCTTGAAGTGGATTTGGCACAAGCTCTTAGTAAGAATTTAACCAGGAAGGGTCTTCTAAGCCTAAATCATCCAGGCTTAGTTAGGCAACCTACTTCTGTCCCAAAACTCTTGCGGAATGAGAAGAGAAAAAGAAAGAAGGTTTAGCTAGAGGGGTTCACCAACTTCGCTAGACTTCATGGGCAAAAAGCTGCAGCAGTCAGCAAGTACACTTCTAGGTCTGTCATCTTCAGACCAGTAACAACTGCGATAGCATGTTCAGATCTGTATGAGAGTGTTACTAGTCCGAACAATCTTCTCCTCAATGAAGCTAAAGCAACTATACAATTAGGTAAATCTCTTGGCATCAATTTCAATAGGAAAGAAGATGATGTGTTGAACAAGATTATTGAGATAGAGCTAAAGGACAAACATAGATCCAAATAGGAGGGTTTGGTTTAAGAAGGATGGTGGACAGCAACAAGTTAGCCTAGCTGTAGCATTCAGTGGTTTATAAACTTTTGTTATCTAGTTTTTGGGTGGTGGCATCAAGTGTTAGTGGTCTTGTGAGCTAGTGTTGGTTTCTCACCAATACTATGCTTGGTTTCCTCTTTTTTCCTTTTTTCTTTCTCATTCTTATTGATGTATTCTCATATGTAATGTATGGTTTCTTCATCAATAAAGATTTTCTTTGTTGATAAATAAAAAAAAAAAAAAAAAAAAAAAATCTATAGGTCTTTGATGTATATAGCCAAGCCAAACTATCTTAAATTATTTTTTCTCAATTTGTCTTCAATTAGTGTTATTCTTATTATTTTACGAATATATTCACTTCTAACCTTGTTTATCCTAGTCTTACCATGCATCAATCTAAGTATCTTCATCTCAGTTACACTTATTTCATGAATATGTTGTTTTTTAATAGCTATCACTGGCCTGTGACAGTTCTACAAAATTTTTCTTTTGATTTTGTTGGTAATCGTGAATCACATAATATGCTAGAAGTCCACTTGAGTTCTATAGATCATCATATCCAACCTCTCAATTCTTACAAGTAATCGTACTTAAGTGACAAAAACATTCACTATTTATTATCTCCTCATTTCCCATATTCACCTCTCTATTATTTCTACCATCTATCATGCACACACCTCGTTTAGAAAATATTTCTAAATCACATAAACAGGAAGATGAAAAGAATTTCAAAATAGAATCTGCATGCTTAATAGTTTTGCACATCCAGTGGATACTTCTAAAATTTGAGATATTTAAAATTTGCAGATCCTTTTGGTGCTTCAGCTTAAATGAGGTCAATATAGATGAATATATGGATTGGTCCAAAAAAATAATTTGTACAAACAGGCTGTCGAATGTGTTTGGAATATGGCTATTGCAGATCCCCAGCGGACCAACCCATGAGGCTGTGTTTGGATCTGGACTCGAGGAAAAAGGAAAAAGAAATAAAATTACTTAAAACTAAACCAAAATAATGGATTTTATTTATTTTTTGTGTTAAATTTAAATTTTTTATTTTTAGAAGGGAAACAAGGAAATTGCATAGCGAAATGGTAAGACTTAAACTCATGCTTGATAAAAGAGTCTCATTTATTAAAGTCAATCTTTTGGTCTTTAGTAAGTCCTTGACTAGTGTAAGTTAATGCAGATATATTGAATGTTCTCAAATCGAATATGTTTGCTTGTCTTATTATTTTTCCAAAAATGCTATACGTAAGTAAACTTTTTACTTAATTTTTTGTTTTGTTTTGGTATGACCGGATAAAAGGCATGTTTTGTATGTGCTTATTTTTTTTTTTTTTTGATCAGCAAAGAAAAATTTCATTAAACAGTATGAAATTAAAAGTACAGGAAGATGAGATGCATTGAGAAAGATTCGGAAGTATAAAAATACCCCTACTACTGCTACTCGCATCCATACAACCAACCCCTAAGCCTCTCGATTTTTTAAATTATAAAGTTAAGAAGAACTTAACTAGGAAATTAAAATACATGAATCCCCTCATAAAAACCCACAAAAACACCCAAATCAAACTAAAAAAAACAAAACAAGACCACAACATAAACCACCCAAGTAGCCCCACGTCCAATCTGCCAAGAAACTTTACATATTTTTAAACTAAATCTTTTAAACTAAATCTTTTCCCAAGCACCCTACTAATGAATTTTACAGCAGCCCACGCCTGCTGCACGTTGCACTGCTGCACGTTTCACCCTAATTACTTTTGTTCTCGGATCATTTGTAGCTCCCTCTCTTTCTCTCTCCAAGGTCGGTTAAGTTCTTACCTATTTCACTTTCAATTGTTCAAAGCCTTCTACAAGGTTACTATACTTCCTAGAAGCATTTCATCAGCCATCCCATTTAGTTATGAAAGCTTTGATTGCTTTCTTCCACAAGGCCCCTAGATATAAGTTAAAACAAATGCCAAAAAAAGCAAATAAAATTAATGTTCACTTCGTTTTAATGATCATACTCGATTCTCATTTATTTGGTATATCTCCTAACCTTACTAGAAATTTTCAGATGAAACAAAGTTATATAGACTGTTTTTCGTGGTAGCACATGATAACGCATGGAGAATGTAAGACAAATTTATTTGATTATAAGTCTGGAAATTAATTTTTTAAAAGTAAATGGTGCAATGCAACCACATGTGCTAATAAATATATATATTTTTTCAATGCTCTTAAGGATTTAGTTTCAAATGGGAGGTCATGAGCTTAACTCTCTCTAAGGAGAGTTTAATTAGAAGGTAAGTACTTGGTACTTTACAAGGGTACAGAGGTTAATTCTTATAGGTGCTAATTTAACAACTAACAACTAATTTTCATCAATAAAAAAGAAAAAGAAAAAAAAGAAAGGAATCAAATTAAAGTGCCTTTCCCGACATACTAGGTAAGATTACAAGAGAAATGTAATTTAATTTTTATTATTTGATGACTCTTTGGCTAAGTGGAGAAAAACCTTTTAAGTATAAAATATGGATGAATATAAGGTTACCCCATCTTGTGACCCTAAATGCCAAAATTTAGTAGCTTTTATTTATAGCATGGTCTAATAATGGTATGTTGCCTAAATTGGTATCTTTCTTGACTACTTTGTTCTACTCATGCAGCCATAGCTATTTTACTGGCAAAACTAATTTATACATACATATATATATATATTTTTTTTTGTGAAAAATAATTTACAAATAGAAAAATTAGATAGAAAATATAGTCAGATTGATGTGTCAATGGTGGTTTTAAAATTATAATGACAATGTTAAGTGTTCTAATTGGAAATGGATAGAATACAAGAAGCCATATCATTCTGTATAAAAATTATATCATTACTCTCTTTTGTTTGTTTCAAAAGCAAGATGTCCTTGTTCCAATCCAACACAACAGTGTCATCAACTTAAAACATACATTTTCAAAAAATAACTACTCTCTCTCACATGCAATCTCATCCTACACGTGGAATGCAAATATCCAAGCATAAAAGAAAAAAAGAATGCAAATAGAGACTTAAATATAAAAATCTTCAAAACTTGAATTATTTATTTATTTTTGATCAGCAAAAGAGAACTTTATTGATGACAAAAACATACAAATACATATGAGATGAACATCAATAAAGAGGTGGGAGAGCAAAAACGCATCATAGCTAACAAACCCAATCCCAACTAGGTTGGCACCGATAAGAAAGCTCAATCATTTGCGAGCTCAACCACAAAGGGATGGTGAGAATCCATGCCAAAAAAAAAAAAAAAAAAAAAGAAAAAAAAGAAAAAAAAAAAACTTAGATTGTTAGGAAATAGGTCTAACAATGTACTCAGAAATATACAAACAGTTAGTTTTGGACTTTTGTATATCAAGCTAACAATTAGTCCAGTGACAACTAAATTTAGAAGATGAGAGTTACAAAACTTGGGTTATGAGGGACATGCATCTTGGTACCACCCAAATCACAGGATGGGTGAAAGATTAGGTGAGGGTTGGGGTTAGAGACTCTTCTGCTGTTTGACCCACGGGAAAAGAGGAGGAGAAAGAGTTATGCGAGTAAAAATATCTAGATGGGGTCATGCAACGTAGAAAATTTATTTCATTTCATAATAGTATCTATGGAAATCAAGATTGAACCATAAGTGATAAGTAGCTTAGCATGGTTAGGGGTGGAGAGACTGAATGAGAGAGATTGTGTGTCTATGTGCAAGACGGTTTGTATTAATTTAATAGAAAGAGAGTATGTAAGAGGTTTTTATGTTTTTATTTGAACCTCACCAATCAAGCCACAAATAACTAAACATTGATTTGGGTAGTTTTGGGTAGTTCTTGGGTCATAATAATATCTATGGAAATTAGGATTGAACTATAAGTGATAGGTACTTTATTGAGGTTAATGTGTTTTTTTTAATCTTTTTTTTTTTTTTTTTGGATCTTAATTTAATAAAAAAAGGGCCTGTAAGAGATTTAAGTCTTTATTTTAAATAGAAGGATTTGAAACACAACTATCAAGCTACAAATAACTAAACATTGCTTTGGGTAGGTGATTCTTGGGTCATTCCCACACCAATTGTTGGCCTGGATTTAGGCCAACATCCTTGCCGTGGCAGAGGCTCGAGATAAGGCTGAGTCATAGTTGGGCGCTTGGTGTTATACCCTGTAAGGAAATAAAGTTGCACTTTCATCACTATCTATAGGTTTTGATGAGATGGTAAGAGTTGAGGTCCTACAATTGGTATCAGAGTAAGGTCTTAAGTTCGATTCCCCTGGAGGGCATGCTGCTTGTGGGCAGGGGCTGGGGGGGAGGGGGGAGCGTTGGCCTGGGTTTGGACCAGCATCACGATGGCGGAGACTTGGGATAAGGTCGAATCACAATCAACTTGTGGCGCTTGGCGCTGTACCTTTTAAGGAAATAAAATTGCGCTTTTATCACTATCTATGAGTTTTGGTGATATGGTAAGCGTCGAGGTCTCACACCAATGAAAGACACATATGTGAGAAACCAAAGAACTTGAGATCAATAAGGAGTTAAAGAACATACAATAGAAGCTAAAACTTACTTTCAAATGGAGCTAATCAAATCTAATGACAAACAATTGGCCCTAGCTGATAAAAAAAAAAATGGAAAAAGCGGTTAAAAGCTCTAGAGAATCCATGGCTAATTAGTCAATATACCTACAAGATGTCTTAAAGGTTGTTAAATGTCTTGATGTGAATGCCTCTATTCTGTGTGTTTTCTGTAGATTAGAGGAAGAGACTGTTGAACATGTGCTTATTTTTTGCCCTCTGGTTTGGAAGGTTTGGTCTGGTTTATTGCAGTGGTGGGGAGTGATATGGGTGTGCCTAGTTCAGTTGAGTCTTTGCTGCAGTGGTGGATAGAAATTGCTTCAAGAAAGCTAAAAAAAGGATTTGGGATGCAATTCCTCTAGTTCCTCTTTGGTCCATTTGGAAGCATAAGAATGATTGTGTGTTTAATGGTATTCATCCAGATACGGGGAAGCTTCAAGAGGTAATCATAATCAGATTAGCCATTTGGCTGAAAGCTGCATCAAAGGATTACTAGTTTACTATAGATGATTTTTTGTTCAATATTTTGCAGATGAGATATTGTTTAGGTGGAAAGGTGTAATCTTTGTTTTGGAACCTCTCTAACTCTTAGTAGTAGCATTGGGGACGCACATAATAGTCTTACTTTGAGTGTCAACTTAGTTAGTATGCTTAACTTTGACAATGATGCAAATATTCTCTAAGCTAGTTTTGTATCTTTTTACTTTTGATAAAATTTCTTTGTTTGCTGTTCAAAAAAAAAAAAAAAAAACGACGACAACGACTTATCCCCTTGACAAAAGCATATTTGTCAAGCCTTAAGTCAAGCTCATAGCACTTCTCTAAGCACTCATGGCTTGCTAATGCTAAGAGTGAAAAAGAGATGCTTCAAATCTCCTGATGCATACTTTTCCTCCTTTAGATCTTCGATGACTCCGAAGAAATGAAACTTCATGTGTAAAGACTAATTAATAAGATTCACAAAAGATATAAGCCTTCATGTGATTTTCTTGTATATTTATTACCTTAGAATTATTTTTCTTTTCGTGCCACAATAGTTTGATGTCAGCTCATGATTTGAGAGCATCAAATCTTTTATTGAGACTAGGGCTTCACTGACCAAATGGGTGCTAAAACTTCTTTTCTGCTTCTTCTTCTTATATATATATATATATCTCTGTGAAATAAAGATATTATTGTTGAAGTCTAAAAAAGCCTTACAAGTCACATATATATATATATCTCTGCGAAACAAAGATGTTATTGTTGAAATCTAAAAGTGCCTTACAAGTCATATATCTATATATCTCTGCGAAACAAAGATGTTATTGTTGAAATTTAAAAGTGCCTTAGAAGTCACTAAAATATATATATGTATATATATTAATAAGGAGGGGAAAAGTGAACATTATATCATAGCATACCATCACGTGCCAATCTCTCAACTAGATTAGCACAAGAAAAGAAAGTGAAATCATGTGCAATCACAAATCTAAAATAATGAGTGTTAAAAACCTAACAATTTTTCTTCATGTTCGGAATTCAATTTTTACAACCCCCCCCCCCCCCCCAAGTAGACATGGTATCTAAAGATCTGATTTTTAATAACCATTTAGAAATTTTCAATTCGTATTGCTAAGAAACCAATATATTACATTATCAAGTATTTAAGCCATTTTCAAATTTAAATGAATATGGAAATTTTATAAGATATTATATGCAACCATCTAGGAAAAGACATGAACTACCTTCAAGATTAAAAAAAAAACTATATGGGAGAGGGCTAGGGCTACTACCTACATGATGTTTGTGATGAACAAAACAAAACAAAGAACAAAATTAAAACAAGGTAATTAATGATATTAAAGACAAAGTGAAAAACTTTGTCAAACAACAAACCTGGTGCTCGTGAATTCGTATAACTTGCCAGTGCTGGAGAAGATGATCAATCCTACTTCTGCATCACATAGAATCGCTAACTCCTTCGCCTTCTTCAACAACCCGCCCCTTCGCTTCGAAAAAGTAACTTGCCTGCTTGTCGTGTTGTCGATCCTCCTTATTACAATCTTCCCTCTTCCCATCGTCACCACCGTGGTCTAGAACCTAGATTAGGGTTTCTGCAATAATAACATATATATAGAAAGAGAGAAAAAGAGCATTAATTGGATCTTTATTATTATGAATAAAAGTGAAAAAAAGAAAAGGTTAGCAGAAAGCTTACGCAGTTGAGCTCTGAAATTGGGTCTTTTTTTTTGTGTGTGAAGGGTTTTATAATTTCATATCAAAGTCAAGAGAGCTTTTTATAAGCAAACAAAGTGGTTTTGAGGGAAACAAGAAACCACCAAGTTGAGCTGTTTTAAACATGGAAAACAGTTAAAGAATAAGAAAAAAGAGTGGTTTTAAAGTTTAAAGATTGGACTTTTTAATAACAACAGTGGTGTGCTCGAGGGGAGGGGCGAATCAGAACTTTCATATTTTTTCACATATATATATAATATTTTTATAAATGTCTGTTTTTTTCCGGAGAGTAGTAATATTTTGATAAATTATAAATAGATCCCTTGAGATTTATTTAATTGATTTTTAATTTCATAATAAATAAGTCATTCTATTAATAAATCATCAAGTTAATTAACAGTTTTTAATAATGTTAAAATTTTATTTCAATTAATAATTAAGATGATTTTATTATTGTATAGGTGAATAGTTAAAAATTTTATTTTTTTTAATTAATTCTGTTAAATAAAAAATTCTAACAAAAAAATATTTTTAATTTTTTAAATTATAAGAAACAATTTGTATTTTAAATAAATTTTGAAACGGTATTCGTAATTTAACTAATATTTTTGATGGCGCCGTCACCGTATCTGACACTGACACGTGGGGTTACGAGTTTACCTTAAATACTTCTGAAAAGGCAAAAGGGATTCCTGGTTAAGTAGCTTAAAAGTGATGAGCAACCACTGTTTTGCAACTCCAAGACAGTATACTCTATCTTTTATTTTTTTATTATTTTTATTTAAATATTTATTTTTATTTTTTTAAATTACAAATACACTTTTACTTAAAATACGATTTGCTCTATATAATTTTAAAAATTTCATTTCATCCCTTAAAATTTCTAATATCATAACAAATAACTTATTTTTATTAATAAATCATTAAATTAAATAATATTTTTTTAATAATGTCATAAATTTATTTCAATTAATATTTTTATCATTTATTTTAGTTTATATTGTGTTAATTTAGTTTCATTGATAATATTTGTTATGAAATTGAATAGAAATCAAAGAACACAATAGTTGTTTTAAAAGGGAGTTGATAATTTCAACTTGAATATCAACTCTACAATCACTTTAAGAAAAAATTAGACTATTTTGTCACTTGATTTTAGTCTAATTTTTAAAAAGACATTATTCATTAGACTAAATTAACATAATATGAAAAATTTAAAGTTAAAGTTGATGCAATTAGAGCTACAATGACTTAATTAATGTAAGAGATAAACTATTCGTTTTTAGTGTAACTAGTTTTGACATTTAAAAAAAACTCAATTATTTTATTTTTGATAATTTTTTGTTATCCTTAATTATTTTTGGTGTTTAGCAAGGATTCCACATAATTATTTGTTTTCTATTCAAACATGCTTAAAAGCTTCCCACCAGGTAAAAAAATTAATGGGATGGGATGCATACAAATTCAAACCTATCACGATTTTTAGGTCATGTTTGATTCAAAAGATTAATAGTGAAGTATTAATAATCCTATTAAATTAGTGTGGTATTCACTATCCAATTGGATTAATATCCATTGGATTAATAATCCCACCCCTACCCCATTACTAATAATCCTACAAATTTGTTGGATTAATTATCCGTTGGATTAATAATCCTAAACCAAAATGTTAAAACAAACATAGGATAATTGGGCCCACGGATTAATAATCCTAATCCCATGCTCTAATCCACCCAATCAAACATGCCCTTAATGTATTGTTTTTCACTTTCTATTTTGCTTCGTAACAATAGATGATTAGTAGTTAGACCTGCCACAAGTAAAAGAAAAATCATATTTAGAAGAGAGGGGGTAGTGTTCTTTGTTCCAAAGTTTCCAAATCAAGTAGATAAAAAGTGAGCCGGTGGATACAAAAATCTATTGGCCATTCACATCTTTCTCTCCTGCTACTTAGTAGTTTTTTTTTTTTTTTTTTGGTTACAGGAAAATCCTCCCTACCCTCCCGCAGGTCCAAAGCAGGGCCCCTTGCAGAGATCACCAAGGTGTCCTGTTAGCCGTTCCGAGCGAGGAGACTATAATCTAGGAACTTGTCTCGACTTCCCAAGACAAGCTCCGCTTAAGTCAGGACTCGCACAGCGGGGAAGTATTGAACCCACACCAAGTGCTGACTAGACAACTTGAGGTCCAACCTCCTAACCAACAGTGCTTCCGCCCAGGAGATTGGCCCAAGGGGGGGTGGGGAGTTGAACTTGTGACCTTGGGGCTTAAAACCTAAGGCCTTACCACAATGCCACAACCCCTTGGGTTGCTACTTAGTAGTTAAACCTGCCAAACCAATTACTAATCCTATCTAAATGATCAAAATATAGAATGCTCTTGCGCCTTCCCCCAAAGAGAAAAAAGAAAAAAAAGAAAAAAAAAATCTCATCTTCATCTTGATAAATACCACATCAGGTACATATCACTTATAAATGACCACCAACCAATTAGAGCTAGCTTAGTCGGAGAGGGAATTAGGATTTCATTTGAGAGAGTGCTATGTTGATGTCCCTCCCGCATTTCTTTTACTTCATTGTGGGTGTTTGGAAAGTTGTTATTTTAGTTTTTGGCTATTTTAGTAGGTTAAAATTTTTGTGTTTGAGAAGATAGTTGGATTTTTTTATAGTTGGATGTAATATTTGTAAGAGAAAAAGTGAAATGATTATGGATTTGATGTGATATTTTGTCTTATTAACTATTTTAGTATATTTTATTTTTTTTGTGAATTTTAGCCCAAAAAGCCAAAAAGTAACTTTTGCCAGGCACCCCCATTGTATCAATGGATAAGACATGGATCATGTTCTCTATCAATTTCATCATAAAATAAATTAGAACAACAATTTCTAATCATTTTTTAAAGGAAAAAATCACTAATTTAGCTCAATTTGATTATAATATATTTTAAAAAAAAATGTCCCCCCAAAAAAGTTCAAATTTAACAAATTATGAACCCCATTTGAAAAAAATAAAGAAATTGCGCAGAAGACTTGGACAAAACAAGGACTAAGGAGACATCTTATCCCAATTTTTAGAAAAATTGTTTTCATAATTAGAACTCACGCCATCAAAATGCTAACAATGTACATTTATCAAAGACTACGAATGGGTATGAATCTCTCCCAGTAATTGATAGGTAGATAATTTGATTGGTGTGTTTGAAGAATTCAGAAATCAAATCCTATTTATGGGGAAAAATTATCCCATTTAAGTGGGATAAATTGCGAATATAATTTGGAAACTAATTCCACCTAGATTAGTAAATCAAGAATGACATTCCTATTCAAACTGTATCTAAATAGTAAAATCATGAAAATAAAAATTATATTCTTATTTTCTTTTAACATTATTATCACTCAAATATAGTATTGAGCTGAAAGTGTCAAGATCCAATATGCAGACACGCATGTGAAGAAACTCAAAGTCACCCATCCGCCAATCGAGGGAGGTCTTGGCACGCCTACAATTACCCCCAAGGCTCGTGTGTGATTTCTTTCAATTACATTGGCCTAAAGTGAAAAAACAAACTCCCATAAAAGTAAGCATCACTATGAGTTTTGGCATAACTTTAGAAGACCTTACTTCATTAAATTAATATTCAAGACATGTATTTGGTGGTTGAAGGCTGGTCCATCCACAGACAATCATGATATATTTTGGTGATTTGTCTTTGAAAGTGGCCTTGGATTGGCTAAAGCCCACGTGATCCCAATATCATAAACCAATGAGAATCCTTCTTACCTGTAAACAGTTAAATTGTAAAGTTTAATCATGTTGGGTATACAAAATTAATTTGTAAAAATATACTAAGAAAATCAAATTCTAAGGTGTTGTTTGGTAACACTTACGTTTTCAGTTTTCTATTTATATTTACAAAAATTTTAAAAACTCAAATAAAAACTTGTTTGGTAAAATTTTTGATTTATAAATTAGTGGTCTCAGTTTATAAATTTGGCCAAAAAATGAAAACACAAAAAATGTGTTTCCATTTTGAGCTTTTAGTTTTTTTTTTTTTTACCACCTAACATTAGCCACCAACCGCCATCATTTTCCACTACCGTCTTCCGCCACCACCACCCACCCCCCCCCACCACCTACCACCACCACTCACCACCCACCACTTGCCGCCACCACTACCCCCCACCACCCACCACCCACTCGCCACCACCACACACCCCTCGCCGCCCTCACCGCCGCCACCCGCCCACTACCCACCTGTCATCCACCCGCCACCACCCGCCACCCCGCCACTACCATCCACCGCCCGCCGCCACCACTACCCGCCACCTACTTGCCACTACCACTCACTACCCACCTGCCACCATTATCCACCACCTACCACCCACCACCCACCCGCCACCACCACCCACCACCCACCACCCATCCGCTACCCACCTCCCACCACCACCACCCACCACCCATCCGCTACCCACCTCCCACCACCACCACCCATCTACCACTACCACCACCACCCACTCGCTACCACCTACCACCCGCCAACGTCACCCACCCACCACCACCACCACCACCTGCCACTACCACCCACCACCCGCCACCGCCACCACCACCACCACCACCAACTCGATACCACCCACCATCCGCCACCGTCACCCACCCACCCACCCACCCTCACCACCCACCACTCACCCGCCACCACCGGCCATTCGCCACCTACTTGCCACCACCACCCGCCACCACCACCACCCACTCGCTACCACCCGCCACTATTACCCCTCCACCCACCATCACCACTTACCACCCACCCACCACCACCCGCCATCCACCACCCACCTGCCACCATCACCCACCACCCGCCACTACCACCACCACCACCCACTCGCTACCACCCATCACCCGCCACCGTCACCCACCCACCCACCACCATCACCCGCCACCTACCCGCCACCACCACCCACCTGCCACCAGTTACCCACCACTCACCGTCATCACTTTCCACCACCGTCTTCCGCCGCCACTTGCCACCACTTGCCATTTCTCATTCTTTTTTATATTTTTAAAATTTTTTAAGCATTTGGTCAATTACCAAACGCATTTGTAGTTTATGTTTTTCTAAAAATTAAACAAAAACCAGTTTATAAAATTTTTGTAAATATAAACTGAAAACATAAACGTTACCAAACACATATTAAGTGATTTTGTTAGTGAATTTTACCATACATGAGTTAAATCTAAAACATAATAAAATTTTAAGTATTTTTCTATGTACAAGTTTTATATATATAACTTTTTGTTGTATGCTTCATTTATTTATGAAATGAGTTCATAAAATTTACTATTTATATAACATTTTTCAATACAAAAGTGCTAGCTAGTGCTATGGAGCATTAATTTGTATCCATATTCAATTGAAAAATATTTTAAAAATAAGTGAAAATGTTAGAAGTATTTTGAAATCAGTTAAAAATATTTTTAATTTTGTGAAAAATCTCGCATGTTCTTTGCATAGATCTAAATACCGGCCGATACGCTACGTATCGAAAAAATTGGGTACCACGACGAATACAAGCCGGTATACCGTTGAGATTGAAAATTGCAGGAGTATCGGCTTAGTCCCGGTACGTATTGGTTTGTAACCGTTACACAAGCCGCGACGGACCGATACTCACCGGTTCGAACCGGTACGGGAAAGAAAAAGCTGAAAAACTTGTGAAATGATTTTTAAAATTTCACCATTGCGACACCCGATTCCCGATACATACTGATCAATACTACCGATACCGATACTCCGCGATCGATACCGTTACATTACCCAATACCGCGATTTAAAACCTTGGTTCTTTGTTTATTTTTTCATTTTTTTTTGTCCAAGGCACTTGTCAGCTAGACTCAATACTACATTTTTTTGTCAATCGGTAAAATATTATTGATAAATATGAGAATAATTAGATGATATCAAATTAGACAATCATATTCTAACAATCCATATCTATAAGTTCAACAATCAACCCTAACAATGAAAGCACAAAAAAATAGTCCCCAGTAAGAAAAAAATGAACTCAATATGACAAAGAGTTCCCATAATGAGTTTCAGAATTATTAATCTTTGTATTTGATAAAAATTGATAATCTCCTAATCTCTTAGATAAAAATGTATAGAAGTAATCCACTAATTCTATTTAAGAATCCTTTAAATTGGGAACAAGAAGACCCTAAAATCAAGGAGGGTTGCACTAAAGTAGTGTAGTTTTTTTATTCCTCCAACTACGAGCTTAGACAGGTGTCAATCATCAACAAATCATACATTTACAAAGACCAAGAAAAAAGATGGTCTAAGACACACATTAATCCTAACAATGGAAATGTCTCTTTTCTGAGTCATCAGAGCATTGGCAGGTGCAGAGGTGTTTAGTTCTTGTAATCAGGTGCAGCTGTGTCGTGGTTTGGTTGTGAGTGTTCAGGTGTCTTTAGTTTAGTTTAGTTTGTTCTTGCCTTGTTATCAGGTGCAGCAGGAGTGGGTCTTGTGGGTTATTATGTGGGGATTTTTGTATTTTAATTTTCTAGTTAAGTTCTTCTTAACTTTTTATTTAAAAATTCGAGAGGCTTAGGGGTTGGTTGTATGGATGCGAGTAGCAGTAGTAGGGGTATTTTTATACTTCCGAATCTCTCTCGATGCACCTCATCTTCCTGTACTTTTAATTTCATGCTGTTAAATGAAATTTTTCTTTGCCGATCAAAAAAAAAGAGCATTGGAAACTAGTTCTTTTTCAAGTTTTGATCTTAACAGTTTCTTTTTGCTTAAAAAAAAAAAAAAAAATAGAAAAAAGCCATATCTTAAGATAAGCACATGAAACTTATCATAACTGTCCATTCCATCCACCCTAGGAAAGGAGATATGGCTTTTTTCTTTTTCTTTTTTTTTTTTTTTTTTTTTTTTTTTTTTTTTTTTTTGGAATGGGAGAGGTATGTCCCTTCTGAACACCCATGCCCACATGCTCAACAAAGTTTGTTTCACAAAAAATTCTTTTAAGCAATGCATGGTTTTCACGACGGTGGCACTGAGGAAGGTGAATATTTCATATTTCAGATTGCAGATTTGTTTGTCTTTTTATGCCTTGACCTAGTTAATTGTTACAGTTGTGAAATTCTTTACCTTTAAAGTTTCTCTCGCCGCATGTTGGAATAGAATCTCCAAATTTTGATGTAAGGGATGAACTTCTGGTGAAATTAGCTTAAGAAAAATCCTTTGAGATGTGTCAGGCTTTTCTAAAACAGTATTTGTTCATATTCAATAGTGTGTACAGAGTTGTAACAAACTTACCTTTAGGATACATCGAATCTTGATCTATTTGCTTCTACATTGGTGAGTACGGAGTAGACTACCCACAAAAAATTATATAACCAAGTAGAACCAAGGTTTATATATTCTGTTTTAGACTATAGTTACACTGACGAGTAGAAACCGAAATACCAACAAAAAATTATATGACTAAGTAGTATTAGGGGTTTGATAATCTATTTATAGAGTAGAATACTGACAGAAACTACATGACCAAGTAGAACTAGGGAAAAATCAGAACAAGAAAGAGATGGATAGAATTACTGAGTATTTTTGAATTCTGGGTTGGAATGAATGGCTGGATCGCACGCTTTTTCATTTACCAGATCAAATCGATTATATCTTTTGATTGCATCTGATCACTAGAGATTTATATTTGACAGTTGGATCAATCGTCTATGGTGTAGATCTCTCCTTACATTGAATGGGTTTATTATTGATTGCATGTAGCCGATGACGATCGGGTGCCATATGATTAGACACACAATCATGTTGCATTATCCTTGTGGCGCGACTAACATAGTTTTTTTTTATAACTTTTTTAAAGAGAATATTTAATGTGATCGTTTGTTAAGTGCTCCACTTTTGCTGAAGTTTTTAATGTGACACAAGTCTTAAAACTTTAAAGAAGCTTTTTATATGAAAGGTTCCTTTTAAAAACAACCAAAAAATAAACGTATTCAATATGAAAATTCCCAACATATTTGTGCTTAAAGATTCTTGGGTTTTAACATTGAAATGGTGTAAGAATAAGAATGAGAACATCTTGGATTTCCCCATTTTGTGTACAAGATTTTTGGTCCATATGAAAATACTTGTGTTTAAAGCAAAATGGGTAAATACAAAATAAAAAATTTCAAACATAGAAATTGGTTATAAAATTGGACACAAATATATGCAAATAAATAAAAAAATTTAAAAGTTAACTCTACTAACAAACCTTATAAAATTTTATCTATTCACAAGTATTCTGTGTCTAATTTCTATATTCGTAACAAAAGCTAAAGTAGTTTGTTTTACGTCTAGGATGAATTAGAAACATCTTGAATATATTCAAAATTTAGAAGGGGCAAATATGCATAATTAAAAAATAATTAATAGTAGGGATCGCCTTCTCTTGCTCCCTTCTACGTTCATCATTGCCTTCAACAATTAACGAATATCAAATCGCATTTTGTTTATTATGTAAATTGTTACCGTTGAATTAATAACAAATGTCAATGCACTACAAGAAAAAACATTTTTGGCGACTAAATATTTAGTCGCAAAAAGTCCTTTTTTAGTCGCCAAATGTAGAATTTTCACTTTCCCCGACTAAATATTTTAGTCGCCGCTGTGGTCGCCAATACCTTTGGCGACTAAAGATTTGTTAGTCGGCAATACATATGTCTTCGGCGACCAAAGAATTAGTCGCCAATAGTCAAAACTTTTAGTCGCCAATACTGAATTTTTTTTTTTATTATTTAGACATTTGCCGACTAAACTTTTTGTCGCCAATTCCCTATCTTTCGGCGACCACAGACTTTAGTCGCCAAATGTATTTTTCAGAAAAAAAAAATTTTGCCTCTGCTTTTCCCAAGTTTCGAATCACCAACCTCCCAACATTCTCAACCTTTACCAACACTCTCTCCCCACTACGCCACTAATACATTCTGTAAATATTAATGCAAAATATATTATTTATATACTATATTGACCGGAATTAATACAAAGTTATATATATAAAAATAATTATTTTTATTTAATATATTTTATGTAAAAAATAAATTATTTACTAAAAAAATTAAGATCGCACTTTTGGTGACTAAATTTGAATTTTAGTCGCCAATTCTATATTTTTTGGTTACTAATTTGTATTATGTCGCTAAAAGAATGAAATCCTGCCTAAGGATAGCACTTTTGGCGACTAAACTGAATTTTAGTCGCCAAAACCTCTACTTTGGGCGACTAAACTGCAATTTAGTCGGCAAAACACCTATAATCGGCGACTAACCTGTTTTTTAGTCGCCAAAACCATCACTTTTGGCTACTAAATGATTTTAGTCGCCAAAAACCGTCACTTTTGGCTACTAAACAACCTGTAGTCGCTAAAAATCCTATATTCGGCGACTAAACTGCCTTTTAGTCGCCAAAACCAATATATTCGGCGACTAAACTCTTTTAGTCGGCAAAACTGATCAACTTTGGCGACTAATTCCATTTTAGTCGCCAAAAACCGTACTTTCCGCGACGAAAAATGATATTTTAGTCGCCGATTGTGCTTTTTGTTGTAGTGATGATAAGACTTATTAAATTAATACAGTAATTCAGTAATGATAGCATGTTTAACTTAAAATCGAAGCCTAATTTTCTCCCATTTATCTAATCCAACCTCAAAAAACAACATTAAAAAGTTTGCAAGTCTTTAGGCAATGTGGGTGTGTGGAGCATTATTCTTAAAAATCTCTATGCATTCAAATATGTGAACATAGAAAATGATTTATTTTTTTTATTATCATGTTTCGTATAAACAGAAATTTATTTGTTAGTTACCGTTGGATTAATAACAAATGCCAATGATAAGACTTATTAAATTAATATAGCAATTCAATAATGACAAATAATAAATAAATAATTATTGATACATAAATACATAAATGTATTAATCATAAACACCAAATGCTGGGCCTGTAAGAAGTTTTCAGCATAATGGGCTGATTTGTATTTGGAAATTTACCGTAGAAGATTTGGGCCCCAGTGCTCCATAATTATATTAAAAATTGATTTTTTTTTTTTGTAAGTTTTAGTATCAAATTGACATATGTAAATTTGATATTTTAAAACAAAATATATGTCAAATTTATTATTTCATTATTTTTACTTTTATCTTTTTTGAAATAATAAAAGAATAAAAATAAAAGAATTTGACATCTTCTTTTAACTATACCAATTTGGTATTGCGGAAAACATGTCAATTGCTAATTGCCAACTCAATTTTACAAACGTAAAAAATGACCATTTAAGATGCTCTAATATAGGCTGCATTTTGCGATGGCTTAAAATCAAATTTGTTAATTAAAAAAATCTTAATTCATTTGACGAGCTCATTTCTTATCAAAAAGCTTACTTCAGTCTGCGAAAAGGTCATTTGAGGAAAAAACAAAGGAAAAGAAAAAGAAAAGCCAAACAAATTAATTTCTTTTATAAATGTATTTTTAACTAATAAATTAATTTGTTTAATTAAATCCCAAAAAATCCATAGTTGTGATGATCTCATATCAATGTTGATGTGTCACTGTGGGACAGACCCAAATCACCTTTGAAAAATTAGTTCCTTTTGGAGGTGGGATGGTGTTAATACTGTGTTGACTTTTAGCATATAATTTATTGTAATTTAAAAATTAATACTTAAAAAATAGAAATTAAAAGTATTTTTTCTCAACTTTTAAATAATAATTTTTTTAATATTTAATTATTTTTATTTAATAAATTATAAACAGAAATTATATCATCAATCTCACATAGAGTTAATATATATATATATAAACAACTTAAATAAGTTGTATCAGACAACCCCTTTGTCCATTTGTTTTGTCAGTAATGGTAGAGAGCCCGAATATAGGGGCTCGAATTTGGCTCGAAATTAGGGGGAAGAAGGAGGAGGAGGAGGAGGAGAAGAAGGAGAAGAAGAACTGGACTGGAGGGGCCAACAAAATCGGGCGGAGGTAGAGGCGGAGGCGGCGACGGAGGCGGGGCTGCGATGCCGACGATCGACGAGCGACGAGCTGCGAGATCGGCCAACGAGCTGCGACGCCGGCCGACGAGCTGCGACGACGACGACTCTGTTTCTCTCTCTCGCCTCTACTCTTCTCCTCTATTCAACGAAGAAGAAGAAAAGAAAGAAAGAAAGAAAAGGAAGAGAAAGAAAAGGAAGAAAAAAAAAAAAAAAAAATCAAAACCCAAAACGACATCGTTTTGAGTTTTGAGCCAAATTCGAGCCCCTAATTTCGAGCCCTCAAACATTATTCTTGTTTTGTATAGAAATTGGTGTTGGGGGATCGACTTGTTTGTGTTCCAGTTAGGTGTTGATGTGCTCTACTAGTTCGAGTTTGGTGATTATTTATCTACTACTTAATTTGTTTTGAAAAGATGCCTCTTGTAATGATTTCTTAATATTGCTTCCAATTGATATGTTTTGGTGAATTTGAATTAATAGAGCCAGGTCAGGCATGTTTGGTGAGTTTGTTGCTGATTTTTTTAGTGATATTTGAGTTAGAATATGAGGAGAAAAATAAGTCTGACGTAATATTGAATGTTATAAAAAATAAGATAAATTATCAATAAGTCTTAATAGTTGGACTTAATTTTCATCAAGTCCTATTGAAAATAAGTATTGGTAAAATTGTCGCTAAAAATAATTTTTTTGTGACAATTTTTTGTATATGTCGCTAAAAATTGACAATTAGTGACTTTTTTTATCATGATCTTTATAAATTGTCACTAAAACTTACAATTAGTGATTTTTTTTGTGACAAATTTTTCTCATAGGACATATTAGACAATAAGTCCACTTATTAGGACCTATACGTAAGTACCCCATAAAACATAGGCAGCTTGATTTTATACGAGATGGTAGAGCTCAGTCCGGCAAATCTCATACATGATTTTCGTGCTAAACTTGCTTAAGTAGACACTCTTCTTCACTAGAAAAAAAGAAAAAGCAAAAGGAGATAACAGAACACATACAACAGCCAGCAAAGCTGCAAGTGATTTCATTCTGCCCAACTTGCTATAGCAAGTCTGTTTATTTCAGTAAAATTATGTTTGGATTATAAATTTGAATAGAGATCTAAAAAGAAACAAAAGAAATACGAAAATCTAACTTATATTGCATTTACATTTTTCTCATAATTTTTTTTTTTTCAAATCTTTACCCAAATTTGTAATTAAGCACAACGGATGGGTCATAAGCTATTGTTTATTGGATCTGAATTATAAACTGAGGCTTTCAGAAAAATAACCCAGATATCCCTAGAAACCAAGAACTTTGTAGAAGAGATTGAAAAGGTTAAGGTTCCATTTCCAAAAACAGCAATTGCCATGCATTCACCTCTCTCTCTCTCTCTCTCTCTCTCTCTCTCTCAGCTTCTTCTTCTTTTTACTTTTATTTTATTTTATTTTATTTTTTATTTTCTTATTTAATGATGAAAGACCCTTTTGATCCACTTTGTTGAGTAAACTCCTGATAGTTGTAATAATACTTAAATCACAAGTATTGGTTAGACATCAACCAGAATCTAATTCAAGACGTCTAGATTTATGACTCAAACAAAATTCATTCCTCAACCGGGCTATTGGTTTGGATTTAACATTCACCCATTCACCTCTTTTTGATACTATGGTTGCACAAATTTGAATAGAATTGTATTCCTGTCTTTTTAATTTAAGTTAGGAACCTCAAAAAAGTTGCATAAAAATAAAGTATGTGGATCAAATCTCACTTTTTTAAACTACTATTTCATATTCCTTAATTTATTTATTTTTAATTTTTTTAATTTTTATTATTGTTGCCTCTAGTATACAACAACCAGTTAGAAATGATCACTGAACAATACTTTATACAAGGAACCCTTGATTTCTCCAACCCTAAAATCATAGCCCCCACCATATTTGACAAATGAAGCAGATGCTTTCAATAATAAACTATATGCAGTATAAAAAAAATCCCAGTATCCCACTAAAGTCAGTCCATTCGACAGAATAAAATTTGTGTGAAAACTTGAGCCTCTATTTTGAAAAGTTTTATATATACTTATTCTTCAAGAAAGAAAAAGCGAAGTAATGACCGAATAGATGACACTTGACACCTCTTTAATCTCTCACTTTCACCATATTGTATTATCTATTTTTTAATATATATAATAAAATATATGCTTCAATTTGTCCTCACTAATAGATCATCAATCACTTTCCAAAATTCAAATCACTAAAAAGGCCAATATGAAACAAACAATTTCAGAGAGAACTTACTGGCAACATATGCCAGAAAAGGTGATCCCCATTCCATTTAAAACTCAAACAAACTTTTTTCTTTATTCATTTGAAACATTTTGTTCATAATTTAAAAAAGTTACATAGCATAAAAGATCATTACAAGACCATGTATGATCACAAATCACAATTTTGTAGAGAACAGCTCAGAACAAAAGTCACTTGCAAAGAAAATTAACCTTCCAACACCAATGATAATTCAGTTTTTTTAAGTGCATAAATTCCAATCACAAAACTGAACACAGTTTTCTCACATGGGGGTGGTGTGATCAACTTTTGTGCGCTTAGAATTTTTTATGATAATTTAATGAGATAATATCTTGAAGCTAAAGGACTTATTGAGCCATGCCTTCCAACTATTGCTTCCGCTCTTCCTAGAAATCATCTCGGACCGGTTTTCTGTCATCTGTGGTTGGGCCTGCTTCTTGCACATCACAACATTCCTTCCTCCACTTGATCCTATCAACTCCGATGGATTCAGAGCTGTAAAAAATTCACACAAATTAAAATTAAAAAAAATTAAAAATTGACAAATCCATATGCAAAGTTTATGAGAACTCGAATCTGCAAAAAAAATCTGAAATTTTAAATTTCAAAACTTAAAAATTCACAAATGGTTATGTGCAGCAGAGTTCATGAGAACTCAGAACTAACAAAAATTTTCAGAAAAATTAAAATAAAAAGAGGTCAAAATTTACAAATGGGTATGTGTAAAGTTCATGACAACAGAGCTACGAAAAATTCTGAAAATTTAAATTTAAAAAAAAAAAAAAAGAATCAAAATTCACAATTTGGTATGTGAAAAATTCAAGAGAACACATAGGTGCAAAAGTTTCCAGAAAAATCAAATTAAAAAAAAAAAAGGTCAAAATTCACACATGGGTATGTGCAAAGCTCATGACAACTCAGAGCTTGCATATTGATCTGTACGGAACTATCATCCTAATAACTCAATACTCTAATAGACAGGTCCAAAAATCAAAACTCTCACATGGGTAAGCAAAAAACACAAGGAAAAAAAAAAAAAAAAAAAATCAAAACTGACACATGGGAATGTTTCCAATTAATCAAAAGTCCAAAAATCTCAAATGGGTAAGCAAAAAATTCAAGAAAAAATTCAAAACAGAGATATGGGTATGTTTCAATACCATCTGATCCAGCATTGGCAGGATAGAGAAGGAAAGTATTGACGTCAGAGCCAAGAACAGGAAGTCGCCCTTCTCGAGCATACAATTTCAAAGCAGTATCAATAACAACAGAAACATTGTCTTCCGCATTCACCACAAATCTGATAGGCCCAGCGCTGCCAAGAACATTGACAGTGATCAAGAATCGATTCTTCTTCACACTCTGAGACTCTGTGTTCTTCTTTTTTTCCTTCTGTGCCAACATTTTCTCAGATACACTTCTATTCATCTTCTGTTTTAACTTTGTTTTTGTGTTCTCTTCCATACCCAGTAATTAATAATTAAAAAAAAAAAAAAGAAAAAACAAGAAGAAGAAAAGCTAAAGAAGGGGTGAAAGAGAGAGGGAATTGGATTCAAGGGTCAAGGCCAAGGCAGCGATAATACCATGCTTCTTTGGAAGAGGCGCAGGAAGAAGAAAGGAATGGAGGGAGAAGAGAAGATGAAGAAGAGAACATGAAAGTCCAGACAGGCCCAACCATTCAAGACTTAATTTTTGAGTTTGGCACTGCAAAGAAATGAGAGACGTGGTTTACAAGGAGGTAGGAGAAGAGAAGAGAATAGGGAAGTTCACAAAAGTAAGTTGTGAGGGCTGTTAGGCTCACATATATGATACACCTCTGTCTCTATATATAGCAGAAAGAGAACCAGGGGAGGTGGTGTTTATGTTAAGTCATCTTTGTCTTTATAAAATAATAACATTTCAAAATCTGAGAACAGATAGGCTCAAACACATATGGCATGTTTGATTGGGTGGATTAGAGTATGGGATTGAGATTATTAATCTGTGGGCCCAATTATCCTATATTTGTTTTAACATTTTAGTTTAGGATTATTAATCCAATGGATAATTAATCCAACAAATTTATAGGATTATTAGTAATGGGGTAGGGGTGAGATTATTAATCCAATAGATATTAATCCAATTGGATAATAAATACCACACTAATTTAATAGGATTATTAATACTTCACTGTTAGTCTTGTGAATCAAACATGACCATAATGGCTTATAGATTTTTTAGGAGTGACATTCACATTATATGAGACTTATACGGGAGACTTATTTTTTTGTGAGATTTGTATCTTATTTTGTATTTAATTTCTGTATTTTTAATAAAACTTCAAACATTTAGTAATGCTAGAAATACTTTAGATCAAATACAAAATAGGACACACAAATGTGAGTCTCACCTCTTGTTAGATATCCGTGTTATATTTTTTATGTTTGGTTCACTTAAATTTATTCTTGAACATTCAGCAATGCTATGAACGCAAAAGCCAAAAATAGATGTCTTACAAAAGGTGGGTTCGTGAGTTTCAACTCTTATTAGATATTTATGTCACATTATGTATTTAGTTTTTTTTGTGTACTTTTAAACTTATTCTTGAACATTCAGTAACGCTAAGAACATGGAGGCCAATTACAAAATGAGACACAAATGTCTTATAAATTGTGGGTCTTACATTATGTGAGTCTCATTCTTTATGAGATATTTATGTCCCATTCATTGTGTCATCCTTTATGCACTTAAAAATAGAGTAATGTTAAGTATCATGAAATAAATATCATAAAACTAATCAAATGATGATTGCATAACATACAATAAAACACTACAAACTAATTCAATGATTGATAATTTACATGAAGATTTTTCATGATATTCTTTAACGATAGCAAACATTATTGTAAAAAATATATTAAATTGAGTAAAAAATATCTCACATTTTTTGAATTTTATTTATTTATAGCAAGATCCTGCATGAATAATGCCGTTATGTTATAATGGTCTTGACAGAAGTATGACGCACCTCTCAAATTTATAACCGGGCATGAAGTTAACTGAGATTCTAAATTCAAATTTTAATTAGCCAGAACAGCATTGGTTGTGTATTTAATGAAAGTTGACATTAGTGTTACACTTCTCAAGTTGTGAAACACCCCCAATAACACTCAAAAAAATAATACTCAAAACAAAGTGAAATAAAACAAAATATTTTTGTTTCCACCCTTTTAATACTGTGTTTAGTTAGGGGATTTAGGGAGAGATTTGGAAAAGAAAAGAGAAAATGTGTGTGAAACTATGTAAAATATAAGTATATTTTTTTTACATTTTACCTACCTTTTCAATTTTCCTTTCCAAATCCCTTCTCAAATTCCTCAACCAAACACAATATAAGTGATTCTATGCACGTAACAAAACTATTTTATTGCATCTTGGAGCCTCTAATAAATTAACTCTATTTTTGTGTGTGCACGCGAGTGTTAGACGCCTCACCTTTCAATATTTATTAATACGAGTTTACTTCTTGATTAAATTATCAAAATAATCAAAAATTTAACTCAAGTTGACCCAGCATCGGCCAGAACACCAACCCCTTCTAACCAATTTTTTGAAATGTGAGATGTGCTGATAAAGAGGTAACAAGAGGGATTGCAGGAGGCAGAGAGAGGAGCGACAGAGGTGCGCCTTGGTGGTTGGATGGTTGAGAGTGGTAAAATTGGAATTAAATGGGATGTTTAACAAACAAAAAATCAAATTTGAGATTGGGGTGTTTAAAAAAATGAGCAAATTACACAAATAGTCCCTATAGTTTGGGATTTGTGTCACTTTGGTCATTGACTTTTCAATTGTGACACATTTGATTTTGAATTTTAAATTTTGTTTTAAATAAGGACAATTGAATATATAATTAGATTTTTCAAGGGTAAAATTGTTAATTTGATAAAATATAAACTAATTTAACAAAAATAAATGTCAAACAAATATTTTTAAATTTTTAAAAATTATTTCTACCTACTAAAAATAAAATCATGTAAAATTGATAAATCTTTTAGACATCTATTTATTTTTTTTACCAAATTAATTTTTATTATGTGTTTGGATGATGATCATATAAAATTAATTTTAAAAAATTAATCATGTAATTTTTATTAATTTTCCATAATTTTATCAGTGCTGGATAAAAATAATTTTTAAAAAATTAAAAATATTTTTTTGATATTTATTTTTGTCAAATTAGTTTATATTTTATCAAATTGACGATTTTATCCTTGAAAAATCTAATGATATTTTCAATTGTCTTTATTTGGAACAAAATTCAAAATTCATGGTCAAATATGTCACAATAAAAAAGTCAGGGATCAAAGTGACACAAGTCTTAAACTATAGGGACTATTAGTATAATTAACCCTAAAAAAATTGGAATGCCTCACAATATTATTGGAGTGCATTTAGGGGCACCCTTACATCCTTCAAATTTTAAATTTTTTTTATGATAATTTTATTCTTACATTAAATTACCAAAAAGTATCCTTTGCCCCCAACACCCTCTCCTATTTGCCACCCCCAACCTCTCTATTGATACACATTAGATGGTATTCAAAATTTTACGCTCAAATTTAGTCACTACTAGTGTGAATAAGAGTTTCATAACTAAGAAAAAACAAATAATGCAATGTGCGATTAGAAAAATATGAGACAAACTTGAGATTATCTAGAGAATTGGATCCATGATTCCATGCCATTGTCTTATTATAACTCATGAAGCATTGCTTTGCTTACTACCCCAAGTCTTTTTCAGTCACCAAACGTCCAACACATCACTGAAAAACACTGTCCAAATGCACATTCCATTCTAATATATTGGCCCTGTTTGGTATGGTTTATTTTTAAATTATTTTAATTTTTAGCTCAATTTAAGTTATTTTGATGTGTTTGGTTCAGCTTAACAATACAGCTTATAGCTTTTTGTAAGTCAAAAATCAACTTATTCTTTGAGTGGGGAAGGAGAAGCTTAATTTATAAGTCAAAAATCAACTTATGTTCACAACTATAAGCTATAAGCTATTAGGCTATAAGTTATAATCACTTTCCCACAGCTCTACCAAACAGGATAATTGTCAAATAACAATGGGTAAATTATAAACCCACTCTCTTTAAGATTTTTTTTAAATATGAATTATGTTATGTGATTTAAAAAATTATAAATATTTTTTTATTTAACAGAATTAACTATAAAAATGAAATTCATAACCGTCCTCCTATACAATAATAAAATTACATAAATTATTATTTTAAATATATTTTTAGCATCATTAAAAATTGTTAATTTAGTTGAAAATTTATTAATAAAAAGGGTCACTTATTATGAAATTAAAAATCTCATGCGATGGAATATAATCTCCAGAACAACAAGAAGTGATTCGTATTTTAAACAAATCTCAAAAGATATATTTCTAATTTACCCAATAATAACAAACTATGAATAGGTAGGAGTCAAATTCTTCTAATAAAGTAATTATTTGTGTTAAATCATGATGGAAAATTACGTAATATAAGACGCATTATTAGGGGTCATCAATAAGATGGATCAACTTGCAATTATCACATATATATTAATAGATTTTTTGGGTTTTGATCAGTTAGTGTGCTGGTAAAGGCCGGGTTTATTTATAAAAAAATTAAAAACACGTCCGACTCGTAAGCCTAAATCTTGCGGGCCAAAATCAAACTGAACCGGATTATATATTTTTTTATTAGACTTATATTATTAAGTTCTACAAATTTTTTTTTTTTAATAATTCATATGATCAAATTAATTAATACTACTAAAACAATCAAATTAAAGTATAAATTCATCAAATTAACAAATCAGGACAGTAGTATATGTAAAAAGTTGAGTGTTAAGAAGATATCACCGGTCACTGTCAAATTCAATTTTAACAAATTGCGTTTTGTGTATTTTTTTTAAATACAATTTATAAGGATAATATGAGTTGTTAATTGTTTTTTTTTTTAATGGAACAATATTCATTTTAAATTATTAAAATTGAATTTAACATTGTTATTTTTTTGGATAAAATTATTTTTTTTAACGGGATAGTTTGAGTCGGGCTGATGGGATGGTCAAGTTAATAAATTTACCTATGCGGGCTTGTAGGGGCCGGGTTCATAGGCAGACTCGGATTTCAAACTTTTGTCCAAAGTCCTAAATCATCTTCTACGAGATGTGATAAGCTGAACAATCAAGCGAATTGACAGGCCATGAAATATTTGGACGAGTTAAGTAATATTGGATTTTTTTTGTCTACGAGCTGTAATCTATTTGATGACCCCTACATATAGTAACAAGAGATTTATAAAGACGGTCTTCTTTTATTTATTTATTTTTATTGTCGATCATTCTATTTATTTTGTAGCAATCATGCTTGCCATGGGTTTGACTCTACAATTTAAAAAAAAAAAAAATTCACAAGATTAGGTGACGTTTGGATGAGTTGACCCAGTTTTTTAAAAAGCATAAAATTTATTTTTAAATTTTTCAAAACTGGTTTTGCACAAAAATTAAAATGACAGATGGTTTTCAAATTTTTTATTCTTTTTATTTTATGAAAACATGAAAATCAAAAGTAAAAAACTAAAGCGACAAAAGGTATAAACACAACAATTCATCCTCTGAGTTTGAAAGCAATCTAATGTTTTGATTTTTGATTTTTAATTTTTTGAGGTTACTTCTTGTACTTGCCATGAACATGCACAAGTAAGCACCTCTTAACAAATAAACCAAGCTAACAACCAAAAAAAATTTAAAAACCAAACCACCAGTTAAATAACTGATGGAGTCAATATCGAACATCACTACCATATACACAAATAAGAATATTCATCATGAAAATTCGAAGTTAGTTGACTGTGCTCCATATTGGAACATTAATTTTACCAACACAGAACTATACATAAAATAAAAAGTAAATAGCCAAAAGTGTATTTTCTAGTGCTTCCTCTAGAGTTTTTTTTTCTTAAAGTTTCCTAGAGTGGTGCATTGTGTGGTTGAGATTTAATGACAAGTCACATCAATTTTTCAACATTAAATCTCAACCACACAATACACCACTTTAGACAATTTTAAGAAAAAAACACTCTAGAGGATCCTTGGTGAAAATCCAAACCTAAATTTGATACAGATCTTAGCTACTCTTCCCTATGTTATGTATAAGGTCATATGATCAGAGACAAAAAGCTAGTTTATTAGCTTATTTAATTTATTTAGTTAAAAAAACTTAGGTATTATTTGGTAAGTTTATTTTTTTTATTAAAAAGTCTAAATTAGTTAAATTTGCTTATGTTTAAAAAACCCAAAAAAAAAAAAAATAAAAAAAAAATCTCAAAAGGTTAAAAATAAATTAATTTTGTTATCGTTAGCTTTTGTAGATTTATTTTTAGCTAATAAACTAATTTTTTTAACTACCTCGCAAAAGAAGTCTCAATTGATATATGTGATTTGTAAATGATTGTGGCCTTGTTTGGTTTCTCTTTTCGAGAGACACTTTTTGAGAAAAAAGTTTCAAAAATCTATTTGGTAAAAAAAAAATTAAAATTCAAAATCACTTTTCTCTTTACTATATATCAATTAATCACTTTTTTTTTCTCTCCTCTCTCATTCTCTCACTTCTTACACATTAATCAATCATTTTTTTTCTCTCACACCCATTTATTTAACTACAAAAAAATAATAATAATAAATAAATAAAATTTCCAAACTCTAAAACTATTTTCAAAACATACAACTAAATAAATTTTTAAATTTTGTAAACTCTTTTCAAAAGATTATTTTTTAAAATTATTTCTCAAATACAAACCAAATATAGCCTGTCTATTTCAAAATTAATTTTTCAAGTCCAATGTGACCCTATGTTCCACATCAGCAAAATAAAAAACAAAAAATAAGAAATCGTATTTGGGTAAACCTTAGTTGTAGAACATAATTCACGTTTTAGTGACGGAATCGAGATTTTAATTTAAGAGGGATAATATTAAGTCAAATATTATAAATATTACTAAACGTACGCATAACAAAAAAAAGTTTATTATCAAACAAATTGCATATAGATTGAAGACACAAAAATAAATAAGAAAAAATTATATATTTTAGCATAAAAGAGACGTTGATAACATTTTTGTTTTCATCAATACGACTTACACATTTATGATGAAAAATGGGCCAAGTGCTATGAGAATTAGGAAAACTTAATATAAATTTGTCAAACTTGGAGAGTTATTGTAATTTTTTTTTTCCCCAAATATTAAGGAATTTCAATATAATTTATCCTAAAAAAAAAGAAAATTGAATCAGTATGCTTAGTTTCAATTTTCTGAATTTAGTTTTCTGAAAATTGAGTTTTTTGTTTTTCGTGTTTTTTTTGTTTGTTTTGTTTTTAGTGAATATTTTTAAAATTTTAAGTAATTTTTTATATTTTTTTAGATGCACCTTACTTAGATATATCTAAATAGCAAAATATTTGTGAAAAAATATTTTAAAAAATTAATAACTATACAAAAATATAAAAAAATGTACCAAATTTTGGTATTTTTTTTTTTATATTTTTGGTATTTAGTGAATTTTTTTACGGAAGACGAAAAAATGATTTTTTTCAAAAAGTGAATTTTGAAAATTGAAACCAAACATTGTTAAGAGAGAGTATAACGTGAATAAGCCCAGTCCAATAGACTCTTGGGCCTGGTCTATGAATGCCCCTCCAAAATGATCTTCCTGTGTTATTCACATGAGTTATTCTTTCTTTCTCTTTTGTTTTAGGTTCATAGTGGTGGGCCGCAAAACGGATTGTCCTTGGGCTGCAAAACCATTCATGATATTTGAGTTTGACTTGCGACCTATTCATTAAAATTTTATCAAGATAAATTTGTTATTTAAATTAATCGAGTCTAGTTTAAACATATTTTACAACTTATAAAATTTGTAATTTAAAAACTCAGCACAGTAAATTTATATAAACTTTAAGATTGTATTAATAATCAAACTACTTCAATTTGATTTAGGTTTTGTTTGGCAACGATTGGTACAGTTCATTTATTTATTTTTTTGGTATCTAAAAAAAAGGGTAAAAAAAATTTGTCAATTTTTTTTTTTTTTTTGGGAGGGGGGGGGGGGGGGGGTGGGTTGCGTGGGGTAGGGGATTCTTCTTGTTTAGAGGGATCTAAAAAAATAATCAACAAAATCAAAAATAAAAAAAGTTGAGTTTTTTTCCGATCTTTATTTTTTTAGGAATTTTTAGTTCATTAAGATCTAAAAGTGAAGAGTTTTTTTAATTAAAAAATGCTAAAAGAGCAAAAATTAACCCAAAAAAAAAAAAATGATTAAAAATCGATTGCCAAAACCCATTCTCACTTCAAACTCACACTACAAACTTACAAAGTGGTGTTACACAACTATTTAAGTCATTAAAAAACTCGTAATGCTAAAATATTTATAATTTTAATTCAATTTTCACATAATCTAAAATACTTTTATATACTTTTACTTATCAACAACAATCCAGTAGTCTTTTAACATCCAAACACAATTTTAAAGCTTTGCAGCCACATAATTAAAAGCAATGGACCAGGTCACCTATTGTTTTTGATAGGTCAATCTCTTCAAGTTTAAGACCCCTTGAGCTGCAATTGTTGATTAATAATGGTCAAAACATAACATAGGTTTTTTTTTGGGTGGATAGAAAACATAACATAGGTTGTTTGACTAAGAAAAGTATTTAGTAAAAGTTTTGAACTTTTTAAAACAATGAAAAATTAATATGTTATCAGTTCACAACTGGAACAGGGAGCACTCTGCCAAGACCAAGCCAACCTTGTTCTTCTTTGTTGTCTATTGAAGCAATTCCAAGGTCGATCATCATGACCTTTATATTTATATTAGTGAGGGTTTGGCTTATTTGTAATTATCATTTCCATTGGAGAGGATGTTTGGGTTTAATAAGTTTATTTTGGGACTAATTTTAATAATTCAAACCATTAATTTTTGAAGATTAGTTGGGTAAAATATTCATTCAAAAAGTTAAGATAATTAGACATCAATAACCATATATTTGAATCATATTTATTTTTAAAAAATAGACAACGAATATAATTTCAAGAATAACTATATATTTTTTGTAATACAAATTTGATTCAAATATAACTACTGATATCCGATCAGAATATTTTACCCAATGAGTCATAAAAATTAAATGATTCGGATCACCTAAATTGGTCTTATTGAAATGACTAATTTCAGAGAAGTCAAACCCTATTAGTAATACTACAGATTCATAAATTTTATTCAGAAATTATCTAAAAATATCAATATCTGATTCATATTCATTCTGCACATTAACCCCATAATACATACTTTCAATTTTCACCATTCACTCTCATCCTTAACACAAATTTGAGATTATAAGTCTGGATTGTTAAAATTACTATTTATATAATATATATGGTTGTTTTATACGATGTATTTACTAAGCCTTTGTTTGTGAAATACTAAATAATAATAAAAAAAAAGAAAAAAATCTATTTTTTATTATTATTATTTGAGTTAAAAATATTTTAGCTTTGCTTATTTAGTTGACAATTAAAAAGAAAAAAGGAAAATTAGTGAATTATCACTTTCCAACTTTGGGTGGTTGGAAAAGTCTAATATATATTTTTTTTATCAGCTAAAGTCTCTCGATGAAGTTTCTCTGTGATTATATCTGAGAAATTTTATTTCTCTATGTCAGGGCAAAATTTCTCAGTGTTGATTTTTCTCTATAAAAACGTTGAGGGAGACCCCAAATACTATGAAAATATTGTATATCATTTATCTTATAAAATTTTAATGTCATGGACTTAAAAAAATTCTCCAATGAAAAATTACTTTTTTAATAAGATTAAATTTGTTTGACAAATGGTAAAAAAGTCACATTTTTTCCAAATAATTTTTTTGTCTTTAGTGAAAATAAAGAAAATTTGTATTAAAATTTTTTATTTTTAGTTTCTTCTAGTTTAGAAGAATCTAAAGAGTAAATTATTTATTTAAAAAAAAAAATAATTTACTAAGTTTTGGGTTAATTACATTTACCTGATACTACTTTTTTGGGGCTGTGAAAAACATTTAATTAATCTAACAAGCACAATTTTTTTTTGGCACTTTTAATACACCATCACAAATTGAAATATAAGAAAAAAAAAAACATTTGATTTAGCACCTGACATTTTTTGCGCTTCCATTTTTTGTTTTTGTTTTTGGAAACTGAGCGATAAATTTGTTTGGTATATTTTCCATTTTTTGCGCTTCCATTTATTTCCATTTTTTGCGCTTCCACTTTTGACGAGACCACCATGCTTTTATCCTCCACCAACGACAATGAAGTTCGACAACACACCAACTATATTTCTTCATTTTTTTGATTTTTATTTTCAAAACATTTGTGTATATTAAACAAATTTTTTATTTTCATTTTTCCAAAAATAGAAAATAAAAATGACACATTTTTGTTGTTGTGTGGGTGTGTGTCAATAGGAGAGTAATTATGAATTTAATAAAAAAATAATTATAAATATTAGAAGCAAGTGTGATTCAGATTAATTTTAATTAATATTATTATTAACATCTTAAAATTATCACCACATAATATATCAAATTTTTCCTTACAGAAATTAAACTTGAAATTTCACATCAATATATTAACCAACCATTAAACTAAATGCATTGATTAATAAAAACTACAAACAATTTACAACTGATAATCACACGAATAATGCTATATGCACTAATTAATGTACATATTAGTGTATTAACAGATGATGTAACATTATTTGTATAATTTTGAATAGTTGTAACTTATATAATAAATGTGGTTAATAATAATATCATATTACTAATGTGTATACTAATTAATGCATGTAGTACCACCGTAATCACACCCCAAAATAAAAATAAAAAAATCCAAACTTATGCCGTATCAAGGCAGAGGAGTTGGCCCCCAGTCATTTCTTGAATTAATGCACCATCTTTTTTTGAACAAATTAAGCGTCCGTTTGGCAATGGAGTTTTGGCTGAATTAGCCACTACAGTCCAAAATAGGCTAAATTAGCTACTAAAATGGGTTCATGGGCGTAAGTTACACACAGGGCGGGGTGAAAGTACCAAACTACCCCTGGCACTTTGTTTCACACCATCACAGCCTCTAGCTCCACACACACACACTTCGCAGCAGTTAGGTCACCCACAGCCGCTGAAGCGAATGAGGTGATCTAAACGGCGTTGCTCAGGGAAGCACTTTGTTTCACACCATCACAGCTTCTAGACCCACACACACACACTTCGCAGCAGTTAGGTCACCTACAACCGCTGAAGCGAAGGAGGCGATCTAAACGGCGTTGCTCAGGGAAGAAGAATCGCGATAGTTCTGATAGGCTAACGCCACTGGAGTTCATATCGGCGGCGACACTGCAACTCAGTCTCTCAAACACGACCGATTTTGAGGTAATGGTTGGTTTTCCCCCCCCCCCCCCCTTTTTTTTTGGGGGGGGGGATTTGTTTGCGTAATAGCCTGTCCTTCAACACGATCTGGTTGCTTGATCTCTGAAACCCATTGTTGTTGTTGCTTCAAAATTTTCCTCCAATTATTTGTTGCACATTTTGTTCATTTCTGTTTGCACAATGGGAAACCCACTGTTATATCTCTGGCACTCACCGCAAAACCTCACTCCGATGGATGCTCAGTCATGGAAACTGGTCGTCACGGCCGATTAGTGGTGGAAAACACACCCTTTTTAACGATTATTTGAGGTGTTCTTCGCATATTGCAGTCGGCCGATTTTAACAGGGCAAATTTTTCCTAAAATCTGAATTTCTGTCTTCATAAATCTGATTGTTGTGCATAATATGAAATCTGAAATTTAAATTTATGAAATATGATTTTTCTGAAATCTGATTTTCTGATTTTTTTTCTGTAAATTTTTTCTGAAATCTGGAATTTCTAATCTGATTTTTTTTGAAATCTGAAATATGAATTTCTGTTTTCATAAATCTGATTGTTGTGCATAATCTGAAATCTGAATTTCTGATTTTTTCTAAATTTTTTTTTCTGAAATCTGGAATTTCTAATTAGATTTTTTTTGAAATCTGAAATCTAAATTTTTGTTTTCATAATAATCTAAAATCTGAATTTCTGTCTAATTTTGTCTTCATAAATACGAGAATTTCTCCATGTGTCTTCAAAAAATCTGTCTTCATAAATCTGAGAATTTTTTGTGTGGTTATTCAACTTCACTTTTTATTACACTGTTATTAATAAACTGTTATTGTAAAATCTTTGGAAATTCAACTACACTGTTATAAACTGTGGTGAAATGAATGTAAACTTGCAAATAAGAATTAACTCCAAATTAACCTGTTTGGAGCATGAGATTGCATATGTTAGAAAATAATCGATTTTTGTTTTCATTGACATATTTATCAGAAATGTAAAAAAAAAAAAATTTCAGTACATGAGATTTGTCATAATTTAATTGAAGGTGAGAATGTGAGGAAGGAAAATTAATTTTTATTTCATATTTTAATAAATTTATTTAATCTTTTATTACTGAATTTTGTTTCTTGTTGCTACATTACTGGTTTTTGTTTTTGTTTGTTTTTTAATTTATATAATGAGGGGATATCAATACCAACCACTCTATTTTTCATTTTCGTAGATTAAAAAATTGTGCAAAAGCAAAACAAACCACAATTTCACAAGTTATGTTCATCAGCTGCAATAAGAGAACACGATTAGTAGGAAAAAGTAAAAACCCATCATACAAACCATTGTCAAGGGCAGCAATTTTGCCATATAATTGTTAATCCCAAACTGTATTTTACAATCAAATAAGTTTTTTTTATTTATATATTTTACAATCAAATGTTTGTGTTTGGAAAATATATTTTTCACTGAATTGCGTTTGGGATTGTTGGTACAAAGTCAATGTTGGGACAGTTGTTACAAAGTGCTTCATCAATCCGACTATCTGGAAATAATGTTCATAAATTATTCTTCTTTACTAGCAGCACAACCATTTTTGTTGTCATTTTGGTGAAACCTAAAACACATTTTTGTCTCTTTTGATCAATCATAAACACATTTCTTGTTAGGATTTAAATACTTTCATGGGTATACTTTTATTTATTTGGGTGTTGCATAGTCCAAATCACATGTCATCATTTTCATAATTTGTGTTTCATAGGAAATAACCCACAATGGTTGTATACAAAAATTTATAATTAAAATCTTGCCTTTTCCCTGTTGCATAACCCTATTTTTAAATTACAAAAAGGGACATTCATCCATTCATATATAACAATTTTACTGAACTATAAATAATGTGGTGCTTACATGTTATCATAACTTTTTCACTCGGTCAGAAAATATAGCATGGCTTCGTTCACCTCAACTGCAACTTCCAGTACATGACCACGTCGGTTGTGTACCTGTGGCTATGGCCACTGTGTTATAAGGATATCCAGGTTAACCAAAAATCCAGGCCGTGCGTACTTTTCATGTTCCCGCCCTGTGGTGAGTCGCCAACTCATTCTAAGGTCATAAATGCATTTCATTCCGAAGCAATTGACTAATAGCTTCGTTATTTTCACTCGTCAACCCTGTGTCAGTTGGATTGGTTGGTGCGAAGAACCAAGGCGACAGAGCACCGACTATGCATCACCCGTACATGACACTATCAGGCAATGGTAAGATGATGTCATACACTTGCAACAGTCATTGCGTCTCCTTAAAACCATTGTCTATGTACTATGCATTGTCGTTGTCATTTTGTTGTTGCGCATGTAAGGAAACTTTGGATGTTGTTAGTAAGTTGACTGTTATGACTTTTATTTTGGTCTTGCGTTCGTTCAGTAGTTCGGGATAGACATATTGATCACTACCATAAATATTGTCAACGATGTGTTGCTTGTGTAGTTACTTAGTTTTGTAGTATATTGCAATGTTATTTAATGTTCAATGGTTATATACTGTCAAATGTTGCATCCCATTTTTCTGTTTATTTTTTATTGTCATACATGGTGCATGTGGCAACCAAATTAAATGATAATTTTTGAATTGTAAATTAGTTGCCTTAGTTCCGTGGTTGTTGGTAATGGCGTCCATATGTACTTCTCCGTGTACCCAAACGAAAAACAAAGGCAATGACCCGGAGCATTCAAGTAGTGTGGAAGAGACACAGAGGCAGTTAAACCACAAGGCCTCATGGGATAAGCCAAGTAGGGTACAAGTCGTTGGTAAAGACATTTGAGCGAAAAACAAGAAGAAAACATAGCCTCAAATAGTTGAAGAATAAATACATGAGTTTGAAAAAAGAGTGGAATGCATGGAGGAAGTTGACGGATGCAAGCAAAGGAGTGTCAGGGATTGGCTTTGACATCACAACTGGTATGTTTCAAGCGTCTGAGGAGTGGTGGGACAAGATGAAATCGGTAAGTACAAAACAATTTCCGTTTGTTTGTTTCGTTTCATGTTTCCCTATTACATATATATGTTCCCATTTTTATTTTTAGTAAACAATACTTTATATCGTATGTAACGTGTGGTTTTTTTTCACTCTCCAATTTTGCAGACAGACAAGGTGTGTGGCAAGTTCAGGAAAAAAATGTTGGAACATTGCGAGTTGATGGAGACGGTATTTACAGGGGCATCAGCTACTGGAAAGCACCATTGGACCTCGGGAGAGAAAGTTGCTGAAACTGCCAATCTCTCATCCTATTCTGTACATAGTTTGGGATCCCAGCCCTTTGTTGATCCGATACCCTCACGAGCAAAGGACGTGGATTTAGATTCTTCACTTGAACCTGTTTCGACTGTTAACGAAAAAAGGAAACAGACTCCGTCAATAAGTGCATCAAAGTCGAAGAAGGCAACAAGTAGAGCATCAATTATTGCAGAGAGCATGAACAATTTAACAAATGTGGTTCGTACCTAGAATCAGCAAGTTACAGTTAGGCACCTAACAGGGAACAAATCACTTTACACAATTTCTAAATGTATGCAACGGCTGACTAACATTCCTACCCTTCTCGATACGCCGCTATTCTATTTTGACTCGACACTTATGGATAATGCAGATTATCGGGAGGTGATGATGTGCCAGCCTGATGACGACTACATTGTAGGCTGGCTGACACAGAAGCAGCTCCAGTGTAGTGCAGCGGCGTCGTTTGCAAACTTGTTTGGGGCTCGTTGGATGTGATGTATCGGTGTGATGCTGGTGTATGTGTTCCCTTAGCTTGCTTTTAGTTACGTTAATGTTGGACTTGTACTAAACACATGATGGTTGTGTGTGGTTCTTGCATGATGGTTATTTATTTATTTATTTTTTTCCCTTGATTTGGTGAAGAATTACTTGCATGTTTGACTATGTTCTTCACCGACTTCGTACGATGCTTTTGTGTTTTTTTTGGATGGAACCAAATGACTATGATTGTTTTTTTGGAAAGTACATGCGCAACAGCGGGTTGCCGTGTGTTGCTTGGTTATTTATTCGT
Organism: Camellia granthamiana; assembly: GCA_036172215.1. Classification (NCBI taxonomy): domain Eukaryota; kingdom Viridiplantae; phylum Streptophyta; class Magnoliopsida; order Ericales; family Theaceae; genus Camellia; species Camellia granthamiana. Next base: position 17,292,286 of record CM069906.1, on the reverse strand, counting down.
TTTTGATTATTTATTGGTATGTTATTGTTACGTTAATGTATGCTTGTGTTGGTAATGCAATAGATGGTTGATTGGTTTGTGTATTAACAATTACCACCGAGTTCACAGTGTGTCTAGTTCATATTTTTACATGTGGTGGTACATTATTGTTAGGTATCATGTATTCCATTGCGACGCAACTGGTTTAATTCCAACGTTGTCAATTTTTATTTATTTATTTATTTTTTGCATATTGGTATTACCTTTTAGTTAGTGCATCACGTGTACATTGATATAAACGTCACATTTTTGTAGGTTTCGCTTCAATCAACGTGATGGATCTCGGGGATTGAAGTAATAATCAGGAATTAAAGGAAATGCTTGACTAAATGGCCATACAGCTGCAACAATAGACATTTGTACAAGCATGCCAATATGTGCAAGAGTGGTATGAAAAGCACATGGCTAAAACGCCATGTCGCATTTCAATTTTGACTGGGCATACATGGATAACCGAACTATATGCGGGCCACGTGGGTCGATTTGAGGAAAATGTGTACATGTTGAAGGAAGTTTTTGCAACTTTGTGCCACACATTAGTAACTGATTTTGGGTTACATGTAGCGCAACGTCCACATGGCTTAGCTGTTGAAGAAAGCGTTGCGATGTTTGTCCACGTGTTGAGGGGGTTTCAAAATCGGGAAATCCAAGAGCGGTTCCAACATTCGGGGGAGACTATGTCTCGGCACATGCATAATGTACTAACGGTGATGAAGGAGTTCATTGTTGTAAATTGCCGGCCCACATATAGTCTGCATAATATACATCCATACGTGTGGTCTAAATGGAAATACCTACCATTTAAGGTTTTATTTTCATACCTCACTCTGTTAATTATGTATGCCTTCAAGTAAATTTTTTTGTTCGTTGGACGTGACTACGAAAAATAACCATTACATGTATCCGGTGGATTAACAATGCAATTGGGTTGTTGGTAGGACTGTATCGGAGCAATAGACGGAACACATGTTATTGCACGGGTTACGGGGCTTGATGCTGCAACATATTTCGGTAGGAAATACTGTCACACGCAAAATATCATGGCTGCATGCTATTTTGACATGTGTTTCATCTTTGTTTCGCTTGGATGGAAAGGAAGTATGCACGATAGTCACATCTTCAATGAGATAGTAACAAATGACAATGTCCCATTTCCACATCCTGAAGAAGGTAACACGTTGCTCTCTCAAAATCGATGGCGGTATATAATCTTTGGGAAAACATGGTTCCTTGAAACTGGAACAAAATTTGGTGGTTCGTGTCATAACTTATGGTATTGTCTGTAGGAAAATATTATCTTGTTGATGCAGGCTATCCAAATCGAGTAGGCTACCTAGCACCTTTCAAAGGCAGCCGTTACCACCAATAACAATTCCGCGTTACTGAATGGAATAGGACAGCAAACAACCCCAATGAATTATTTAACAAAGTTCACTTGTCCTTACGTAGTGTAGTTGAACGCACTTTCGGTGCGTGGAAAAATCGATGGGGGTTTATTAGAGACATGCCTCGGTATGATTTTGCAAATGTGCAAGTTCAGTTAGTAGGTGCGTCAATGGCGCTACATAATTATATACGTCGCAATACAGGCAGTCCAACAACTGTTAATCCCATCGTGAACGAGGAAGAGGCTATGGCACTAGTAAATGCTATTCCCGAGGTTGAACATGACAATGATGGTTTAATGGTTGGGGATGAGGACCCGCATATGGTATTAGTGCGACTTCGCATACGGGACAAGTTAGTATACCTGCGTAATAACGGAATGTTAGGAAATATATAATAGTCCACGTAAAATTCGTAGGCTTGTAATAGTGCTAATCCACGCGGAATATGGTATATGTAACCATATTCATGTACAATATGTATGTGTTTACACGAGAAATAATTTATTTCAATTGTTTACGTGCCTTGCGTCATAAAAACAAACAAAGATGAAAAGGCTTGTTCGGTCAAAAAAATATACTACTTGAAACCAAATCAAAAACAATATGAACTCCCAAAAAACATCAGCAAAAAAGAAATACATTTTAACATTGAAAATAGCAGTTTCCTCGTCATGTCAACAACAAAAATGGAAAAGCATTTTCACTATAAAAAAAAAAAAAAAAAAAAGCAAATTAAAAAAAAAAATGAAAAAGAGGACAATAAAATACAAGCAAAATTTACAGTTTCCACGTCACGTAAAATGCAAACAAATGAGAAAGTATTTTCCAAAAAAAAAAAAATTAAAAAAAAATTAAAAAACACAGGACAATAAAATAAAACCGCACTTTTATCATTTTACAGAAAATGTAAAAAAAATAAAAATAAAAATACACATGAAAAAATCATTTGCAAAAAAAAAAAAAATTTAATTTAATAAAATAAACAAATATTTAAATGACCAAAAAATAAGATATATTTATTTCCCACGTTGGGTTACGCATCTATACTATATATTAAGTAAAAGGGGGTTTTTAACCCCCAAGGCCTGTGAGAGCTCTCATACAAATAATTATAGATACAATCCGTGTATAGTTATTATAATACGCTTTTCAATTTCTCCCATATATATGGTTAGTGATAAGATTATTAAATTATTTTTATAAAAAATCTTAAAAAATATAATTTATATATTAAAAAAAATCTAAAATAAATATAAATATTTATAATTTTCTCGTGCATAGCATGAGTGATAGGCTAGTTCATGATAATGAAAAAAAAAAAAAAAAAAAAAAAAAAAAGGGGTAAAAGGTGAAGGTGACGTGTCGCGCTCAACGGCACTCTTAGGACAAAGTTTGAAATCACAGGCAATTTAATAATATTACATATGGACACCTCAGGAAAAAAGTTAAAAAATTAAAAAATTAAAAAATTTATCTTAAATTAAAATAATAAAAAAATTAAAAAATCAACCCAGGCTAATGCACCATCTATAAGGCCGCAGATTGTGGGAAGGAGTCCAAAGCAGCGTGTTGACTCTCTCTCTTTCTTGTGTCTCCATCATCAATCAATATACTGCTACCACTATTAGGAGGTTTGTTTTTAGGCGGTTTGATATTGAATGAACAACAATGGTTCATTCCACTAAAAACATCACTATTAATAATATTAATGCATTAAAAAAAAAAAAAAATACAACTCCAAGATCAAAACATCACATCATTACTGGTGGGACCCACTGTCACCTAATTACTAATTAGTGCTCCCACTCATTTTCCTTGAATGAATTACATGAAATTGTGTAGATTTTGATGATAATTATTAATAAGAAAATTATTAAATTATTATTTTATAAAAAATATATAAAATATTAAAATAAAAAAAATTATAATTTTCACTCAATAAAAAATGCAAAAATATTAAATGTTAATATTCAAAAAAAAATATTCAACATGTAAAAGTAATAAAAAAATAAAAATAAAAAAAAAGATAAACTACCAATAGGTCCTACTTGTGAGACTTATTACCCATTAAGTCCTATTGATAAATTTATTAAGTGATAAAGATAAATTTATCAGTCTTTTATTTTTATGAATAAATTTATAGTGATAAATTTATCAGTCTCTTTATTTTTATGAATAAATTTATAGTGATAAATTTATCAATCTCTTATTTTTATAGTGTTAAATTTAGGGTAAACTACCAATAGGTCTTACTTTGGAGACTTATTACCCAATAGGTCATACTTTGGAGACTTATTACCCATTAAGTCCTATTTGATAAATTTATTAAGTGATAAAGATAAATTTATCAGTCTTTTTTTTTATGAATAAATTTATAGTGATAAATTTATCAGTCTCTTTTTTTTATGAATAAATTTTTAGTGATAAATTTATCACTCTCTTATTTTTATAATGTTAAATTTATTAGTTAGGACCTGTAGGTAAATAAGTCTAGTTAATAGGACTAATTGGTAAGTACCCCTTAAATTTATTAGTTAGGACTTACAGATAAATAAATTTAGTTAATAGGACTATTTGGTAAATACCCCTAAAAAAAATACTAAATTGAGAACTTACTTATAGTACCAATTCTCTCACTTCCATCTCAATTCCCTTCCCATAACCTATCTTAATTCGAAGACTTATCTCAATACACGCCCCATCCTTCAATACAAACACAACATTAGTAAGTGTCACCTCCATCTTAATCATATGACCTCTTTTCCATCTCCCACAACAAACGGACCTTAGGGTTTATTGTCTATAAAGCATATCTTCTCTTCATTAGCCCCCAACTCATACATACCTCAAGAATCCCCAGTACAACTTTCATCAAAACCCAAATCATATTTTCTTTCAATTTTAAACTTGGATTCATTGGTTGATTCAAATGGAAAACTTGATGGGATTGCTCAGAATTCACATCCACAGAGGCATAAATCTTGCCATCAGAGATGTCACAAGCAGTGATCCTTATGTTGTTGTCCGCATGGGCAAACAGGTAATTACCACTACTCTCTTTCTCACTCTATTATGTTCCTTTTCAGTACCTGTGTGTTTTTGTTCTTCAAATTCAAACACTTTCTTTTGAGGCATGAAATCTGATTTGTTGTTCATTTGTGTGAATTGTTTGTTTCAAGCAGAAATTAAAGACTCGAGTAGTGAACAAAAATGTTAATCCTGAGTGGAATGAAGATTTGACTCTTTCCATCGCAGACCCAAATCTCCCAATCAATCTTGTAAGTGTTTTCTACGATCCCCAAAACATCCTTCAACTTTTGGTGCAGATATTATTGTTAGTTGGTTTATATTTGGGATTTATTTTTGTTTTTGTTGAATTTTTTATTTTTTAGGTCTGTTTATATTTGACAATCTTCGAAGTTTCAAAAAAATTGTTTTTTTTTAAAAGGGTAAATTACATCGACCATTCATGAAGTTTGGAAAAATTATATTAAATAGTGTTTTAACATAATTATATCGATTTTTCTTTTAAGTAAGCTTTTTTGTTTTTGTTTTTAAATCGATTGGAAAGTAATTTACAAGTATGATCACAATAATTAGAAAATCAATAAAACTTATTCACTATTAAATTTGAATTTGATGAAAAAAGTCACATTTTTTGCTCCAATGGTTTCACCAAACCGATATCAAACTGAGAACGGAGCAAATTTTTCATTAAATTGAGAATCTGCGTGAGCCTTCACCAATTCACTGTACTGTAACGTTGCAAGTAGGGCCACGGTCAACCTGCTGGACGTCCGGCCGGTCCACCAACCAATCGACCGGTAAAAGATTCAAACAATTCAAATATTTAGGTTCAAACAAGTAAAAAAAAATATATATATATATATTTGCCTTACCGATCGACCCTTGCCTTTGATGACAACCATTGGAGCAGCTTATATGAGATTGAGAAAATGGTCTTTTTTTTACTCAGATTTGATGAAAAAAAAGGTTAACCATTGGAGATGCTCTAAACCCAACAACCACTTCACTGCTGCTTACATACAAGTTACAACTCCATGATAGTGGAGAAATAAACACCACAACAAAAGGGTATCAAACTCATCTACCAGAAATGGTGTGACACAACTATAAGAGGAAATATCCTAATTTTCTTTTAAGTGAGGTTAAAAGGTGCAAAACATGGTATGGAAACAAAAGTTATACTAAATAAAATAAAATATGCATTTTAGTGTTAAAATATTACATCATTTTTCCATCTTCGTTTGGGAAAAAAAAATTTAACCTAATTTTTTGGCTAATAGTTTGGCTAAATTAGCTTTGTTTGAAAAGAATTTTTTTTTTTTTTTTTTTTGAGAAAAAATGAAATTATTATGGTTTGGACGTAGCATTGTCTTATTGACTTATTTAATCTATTTTATCTTTTTGTACTTTTTTAGTCCTAACCTAAACCCAACTCACTTGTCAAAGGACTAAATAACTAATTACCAATGAGAAGGGAGTTTAGTGTTAGGTGAATTAAAATTTTGAAGCAATATTTGGTTGACTGGGATGAAATGATCATTTCATCAAAAATGTTTATTCCCATGTTTGATTATTAGACTAAAAAAAATAATAGCAAATACATTACAAATATAATCATTTTTCACCATTTCAAGGGAATGGTCATTACATAGAAAAGTTTAAGGAATAACCATTTCATTCTATTCCATTTCATTTTAATGAATCAAATAGAGAATCAGGGTGCCGAATGTAACTCAAGTATGCTAAACTTGCGAGATTTACTGTATTTTTATCAAATTTCTGTAGAGATTAGTGTAATTTACACTTTTTAGAAATTCTACTCAAGACAAAAATAAACAAATTTTTTGAATTTTTTTTGATAAAATTTGAATAATTTTCCTCTTTTGTAAACTTTCTAAAATTTGTTTACATATATATATATATAAATTAGGCTCATCTAGTCTTTTTTTATTTTTATTTTTGTTAAATGGAATGGGAGAATTACATCCCAGTGAGACAGATTTTTTTTTTTTTTTAACACAAATATGAAGAGGTGCAAGTGTCATAATTTTTGCCTTGTACCTCACCACAAAATGACTTGCACACTACATGTTTTTGTAATTTTTTTTTCTCCCTCCCACTATGCTGTAATTCCCCCAAATGAAATTGCAGTGCAGGTTATAGATTCGTCTAGTTTAGACAGAGTTAAGAACTCAAAAAAAAGAAAAAAAATTACTGAAAACAAAAGTAAATCAAAGAAATAAGCTGCTTATAAGCTGTCCAAGGTCTAAATGACCACTCAAAAGCAGCAGATGAACTTGTTCAATTACTATTTCATGAAGAGCATCCCAGTGAGGAGAAACAAGAGCTTTATGCTCAAATCATGAAATCCAAATAATGAAAGAGATTATCATATTCTAGATTGACTAAGCTTACAGAAAGAGATATGCTAATGGTTTTTTAACCACCATTTTAATTTTATGACATTGCAGTCTGTGTTTGACAAGGATATATTCACTCTCGATGACAAAATGGGAGACGCAGAGTTTGATATTAAACCGTTCATAGAAGCTCTAAAAATGCGGTTGGAAGGCCTCCCTACCGGAACCATAATCACGAGAATCAAACCAACCCGAGAAAATTGCCTAGCCGAAGAGAGCTGCATTGTCTGGATCAATGGCCAAGTTGTTCAAAACATGTTTCTTAGACTCCGAAATGTGGAGCGCGGTGAGGTGGAACTGCAACTGCAGTGGATTAACATTCCCGGTTCCAGGGGCTTGTAGGATTATAAAAAATAAATAAATGTTAATACTCTTATATGATTGTGTGCTTTTGTAAATGTAGAGGAATTTAAATGTGAAACTTATATAAGACTGATGATTGAAGCTAGTGTTTTGACTCTTGTTTTCGTTCTTAATTTCTTGTTGAGCTTCAGGATACAATGATTGGTTAAGAGTATGTAAAAAAAAGTGATACAAATTCATAGGAGTACTTTATTTATCATTTTGATGGCATCAAAATTTGTGAAATTCTGAGATGGGAGGTTTGTTCTTGGTGTGGGGAGGAGCTGTATGGTTGGTTTCAGCTTTGCTCTTCTTGGTGCTGCTTTTGCTACCATTGTCGTGTTAACAGAGCCACCCACCACCAAACCCCAACCCAACGGATTTGGTTTAGTGAGAGGCAAATAAATGACTTAATATCAAAGAAGAGGTCATAGTGTCGAATCTTATGAAAGTCAAACATTCCAAACTTTGAGTTACAGAAGATTTGTCATGTTGTTAACTTCAGAGTCTTGAATTGGTCGAGGTGTGCGCAAGTTAGCTCCAACACCCGATAAAATAAAAAATAAAAAAAAAAGCCACCACCACCGGCTCTCTGTTAATAGAACCTTCTGAATTCTTCTATCACCTTCTTCCCCCTTTTCTCCATCTCTCTTATATTCTTATCTTAAACCCATTGTATAAAATTTTGTCCAGAATGCTCTCTCTCTCTCTTGAAGCTTCATTCATCGGCAGCCCTTGTTGGATGTTGGTGGAGGAGCCATCAATCAAAAAATTATCATATTGAAGTATTTTGTGTTTTTGTTTTGCACAAAATGTGAAATTTTACATGTGAAGGTTAGGAATATTGGGTGATTATCAAGCGAATAAATAAAATGATTTTGATTGTAAATATTAATGTCAAAAGTTATATAGGCTAGCAGTTAAATATTTTGCCTAAGTTCTCAATATAGGCTTGAGTCACCTCTGGGTGGAACATATTTTCAGCTATGACGCTTCGGTCTTGGTTTGTTTTATTTTAATTTTGTTATACTTCTTGTACCGTTGATTACGTCAACGAAATTTTTTTTTTTTTATTAAAAAAAATAAAATAAAAGTTCCCTTCAAAACTTTGGAGTGGTTGGAACATGCTTTTAGCTACGATGTTTTGACTTTAGCTTGTTTTGTCGTTTTGAATAATTTTGTTATACTTCCTCTACCGTTGATTATATCAATGAAAATTTCTTATGAGAAAAAATAAAATAAAATAAAAGGCCTCTTTAAACTTTGGAATGGTTGGAACATGCTTTAGCTATGATGGCTAGCTTGTTTTGTTCTCCTGGATTTAATTTTTTTTTTTTTTTGTACTTCTTGTACTGAAAAAATAAAATAAAAGGTCTCTACAAAACTTTGTAGTGATTGGAACATGCTTTTAACTAGGATGCATTGGCCTCAGCTTGTCTTGTTCTTAATTTTAATTTTGTTGTATTTCTTATACAGTTGATTATTTATAGAAAACAAAATAAAATAAAAGGTCTATACAAAACTCCAGAGTGATTAGAACGTACTTTTAACTATGGCGCTTTGGTATTACTTTGGCATGAAGAAGCTTGAGGTTTTTTTGATTAAAATAGTCATAAAAAGACAAAAGAGACTAAAAAGTCAATAATACAAAATGTCATATTCAAATCATAATCATTTTATATTTTTCTCACAAAAATTAAAAAAAAAGTCAAAAAATCTATTCTAAACAAGGCTTTTTAACCCAAGTTAAAAAAGTCAAAAAACTAAAAGGCCAACCCATATTCCAAACAAAGCCTTTGTTATACTTCTTGCATAATTGATTATATCAATAAAAATTTTCCTTATTGATAAAAATAATAATAATAATAATAAAGTCTCTCTTTAAAACTTTGGAGTAGTTGGGACATGCTTTTAACTATGATATTTTAGTCTTTGCTTGTTTTGTTTTGGGTAAATTATAAATAGGTAATTACGTGTGGGTTCTAATAAATGAATTTATTATCTAATAGGTCCTATGAAAAAAATGTCATAAAAAACGTCATTAATTGTGTGTTTTAGCAACAATTTATAAAAATTATGACAAAAAAAGTAACCAATTATCAAATTTTAGCGATGTATATAAAAAATTGTCCTAAAAAAATTATTTTTAATGACAATTTTACCATGACTTATTTTCAATAGGACTTGATGGAAATTAAGTCTAACTAGTAGGACCTACTAGTAGTTTACCCTTATAAATACACATCCTGCAATTTGATTGAAATACGAATCGCCCCTTATAATTTTAAAAATTACATTCCACCCCTGAGATTTCTAATTTCATAACAAATCGTTTATTTTATTAATAAATCATCAAATCAATTAACAATTTTTAATAATTTTAAAAATATGTTTCAATTAATAATTATGAATTTCATTTTTTAGTTAATTCTGTTAAATAAATTTTTTTAATAAGGGGGTATTTGTAATTTTTCAAACCACAGGGGACAATCTATATTTTAAGGGAAATTCTATTTCCATACACTACATTGTCTCTATGCACATCCTTTCTCACTCCACTCACTTAGTAATTTGATTCTTAGACATTTATCTCAATCCACACGCCCCACATTTCAAATATATCCATTTAATAAAAAATGTGTGTACACCCTCACATTAGCCCACACAAATATTCGTGATTGTCGTGCTACATCGGCTGCCATGATTGATGACAATTAGATTGAACCATACAAATTGAATGTTACAATCAGATTAACTACAATTTATATAAGTTTCAGTAATATATTTATTTGGATTCTGTATTTCAATTCGTTTCATGTTTGTTTGTTTATGTTTTTGGTGTAAAATTATATCTGGGTTTGAAATTTTCTTTTTGATTTGGAATTTAGATCGGTTGAATTTTGATAGTTTGTTATTTTATGCAGTTTGAGTCTTTTGAAATCTATAGTTTCACTCACATATAACCATGTATTTTGCAAGTAAGTTCTTCTGATTCAGCTTCATACCCTGGGCTTTACATATTTGTTTATGTTACCCAAAAGACAACTTAAGAGGAGGGGTGAATTAGGTTTTTATAATTAAAAATTAATAATACCCTAATAAAAATTATGACTAGCACAATAGATAAATATAGTTAATGAAATAAAAATAATTAAAAACAAGTGTTCTGACAACTATGTCAGTTAATGATTTTAGTACAGTGAAAATGTGAAATATAACTACAGCAATTTAAATAAAATAAAGAGATAAGGGAGAGAGAGACAAACAAATTTATAGTGGTTTGGCTTCAACTCGGCCTACGTCCACTCCTCAAGCTTTACTTGAGATTTTTCACTATGCTCTAACTTCACGGGGGTACTTGTAACCTCTTTACAAATGGAGCAATCCTCCACGGATTTTACACAGACTTTCTAAGTCAAGAACACTGAGTGTACTACACTCTTACAAGGTTGAAAAGAAGGTATTTTTGCTTTCACAGAAAGTTGGAAGAATTATCTCTCAAAGATAGATATAAAAATGAAACTCTGGTTTTTCTGTAAACATCACACAGGAAAGATAGGCTTAAAGCTATACGTCTTAGTATATAATTTTTGAAAGAGGATGTAAACAAAAATTGAAGAACACTTCTCAAAATTATTTTCAGAGAATAGATGTGAGTGATTATAGATCAAAGAATATTTTCTGATTTTTTTTAACATTAGAGGCTTTGGTATATATAATGAAACTTATAGCCGTTTATAGCCGTTGTATTTATTTGAATTTATAGCTGTTTATAGCCGTTGTACTTCCATCATTACTAATTTGAATATCTTCCACTCCATCATTACTATTTTGAATATCTTCCACTTGAACCTTTTGAACCTTTTGGCCTCCTGCTGTGCTGGGCTGTTTGAACTCCTAATTTAATCAAATATTAAATACATTCTAACAATATTTAGGATAAAGGTTTATGTGAGAAATAATGGGATAAAATAAATTTTGATTCTATTTTTCTCTTTCAAATAAATCATCTAAATAAATTTTGATTCTATTTTTCTTTTTCAAATAAATTAAAATATAATTAAATAAATCATTAAAATAAATTTTGTATTCTATTTTTCTCTTTCAAATAAATTAAAATATAATTAAATAAATCATCAAAATAAATAAGTCAAACAGTTTATTTATTTATTTTTTTCATTAATGTACAAATCTATGTATGGCATTTGATAATGTGGAACCAGAAGCCTAATACTTTGTGTTGTTTCTATTGTTTTTAGTTTATGTATTGAGAAATCTATGAAATTAGATTCCAGTTGTCCAGTTTGTAAGGTTCTATCTGATTGTGTAAAGTGTGTGGATGGATGTCTATTTTGGTCATTTTATTTAAAGGTAAATTTATAATAAAAATAAAGTTCATTAAGTGTGTGGACAGAGACAATGTGATGTGTGGAAATAAAATTAAATATTTTAAGTAAACCTCAAGAGGTGTATTTATAATTTACTCTTTTATTTTCTTAGATTTAATTTGTTGTACTTCTTGTATCATTAATTATATCAATGAACAAATTCTTTGTCAATCAAAAAATATTTATTTTTTTAAATTTTAAATTGACAGTCCCCGATATCAACCCTTTGGGACATCTTTACATTCCGAGTGATTATTTAGTGGTATTGGAGTATCACTCTATACTATTTATCACTTGACACTGTTATTTCATAAAAATTCAACAAAAAATACCGAGTCCTAATATTTTAATAAATAAAATGTTAAATTTGTGGCCCCCCATGAAATTGTCACAGGAGTAAAAAATAATTTCTCCTACATTCATGACTTACCCTTGTCACACCAATTTTGGCTCGAAATGAAACAAGTAATAGACATTGGATTTGCTGGAAATAGTAGTTGTGGGAAGTTGATTATGATTTGAAACTCTATAGATTAGGTATATTTTGAACTAAGTGAACTAATTTATAATTAGTTATTTTTGTACATTTTTAATGGAATTTTTTTAGTTGTTTATTTATTTTATTATAGGGAACTTTTCTTATGTCAATAATATTAGGCTTATGGGCTTTTTATATAACTGATTATGTGATTCTCCTGATATTTATAAATAATATTTTATTAATTAATAAAATAATTTTTTTAAACATAACTCATATTTCAAAGAGAATATGGCCAGAATGTTGTTGTATTGCTCTTAAATAAACATTCGAGTCGAACATATACATATATTTTTGTTAATCAATAAAATATTATTCATACAAACCAAAAAAAAAAATTCATAGTCAACTAAATGTTAAAATCAAATAAAATAACCCACAAAACCAACACTATCTATATAAACAATATCTTCATAATGAAGAAGAAATAAATAAGTAGAAAAAAAAAATTAATAGGCAAAAAAATAGTTAATCATGCCTTGGGCAACTATTAATTAGGGGTGCAACTCGGACGGGTTTGGTGGAGTTGGGAGGTTGTTCAAGCCCAGCCCAAGTTGTGCTTAGACCTGCCCAGGCCCGCCCATGCTCGAATTGTAACTCGAGGTTGCCTGCTCAAGCCCGACCCGAGTTAAACCCGAATTGTTCGAATTGTCCGAATTGTAAATGAATTTCGATTTTTTTTTTTTAGCAACATTATTAAATTATTAAAATTTGACTTTATTTACATTTTTTTATATAGAAAATCATTAATACCACCAAAATAAATAATTTATATAATGTAAGAGAGATGCCGCTACAGTAGTCCTTACACAATTTATGAGTAAAAATAAAAATAAAAAAAGTAAAATTTTATGTTTTTCGTATATATAATAATATATATTCAATATGATTTAATAATTTAAATTACTTTAATATCATGTAATGACTAATAATTTATATGTATATTTAATATTTTTATATATCTATATATATAATTTAGGTTTTGGGTTGCTCGGGTTGTTTGGCATCTTTGATCAAGCCCCGGCCGAATTTAATTCGGGCTTTTAAATTTTTGCCAAAGCCCTTACCGAATTCAAAAATATCTTATCCAAGTCCTAAAAAAAATTGAACTAGGTTCGGCTTGCTCGAGTTGAACCTGCTCAAGTTGCATCTTATTAACCCCTAAAATTTTCAATTGAAAATATACAAAAAAAATTAAAAAATTAAAAAATTAAAAAAAAAAATAGCAACTGAATTATACCGATTGATTTAAAGTAAATTTAATTTATATATTTTATTTTTAAAATATTGTTTCTTACTGCAAATAATTAGTGGACCCAATGTATCTCTTGTCATTGATGGGCAATGAGTGCTGCGTGCCTTCAATACAACAATGATGGAGATTTCCTGTTTTGAAGGATCCCATAACCTCCAAAGTTTCATGACTTGAATTCATACATATATGAGTGATTCCATGCATCATAAAGAAAAATGATTTAGACTTTTAAAAAAGAGTTTTAATGGAGTTTTAATTTGTCTTTTTTCTCCTCCTTTTTTATCTTTTACTTCACTATTTTTTTTATTTATTTATTCATGGACAACTCATTAGAACTTGTACTGCAGCAACTCTAATTAGAGCTCTGCAACAACTCCGTCAAAATGATATAGATCATAGGTGTAGGCTTCGGGAGTTGTAGCAAGCATAGGTGAGGGCATGGGGTGTTTGTTGAAAGTTTTTAGTGTGGTTATTGGGTTGATCAGAGGTGTTTGGTGGGTTGATTTTA
>CM069906.1:17019099-17278181 GCA_036172215.1 Camellia granthamiana | reverse complement strand
AACAAAGAGAAAAAGCCAAGAAATGAGGGAGATTGCAAGGATGCTAGAGGTGAACACAAGTATGGAAAGTAAGAAATAAATGCTATCAACTCAAATAGATTGGTGGCTAAGGCCTAAACCACAAAGCCTATGAGGACCATTACACTATAAGCATGCAATACAAAGCATAAATGAACTAACTCTTAAAATTAGTCTAATTTACACTAAAACAGTGTTGGAATTAAAGGAAAAATAGCTAAAAGAGTAAGCTAAAAACATGGAGAAATTAAGCTAGGAAACAAGCATAAGGAGCGGAGGCTACCCCCTCCATTTTTTGGGATTTCAAAACATGATTTTTAGCCTTTGAAAAACTCAGAAAATCAGTGGTCAAAAGCTAAAAAAAAGTTAAGAAAAGAATGGGAAACACAAATGCAAAAGCATAGAGAACAAGGTTCAAGGAAGGGTGGTTAACCCTTCCACCTTTGGTAGCTTTAAACCACGAGTTTCAGCCCATAAAAACAGTGTAAAAATAGTTCAAAATCAGCAAGAAAAGATAAACAAAGAAGTAGTGTAAAGATGCTCAAAATTATACCTTTTGAAGCAAGACAACTCTTTTGTTAACAAACCCACAAGTTCTCACTCTCAAGGGCTGAAATTTGGACTTAATAATCTCAGTAAGGAGAGCTCCAATATTGATTTAGGAAGTGTAGAGAGAGAGTGTGTAGGTTGCAAGATAGAGAGAGAGAGAGAGAGAGAGAGAGAGAGAGAGAGAGAGAGATTTTCAAGAATTTGAGTTTTTGGAATTTTTTGTAATCTTAAAACCAAGAGGGAAGGTCCCCTATATATAGAAATATATGTTACTATCTTGGAAATATCCATATAGAGACAGCTGGAGTGGTGCATGCATCTGTGGAGATAGTTGGCAAAAAATATTTGCGCTTTGACACAAGTGGCCGACAGGCCACTAATAATGGGCGGCCGGCCACTATTTGTGGCTGGCAGGCCATTAGTGGCTTTGTGGGTCCCTGGGTGGCCAATCCACTCAAAATGGCCAAATTCACAACTGGCCGGTAGGGCACTAAAAGTGGCCGGCCGACCACTAATAGTGGGTGGCCGTCCAATAAAATCTACTTCTAGTCCGACTTCAAACGGGCATATCTCCTTCATTTGGACTTGGTTTTAGGTCATTCTTGAGTCTAAATTAAAGCTCCAGTAGTCTTTTTTCCAATAGAGGTGGCCTCATATCTAAATTCTAAGTGTGAAAAGAGATATGCCCATTTTAGTGAAGGCTGTTCATTTCTATCTTAACGAATTGATGCCCAACTTCTTTCCCAACTAGTTTTCTTCCCTCTCCTCCAATTTCCTTCAACTCCAAACCTAAAAATAAGATTTTGTTAAAGATTTTTCAAAGAATTCACTTCTCTTTCATTTATTTCCACTTTGTCCTTACTCAGTTTACCGAAAACTGCAATATTTTGAATGAAATGCGAGCCTCGGAACATCGTAGAATTGTTTGAAAAAATATTTTGAAAAAGAGGGTTTTAAGGTTTAAAAAAGTTTTGGTCTAAAATAGTTTTAGTCAAAAATGGGGTGTAAGGTTGGGATTTATAAGCTCTTCTTGTTGAAGAAATCGAACGTTTGTATAACATAACTTTCATTATCAAGTGATCAACTTGAGGCGCCCAAGTCTTAAGGGTGGTAAAAAATGGGGTGTCTACAGTTGCCCCTCTTTGACAGAGCTCGAAGTCATGAAATGATGTGAGTGAATATCAAAGCCCAAAGACGACCCATTTTGACAAGGCCGTAACATTTGGGCAAATAAACAAAATACAGATGCAGTTGGTTGAACTTGAGAGTTGCCTACATATCCCGTTGCAAGGAATCAAACCAGCCTAGTTCAGGGGCAGAATGCAAATAATACATAATGTAACGAAATAATCAAACCACAAGCAGTGCAAATCACGCGAATACCATAAAGGAATGGAGACGCAAATCAAACTACGTTTTATATAGAAAAGAAGTGGGCACAGCCGAACGATGCCTAACATAGGCTAAGTGCCTACATCCTCAATACTGGCCTTAGCACAGCATGGATGCTTACACATAATAGAACCATGCTTTAACGTGAAAGGGGTGCGAGCACATACAAAACTATGTTTTTCGTAGAAAGAGTACAAGTAATTGGATGGTATGATATAAGTGAGGAATGATCTACTGGGGAAAGATAATGATCCTAAATGCTAAATGCAACAAAATAAAGTACAATGCAATGAATGCAATGGATGTAGTGAATAAGGTGTAGGCCGAACCACATTTTACCTAGAAAAGGCATGGATATAAAACAGACCACGTCTAACACAGAAAATGTAAGGTCCCAGTGTCCCACATCGGGAATGGAGGGGGAGTTCCTAGCCTATAAAAGTAAAAATTGGAACCCTTATATAACATTGAGGCCTTTTCTCGAGTGGTGAAATCCCTAGTTAAGTGTGCTTGGGCGAGAGTAGTTCTGGGATGGGTGACCCACTGGGAAGAACAAATCTGTGCTGGTGTGGCCCAAAGCGGACAACATCGATGACATGTAAAGGGTTAGGGCATTACAAATGGTATCAGAGTCGACTCTCCAGAGTACCGAGTGTGGGTCCCTAGCATCTCTCGGTGTATGTGGGCGGGATTGTGAGTTGGCAGGCTACTGCACGAGGATATGCAGTCCTAAAAGGGGGTGGATTGTAAGGTCCCGATGTCCCACATCGAGAATGGAGAGGGAGTTCCTGGGCTATAAAAGTAAAACCGGAACTCTTATATAACATCGAGGCCTTTTCTTAGGTGGTGAAATCCCTATTAGAACTTCCCAGTTAAGTGTGCTTGGGCGAGAGTAGTTCTGGGATGAGTGACCCACTGGGAAGAACAAATCTGTGCGGGCGTGGCCCAAAATGGACAATATCGATGACATGTGAAGGGTCGGGACATTACAGAAAATGTGTTGACATTCTCAATACTGGCCTTAGCAGAGCATGAGTACTTACACATGACAAAACCATGTTTCAACGAGGGAAAGGTATGAGCACATGCCAGACAGCTTAACATGGAAAGGATGCATGATGATAAAATGGTATGATGTAATGGGTGTAATGGATAGTGTAATAGATGCATGTAATAAATTCTATATGCAATATGATAGAAGTACTAGATGATAGATGCGATGTAGCAGCTAGGAAGTGGTGCCTTAAAAAGAACCTTACAGGGGTAATTGGGGATAACTCACCTTATGTTGCTGGGGATTTACCTCTTCTTCTTGGTTTGAAGACTTCTTCCTTCATTTTGCGCTTCCAAATTGCAGGTATTACTTTTCTCCCTGGTTATGTTTGCAACTTTCCCTATTCTCCAACAGGGTGACAGACTAGGTTGGTTCAGTATCCAGAATTGAAGCACATACAAGCTACCTCAACTTATGGGGCTACCATATAGATTTCAAGCCGAGGATACACTCTTGGGTATTTAAACTAGACTTTAGTCTCGGAAATCCCAAACCTTTGCGTTCTAGGCCTCAGCCATTCAAACTCTAGTTTCCACCATCGCAATTGATCTCCTAGGAACTCATTACAAACATAGTCAGGTGGCTATACCAGACTGCCTGAAGCTATTCGGGGCACAACAAACACCAAACGAATTGCACTTTTAGAGGATTTAAGGTCTCCTAAACCCAGGTGAGTGCATAAGACAGTGCGAGTGAGGGTGCACAAGACAGTGCGAGACAAGGTGAATGCACAAAACAGTGCAAGTTTCACAAGACAGTGTGCTACAGGTGCACAAGATAGTGCGATGCAAGGTGAATGCACAAAACAGTGCGGTATGGGTGCATAAAACAGTCAATGCAAGGTGCACAAAACAGTGCAATGCAGGATGCACAAAACAGTGTGATACAAGGTGCACAGGATAGTGTGATAGATAATGTAGTAGACAAATAGGGTGACATACTCCAACCACGCTAGAATCGTGAGAGGAAGGGAACACTCAAACCACACTGAAATCGTGAGAGGAGGTCCTACTACTTAGGGTTGCGTCTCATGCATCTTGAGATACTCTAACTATGCTGAAATCGTGAGGAGAGGAAGAACAAATCCTAAACACGCTGAAATCGTATGAGGAATGGAACACTCAAACCACGCTGAAATCGTGAGAGGTCCTATCGTTTAGGGTTGCATTTCACGCATCCTGAGATACTCTAACCACACTGCAATTATAAGGAGAGGAAGAACAAATCCCAAACATGGTGAAATCATGTGAGGAAGGGAACACTCAAACTACGCTAAAATCGTGAGAGGAGGTCCTATCGCTTAGGGTCGCGTCTCACGCGTCCTGAGATACTCTAACCATGCTGAAATCGTGAGGAGAGAAAGAACAAATCCCAAACATGTTGAAATCATGAGAAGAGAAAAACAGCTCAAGGTCATGTTTCGCATACCTTGAGATAAAAAAATCGCTTGAAAACACGTCTCACGTGTCCTGAGAAAAGCCCTGGGGGACAAAGATCCTAAATGCTGCTCAGCGTAAAAGGATAAATGATACAAGATAACATAAGTGCGATAATATGATACATGTTACAAGCAATATAGTGCATGATGTTTAGAAAATGCAATAAATAAACAAAGCAGCGCTTTAGAAAGCACCTCATAGGGCGAGTGGCGATGAATCGCTTTACTCTGATAAGGATCTCCCTCTTGTGTTTTTCAAACTCTTACCTTCAACTCATAGTTCAAAGGTCCTCAAATACTGACAAGGGGTAGCATCTACATGTAGAAGCCACGGATGCCGCTTTGATCGCCATTCTGACTTGAAACAGGCTTGAACTCGGGGTCGAGGTACACTCATACACAGAGGAATGGTGAGGCCTGAAAAGGTGCACCTAGAACGCAATCTCGAAATTTGCTGAAGTTGAAACACACTAAGATGCTCCAAATTTTTCCTTTTTTCTTTTGCTTTGCAGTCCGAAACCTATGTAGTTTCAGATAGGTCTTTGTTCGGTTGCTCTCTCTTTTGACCTAGGTTGGACCTTGTAGTTTATGAAAGAAAGAATTCTATTTTGCACACTATGTTGGGAATGGCACAGCACTCTGAGCACAAAATGATTTATTTTCTTGAAATTAAAACTGAGAATGAGTTTTTAACTGGGTATTGAGCCTACAACTGACCACAGTACACCACGACTCAATAAAAGAAAAAAACAAAGTAAAAACAACCTAAACGCAACTATTTACACTCAAAACGACTCAAAACAAGAATCGAGACAAACAAAAACAACAAACATAACACTTGAATGTTTACCACCGGTGGAAAACCTCTCAGTTCATGGGGAGCCCACTGCTTCTCCAAGTATTGTTTCCTACCCTTTCTTATTTGTTATTCTCACATCACTTTAGCATTCGATCTCTATTTTCTCTGAAAAGCCCTTTCCTTACTTTTCCTCTCAACGCATATCTCTCTATTCTTTAATCTCTCTTATTTTTTTATCCCTTCCCAGGTGTGGTTGATGGATAAGTTGGAAGTTGTAGACCCTACGAGGGGGGGTCGAATGTCCAACTCTATTTCCAGTCCGTGATTCACACTTGGCTTGATACCTTACTGCTTCAGAGAGTTTTTTGGCCTCTGCTGTTAGCTTCAGTTGTACCCTTTCTGGC
This sequence comes from Camellia granthamiana, assembly GCA_036172215.1. Lineage (NCBI taxonomy): Eukaryota > Viridiplantae > Streptophyta > Magnoliopsida > Ericales > Theaceae > Camellia > Camellia granthamiana. Next base: position 17,272,527 of record CM069906.1, on the reverse strand, counting down.
GAGTATGTTGACAATGGAGAAAAGACAGAAAACCTGATTCGACTGTGCCCCTAGTTCATTATTTTGACTATTTTTATTTTTTTATTTTTTTGGCTTCTGCTAAAACAATTTTGACCAACATGAGAGTTAGATTAACATGCTTGTTCAACTTTCTGTTTTGAAATCATGTAAGTCAGGCCGTGAGCACTAAAAAATTTCCTTTTTTTTGGGTCTAAGAAATGGTCCAATTTTGGAAAAATGGAATAATTTTTGAGAAAATTAGTTAGCTTTATTAAAAATCCTCAAAAACTGTTTTGGCAAATGGCCACTTCTCGACCAATGTGGAATTAACTCTTGAGATGCACAACCTTAGATCTGAACTTGAATTGTCTTGCAACTGAATCCTTTGATGGAATAGGACACCCAATTTTGAATGAAGATGAGCTAATTGGACATGGATAGGATAGCCGAGTTGAACAAGGATAAGCCAATCAACATGGATGAGACAAGTAGGTTGAAAATGGTTGGGGCCGAACTTCAAGATGAAGTTGCCTGCGTATTCTAAAGATGGGAATCAGGCCTTACGTAGTTCTGGGGTTAAGGTACATTCGGGTACTAACACTCTCCTTTTGCGCTCTAACTTTTGCCAAAGCCGCCCTTCTAGGTTTTCAACCTTGCAAGCTTTATTTTTCCTTATCATTTTTCTTTCTTCTTATTTTTTATTGCTTTTTTCTTTAATTTTTTCGTTTTTGTTCTTTTTTTCTTGCTCTAACTTTTGCCTGGGTTGCCTTTTCGGCCCAGCGAGCCTCTCAAGGATAGAGAATTTTAACTTGTTCATGTTGATTGATCGTAAGATCTCTAAGCCATCTAAATCCACGAGAATGGTTATTGTCCCTGATATGTAAGAGCCCATCCAATTGGGTCTGAATTTGCCCCTGGTGTCGTGGATAAGAACCTGATTGTCCTTCAGTGAAACAAAAATTTCTTCTCTTAGATTATGGGATTTGGCTTTCTTGTCAATCTCCACCAGCTTGAGAAATGACCCAATTTTAAATCTTCGAGCACATCTGACCTTTTTTGCCCCTAGTTCAAGAGTTGTTTCTCATTCAGCTATGCAAGCTTTCTCTGATGACATCTGACCTTCTTGCCCCTAGTTCAAGGGCTGCTTCAAATCCGGCCATGCAAGCCTCATATTTTGGTTGACCGTTGATCATTCTGAATCAAAGTTTGAAAGCAAAGTGATTGAGGCTTGAGGTTGAGAGTGATCTTATGCTGTACAATCTCAAGATCAATTCCAGGCATGTCTTTATAGGACCATGAAAAACATTTTTTGAAATCTTTTAATAAAGCGACTAGTCACTCGTGCCCTTTTGAAGACAATGTAGAATCAATCTGGACCATGATAGGATCCTCCTCAGTACTCACATTAACAGACATGATCTCATTTATTAAGGGCTTAACACGTATTTCTTCCTCTCAGTCGATCAAATTTTACAAATCCCGAGGAATTCCTTTCTCTTTATTTGCATCACAGTGTTAGAAAAGTTTGGAAAAACTTAGGTCAATGCAATGATTTAAAGGCACAGAAAAGTAGATGAAAATTACTGCAGTTCTATTCAGATCTTCTGGCTCAACTGGCTCAAAGGTAGAAACAGACGCAAAAAGAAAGAGTGAATAGACAAACAAAAACAAATAGGGAAGTGATGTTCAAGTTAACACCCTCGAAATCACCAACCTGCGACATAATAAGACTGAATCACTACCCAAGTCTAAAAGTACAATAAACAACATTTTCAAAGTGCTAAAACAGTGCATGCCATCCACCACGTCTGGAGTAAAATGAGCGCCATAAACAGGTGGTTCATTCCCGATCACATAGTCACATTATCCTCCAAGTGCATCGATCTAGCACCGATAGACTTTGTAAGACCCAGTGGAGTGATGACCTTTTTGTCAATCAGATCTTGAACTTCATGGCGAAGATGAAAACAACCGTTAGTGTCATGGCCAGTTTGTTGATGGAAGGCACAGTACTTAGCAACATTATGCTTTGCTAGATGGGAATCAAAGAGAGGCCGAGGGTCAAGGGGTTTGAGATGGCCTTGTCCTATGAGGATTTGGAGAGCTTTGGATAAGGTCATGTAAATAGGATTAAAGGTGCGGTTACCAGTCCTGACAAGATTGACAGAGGGGTTTGGCAGGTGTTGATTGGGTTTGATGATCTCTTATGGGTGTAGGACTGGAGCTGAAATGGGTGTTTCTGGTATGGCATCCCTTTCCCTGGCTTGCTCTTTGATTCAAAATGCTTCCATCCTGAGCGACAAAAGTGTCATCCACAATTTTTGCAACAATTGCAAGCACTTATTGCTTATTCAGCCCTTTGAACTTCAAAGCCTTAATAGTACATTGGAGATGTGCATCAGGATTGATACTTGCCTCGGCCTTGTTCTTGCCCCTTGCTTCAGCTTTGCCAAGGGATTAAGTGGCTATGTCGAAGCGAGGCTTATTCATTGTTGACATGTGATCACTTAAACTCGAGATAGCTTTAGGTTGACTGTTTTCCATTGCATCTCACTCAAGATTGGGCAGCCTTTTGGCGTGAAATTTCTGGCATGTGATGTGGTCGATGAGAAAGCTACAATCCCAAAGGCTAAATCTGCTAGAGTTCTCTGCAAATCTTCAATCATGCTCATTAGCTCAGAAGTAGTGGGTTTATGGGCTTGAGATGATTGGGGTTCAAGTGCATCCATCATACATAAGTCCGTGCTTTCTGGAATGAACACTTCAGGCTTGGGTAAATGGGCAGGGTTGATGCATATGTTAGGGTTATAGATGGATGGTAGTGTATGGATTAGGTTAAGGTGTGAAGATATTGGGTTAATGGTGGCCTGAGGTCTTTTTGGTGGAGTTATGATCTCTTCGTCAATAAGATCTTGAATCTTATGATGGATGTAGATGCAATGGTTTGTATCATGACCGTGTTGTTGATGATAAGCACAGTATTTAGCGGGGTCATGCCCTTGTGGAAGAGGATTTGGAAGGGGTCGGGGTTCTAGGAGCTCTAGGTGCCTTTTTCTAGTAGCGTGTTCAAGGCTTGAGAGAGACTCATGTAAAGAGAATAGAAATTTTGGGTTTGGGGCCGAGTTGAAGTGGTTGGTTTGGGACTGGTGACAGTGTTTACTTCTGAGCATTTCGCAGTTATGCTACCACTAGTAGTAGCATTGAAACTGCGAACAACATTCTTCTTTAAAGGCTCATTATCTTCCACAATGATCCTTTGTTTGATGGCATCCTTGATTTGAACCCTCATTTCATGAAGCTCTGTAAAGGTAAATAAAGGTAGAACAATCATCTTCTGCAGCAACTTGCCATGCAAATTCTGAACAACCATTCTTATCTGATCCTTCTCTAAAGGTCTAATGGTCATCATCGAGGCTATGGCCCTCCATCTTGTCACAAACTCAGAGAAACCCTCCTTCAGCTCTTGACGGGTTGCCTCGAGATCACGAGTTGGGACCTTAATCTATGTATTGTAAGAGTACTATCAATGAAGGCTTCAACCATCTTCTGCAAATTCTGTTTAACGGAATCTCCCAACTTAGCATACCAAATGGCCGCTATACCCGACATGGTGCGGGCAAAGAGAGATAGCTTCTGTGGTCTAGTTAAGCCCACCGACTACAAGATATCAAAAAACAATTGCAAGTGGACCATCGGATCCCCGAAGCCGTCAAAATAATCAATGTACGGCATCTTAAACTGATCTGAAAATATAACTATAGAATCAGTGTATCCATCCTCTATGTCCGGGATGGAGTTAACCCCTTGTGCTCTCTTGAACAACTTCTCCAATTTGTTGACTTTGAGCTCAGTTGGATCGACTTTGAATTCAAATGGTGCCTTGATCTGACAAACCGGTGTTTTGGAAGCTTGTGCTAGGATTGGCTCTGTTGGATTGTCCTGATTTTCTTGAACATTGGCAGTATTAGCAATGGCACCGGGCACAGGGATAGCTGCGGCGGGTACATGTGACGCAGAGGCCGCTATTGGCTGCTGTTGCTGTTGCTGCAGCCTGGTTATAACGTCGGCCTGACGGGCCATAACTGTCACGACCCAAACCCGCCCCTATAGGTTTAGCATCGTAACCGGCCAGTAATCCTTGGATTATCGAAGGCCTCTGAACAGATTAACAAGATTAAGGGGCTAACGGAAGCATATACATAAATATAGTTGTCCAATAAGCCGTGCTGACTTACATGAAACAAAATATTTAAAACTTTATATACATAATCAGTAGTCAACCATACATTATACCCACACACATTACAGTATTTTAAGTACAGCCAACGATATCAAATCAAGTCTTATATAAATAGAAACCACAGAACTTAAACACAGGACGCTTCGGGAACCTCCACGTGAGGCACAATGCTTGGCTGACAACGGAACACGGATCCAGGCAAAAGCCTTCAGACTAGAACTCTAGAATGCTCACCTATACATATATATATACAAACAGTGAGCTAAAGCACAGTGAATAACATTAAGGTAAAGGGGTTAGTGAACGAAATCCGAACATATCATAAGCGGAAAACAAATCATAGCATAATCATCCTCATATAAGAACATAATAATGGTACATCCCATAGAACACATCACAGAACATCTTCCGACTAGAGTAATCGGTTCCGGATACCGATTAAACACATATCACCACAATGAAGTGGCTAACGAGATCTCATAATTACTTGTATGTCATGAACCCGCATTTTCATGCCGTCCCCATGACTTGGGACTATCTATAGATGCCATAATAGATTTCAAACATGGAATATTCGTTCACGAAAACATATATCATTTCAAAAATCAGAACTTATCATATTTCATTTAGAACATAATTCATATGAACGTATCTTTACGATAATGTTACTCACAGTGGTTTCAGTAGGCGGTCAATCAATCCTCGAGTCTTGTCCTACAACCACAAAATACATAACACAAGCACGTCTTATCATTACACATTCAAGTGGCCATTAAGGCTTAGCTTTCAATACATTAGTTCTTATTATTTCTTATCACATTGCCTAAAACACACACACTTGCAGTCTTGGAACCTAGTACATTCTTTTCTTAGTGTGTTTCTAATCCACAACCTCATTACTACGGCTTAATTAATGATTAGGAATGCCTAAGATGCAATGAGGATGCCAAAACATGCCTTGGAACACTTAGGCAAAATTTCTGAAAATAAGGTCCACGCTCGAGCTTAGCTTTCCTCACTCGAGGACATGCAAAATGAGGGGGGGGGTCGCTCAAGCGTGACTTCCTTCGCTCGAGTGATGTGCAAACTTTGAAAAAGTACTAGTTGGTCACAATCCACGCTCGAGCTACAACTTTTACGCTCGAGAGGGTCAACAACATGCAAAGGGTTCGCTCGAGCATCCAAGTGGTCGCTCTAGTGGGCTGTAATAGCCTGCAAAATTACTGGATGCACGAAATGTACGCTCGAGCGGCAAATCCCCCGCTCGAGCGACCTTCAAAATTCTGGGTTCCCAAAACAGGGTTCTTGAGCTTCCAAATGCAATGTCAATGGCAAAATCGTACATGGCTTGTTCAAAACACTTGGAAAACTTTTCTAAATCACAAATATATGATCATTTACAAATCCTTAGCTCCAAACTCATGGATTTAACCAAAATGGAGTTCAAACTTCCTTGTATGTATGTTTCAAAAACTCTTTTTCTCCAACACCATGGTTTTAACAAAATTGAGCTCAAAGGCTCCATACATGAGGGAAAACCTTTTCAAAACATGAATTTAAGGTTTAAAACATGATGAATTATACATGCATGTGCCAAATAACTTATGATAACAACATAGATGCCCAAAATCAAACTCAAATGACAAACCTCTATATATATACATGCATGTGAAATTATATCCAAATCTTTCATCTTCTTGACCAACATGTGTAAATTACATGCAATGATCCTAACAATTCCATGAATTCATCTCTACAACACATAACTCTTTGAATTAATAGTCAAAAGCTCACCTAGAGTCTTGAATTACTCTTGTTCTAGCATAATCTTGATGAATTCAACACAAAACCTTCAATTCTTCCTCAATCTCTTCCTTTCTCTCTCTAGAATTGCACTCTCTCTCTCTCTCTCTCTCTAAAATGAGTTCTCAGATTTTTGCACTAAGGGGTAAAAGAATGAGCTCAAAATGAGCTTAAGGCTCATATAAATAGTTGTGATGCTATAATACATTAATTAAAGATAAGGCTTGCCAAACGCAACTTAATGAATCGTTCTGGATCAATTTTTAATAAAACTTGCCATAGTGTTCTAAAAATTCCAAATAACATATTGATGTAATCAATTTCAGTTTCGGATGCCGATAAGGCTTTCGATTTACATATTAAAGTTGAAATTTCCAAACAGATATTCTATAAGCAACAGATAGAAGGTCAAATATCATGCGATTTACATATTGATCCCATAATTCATTTTAATCCTCTCATTAACATCCTTAATCACTGATTAGTAGCTAATTACAGGTCGGGGTTATTACAGTCTCCCCACCTTAAAAAGTTTGGTCCTCCAAACTTGAGTTAACGTATGTTAACACAAATGATGCCCATCATAAATGTAACTTTAACTCTTTACAAAATAGAAGCATAACCATAATCATAAACATGCTCACGCTCAGGGTTCATATCAAAACAGAGCCTTATACGCATTCAAATTTTAGTCCAGAACAGATTCAGATACGTGTTCATGTTCATATTCTTTCCCAGATCATACATAGATGTCACAATTCTTACTTAAGCATATGTGGTGCATTCATTAGCACTAACAGAGCCGATACAGAACCGATGCAGACATAGCAGATACAGAACAAATGCAGACACATGATGGTTATGAATAACCAGTTCCATAAAGGAACTTCCGATACCGGGTAACAGCCAACAGATATCACATAATACCAAGAGCCACACGAATACATAAAAGAGATCGGACAATTATTCATTGCACAACACATAATATTTCAAAAAACAAATCCCCTTTAGACACACCGAAAACAAATACAGTTGAACACAACTTTACTACGTTATTATTCACATTACTTATATCAAGTATTTATCGGGGTCATAGATTCACACTGTTTCCATTTTCATAAGTAATTTCCCCCGTTAAGTTACAGAGATTTGATTTATTCATTTTCGAGTCATTCGTCCGTTCTTTGTTCAACTTGATTTTCAATTCGGTAATCCATTACAGTTAGTCCAGATCATCTAAAGTATAGCAGAAATACGAGGCAATTTCGTACATTAACCCCATAGCAGTAAATGAAATTCCGAAGTAATCATTCATATACTAGTCATCAGCCTTAGTTTCCACAGATTCAATCGTACTATGTGTCAATACAGAAGTAGTCCTACTGATTACATATACCCCCAGGTAGTCAGAGTTTATAATCAAACTAGTCTGTTGTCACAAATCCCATTAATTTTGAAGTACAGTAACACCAAAGCAATCATTCACTAGTCAAACAAGTTCATGGTCAAAATGGCAATACCAGGTAATTAATCACATGTCATATATACAGTATTCCCATATTCTCCAAGCATAAGTTACCAAATTCCATAATCCCATTCGCGTGTTTTCCCAATCGGTTACAGGATATGGTAAGAAGCTATTCGTAATCACATAGTCTGCTATTGACGGTTCACGTTCTTCCTAAGGGTTCAAGATTGATTCTAGTTCTCATTCGATTAGTTCCCTTAGCAACATGGCCCTGTTATTCAATCGTAAGTAATTCAGAATCCCCCATAATGTAATCAAATCAGATAGTAGCTCTCAATAAGGGTCTCCTCAGATCAAATCAATGAAAGTTCAATCAGGTCATATCAGATGAAAGTTCTACCCAATCATATCAAATAAAAGTTCAAAGCGTGAGTCATCAAACAGAAGTTCCATTAGTTAAACAAAGGTCTCATCAAACCACGGTTCTATCAGGTTAGATCAAGTGAAAGTTCTACCTTATTATTTCCAAGCGAAGCACATTTGGTTCTATAGTTCATACTCCATTCGCTTAGGTGCATAGTCAGTAGTTCTACAGTTGTTCTAAGTTCCTCGGTTCTCAAATCACATCAGAGTTATGTATCACAATAGTTCATATTGAAGAGTTCAGGTCATATACAATGTTACATTCTCCAAGTAAGTTCACATGTGGGTGCACAGGTATGTAATTGTTCATATCAAGAAGTAAGCATCACAGTTTATAACAATTTCCCAGAGTCATGGTCCCAACAGTCAAGTTATCAACAAATAATCATATCAATCATTCTGAGCAAAGGTACAGTCATATATGTGTATGTCCAAAGTCTAATAATATCCATAAGCATAGGTATGCATATACATAAGTCCAAACATGTTCCATATCCAGTCAATAATAGTGTGTCTCCATATTTAATAGTTTGAGCATAGTTCGACAGGTCAGTCACGATAGTTCATATCAACTAGTAAGTCTCTAAGTGTCCATTGACCACGGTTCACTCCCATCAATTCTAATAGTATTACAAGCATGGAAACATACAGAGAGGTACGAGTCCAAAATCAATTATCATTTAGGCATTCGTTCACATTTCATCAGCAAAAGTTCGTTCTTCCAAACTGACATAGGTTCTCAATTTCAGAAATTTCGTACGTGGCTGATTCATGTATATAATTCGAGATTATGGGTCTACTCATTCGATGATGTCAGTCAATATATAACAGTTCAGTTCAAGTCATGGTCGTACAGATTTCCCAAACTATAGTCAATCATGATGTGTTCCCATGTTCAATAGTTCTAGCATAGTTCAAAGGTCATACCTAACAGTTCATATTACATTTTGCAATACGGAACAAGGATTTAACCCAGCAAGTTCTCGTTGTCTATAAGTCTCAACAATTCCCAAAGCTTAGGTAATTCGTTATAGGGCTTCGGGCATCTCACATAAAATTAGCAAGTTTTCGAGGCAGTCAATAACTAAGGGTTCATAATTCTCATAATTCAATTGGTTCAATTAACATGTCCACAATCTATATCAAGTTAAGGAATGTACACTCCCATACAAATTCCCATATAAACTGTTGCAGATAGTTAAGGTAATACTTGCGACAGTTGTTTCAGTGTTCTGTGCATTTTTTGGAACTAGGGTGTAGGAACAGAACCAGCCATACTAGCATTAGGCCTAGTGTTGTTCGGATGAGTTCGCGGGCAAGATTTAGCCAAGTGCCCTCTCTGACCACATCTAAAACAAGCCCCTGATAGGCGGCGACAAATGCCCCAATGTTGTTTCCCACATTCTTTACAAATAGGTATACCATTGTTTACGTTGCTTCCCCGTCTCTCTTTGTTCATAGTTATTGCCCTAGATTTTTCATTCGCAGAGGTCATCGAATTACCAGTCATTTCGACTTTCTATTTCTTCTGTTTCATTCTTTAGGATTCAGTTGATGATGTTGATTTTGATATTTTCAAGGCTGCTATGTTTGCCTCGGACATTAAGGCCCTATCAAGAACATCCACGTATTTTGGCAATTTTAGGACGCCAACTCGATCAAACACATCTAAGTCAAGCCCACCTTTAAATTTCATAGCCTTTTTGTAGTCAATGTCTATCATGTGGGGTGCATATCGGGCCAGTTCGGTGAATTTTGTTTCATATTCAGCCACAGTCATATTGCCTTGTCTTAGTTGTTCAAATTCAGATACTTTTCTATCTCGGATGCATTGGGGAAAATATTTTTCGAAGAAAATTTCTTTAAATCTATCCCATGTCACACCCTCATTATCATTTCGTACTAACATCCATCATCTCCTAGCCTCCTTTTTGAGCGTGAATGTTGCCAACAAAACTTTTTGTGCCTCAGTACACGGAAATACCTCAAATATTTTCTCAGTTTCTAAGACCCAAGCCTCGGCTTTTAATGGTTCAATACCCCCCTAAAATTCCGGTGGTTTCATCTTATTGTATTTCTGTGTCAGTGTTATCATATCATAATTAGCTGGTCCAGGTACATGTATTTGCCCTTGTTGCTGTTGTTTCAGATTTTCGGTTAAGGCTTCAACCATTCTTTCTAACCGGCTACTTCTAACGTCAGAAGATTCAGATTCGTCTACATTCCTTGTCCTTTCCATTGGCTACACACAAACATGTTACTTATTAATATAAGGAAAGTTCTCACTGTTCTCACATTTCATTTCATATCAGACGTGTTTATACTTTCATTTCAATTCAGATACGGTCACATGATCCTTTACTTCCGTACGCTCATATTCACATAGATTCCACATTCGGTATTGAAACTAACATTACATGTTATTCCACTTAACTTCTTTGATCATGCACATAGGTTTCATTTCAATTCATTTTCAATAAGGATGTGTTCATAGTAGTTCACACACTTACACATGATAATGCAATGTCCCTATTTCATTTCTAGGACATCCTATAGCTCATATGGACACGTGTGTGCGGTATAACTCGTGCTCTGATACCACTCTGTCATGACCCAAACCCGCCCCTATAGGTTTAGCATCGTAACCGGCTAGTAATCCTTGGATTACCGAAGGCCTGTGAACGGATTAACAAGATTAAGGGGCTAGCGGAAGCAAATACATAAATATAGTTGTCCAATGAGCCGTGCTGACTTACATGAAACAGAATATTTAAAACTTTATATACATAATCAGTAGTCAACCATACATTATACCCACACACATTACAGTATTTTAAGTACAGCCAACGACATCAAATCAAGTCTTATATAAACAGAAACCACAGAACTTAAACACAGGACGCTTCGGGAACCTCCATGTGAGGCACAATGCTTGGCTGACAACGGAACACAGATCCAGGCAAAAGCTTTCAGACTCGAACTCCAGAATGCTCACCTATGCATATATATATACAAACAGTGAGCTAAAGCTCAGTGAATAACATTAAGGTAAAGGGGTTAGTGAACGAAATCCGAACATATCATAAGCGGAAAACAGATCATAGCATAATCATCCTCATATCAGAACATAATAATGGTACATCCCATAGAACACATCATAGAATGTCTTCCAACTAGCGTAATCAGTTTCGGATACAGATTAAACATATATCACCACAATGAAGTGGCTAACGAGATCTCGTAATTACTTGTATGTCATGGACCCGCATTTTCATGCCGTCCCCCATGACTTGGGACTATCTATGGATGCCATAATAGATTTCACACATGGAATATTCGTTCACGAAAACAGATATCATTTCAGAAATCAGAACTTATCATATTTCATTTAGAACATAATTCATATGAACGTATCTTTACGATAATGTTACTCACAGTGGTTTCAGTAGGCGGTCAATCAATCCTCGAGTCTTGACCTACAACCACAAAATACATAACACAAGCACGTCTTATCATTATACATTCAAGTGGCCATTAAGGCTTAGCTTTCATTACATTGGTTCTTATTCTTTCTTATCAGATTGCCTAAAACACACACACTTGCAGTCTCGGAATCTAGTACATTCTTTTCTTAGTGTGTTTCTAATCCACAACCTCATTACTATGGCTTAATTAAGGCTTAGGAATGCCTAAGATGCAATGACGATGCCAAAACATACCTTGGAACACTTAGGCAAAATTTCTGAAAATAAGGTCCACGCTCGAGCGTAGCTTTCCTCACTCGAGTGGACATGCAAAATGAGGGGGGGGGGGGTCGCTCGAGCGTGACTTCCTTCGCTCGAGCGGCCTGCAAACTTGGAAAAAGTACTGGTTGGTCACAATCCACGCTCGAGCTACAACTTCCATGCTTGAGCGGGTCAACAACATGCAAAGGGTTCGCTCGAGTGTCCAAGTGGTCGCTCGAGCGGGCTGTAATAGCCTGCAAAATTACTGGATGCACGAAATGTACGCTCGAGCGGCAAATCCCCCGCTCGAGTGACCTTCAAAATTCTGGGTTCCCAAAACAGGGTTCTTGAGCTTCCAAATGCAATGTCAATGGCAAAATCATACATGGCTTGTTCAAAACACTTGGAAAACTTTTCTAAATCACAAATATATGGTCATTTACAAATCCTTAGCTCCAAACTCATAGATTTAGCCAAAATTGAGTTCAAACTTCCATGTATGTATGTTTCAAAAACCCTTTTTCTCCAACACCATGGTTTTAACAAAATTGAGCTCAAAGGCTCCATGCATGAGGGAAAACCTTTTCAAAACATGAATTTAAGCTTTAAAACATGATGAATTATACATACATGTGCCAAATAACTTATGATAACAACATAGATGCCCAAAATCAAACTCAAATGACAAACCTCTATATATTTACATGCATGTGAAATTATATCCAAATCTTCCATCTTCTTGACCAACATGTGTAAATTACATGCAATGATCCTAACAATTCCATGAATTCATCTCTACAACACATAACTCTTTGAATTAATAGTCAAAAGCTCACCTAGAGTCTTGAATTACTCTTGTTCTAGCACAATCTTGATGAATTCAACACAAAACCTTCAATTCTTCCTCAATCTCTTCCTTTCTCTCTCTCTCTAAAATGAGTTCTCAGATTTTTGCACTAAGGGGTAAAAGAATGAGCTCAAAATGAGCTTAAGGCTCATATAAATAGTTGTGATGCTATAATACATTAATTAAAAGATAAGGCTTGCCAAACGCAACTTAATGAATCGTTTTGGATCAATTTTTAATAAAACTTGACATAGTGTTCTAAAAATTCCAAATAACATATTGATGTAATCAATTTCGGTTTCAGATGCCGATAAGGCTTTTGATTTACATATTAAAGTAGAAATTTCCAAACAGATATTCTATAAGTAACAGATAGAAGGCCAAATATCATGCGATTTACATATTAATCCCATAATTCATTTTAATCCTCTCATTAACATCCTTAATCACTGATTAGTAGCTAATTATGGGTCGGGGTTATTACAATAACCTCGGCTTGACGGATTGCGTCATGCTGTAGTGTCTTAACTGTCTGTTGCAAATGATGTATTATTTCCTGTATACTGGCCGGGGGATACTGTGCTATTGGAATAGGTGACTAGTCTTGTGCTAGACTGGAAACAGATGATTGTTCCTGAACCTAGGTGAGCCGAGGGGTGATTGCTGTAGGAACTGGATTGGTGAATTATGTCTAATCCTCATTCGCCTTGTAATTGGCTACAGCGAAGCAAACACTGGTTGTCCCTGAACTAAATCTCTGACCGTACAAAGTCTATCGACACAAGTTCAAAGTACTAGGGGGATATTGGAGCCTTCTGAAGCTATGGTTCCAGGATTACCTTGCAAAAGAGAAAACAGACAGCACCTCAGCCCAATTTCACTATAACAGATATGATCACAGCTGAATGATTGTACTCCACACTCAATTCTACCCCAAAACAGATACTAACCTGCAATTGATATGCACATTCCTGTATAATTTCATTGTAAAGCACATACCAATTAAAAGAGAGCCAAAGCAACCCTATAAGGGGGTTACCCTGTCTTAGTTTTGTCATGAACTAGGATTTCACTACTTCAATCAAATGATTTCACGCAATCCTGCATTCGGGTGAGCATCCTGTCCTAGTTTGGAAAAGTCACTAAGGCTTTACTATATGCAGCTAGGCTGAATGGTCAAAGGGGGTACCTCAGCAAGACTACCTAATATACCTCTCACATATAACATCGAGAAGTGAAAGGAGGATCAAACGATACAACGGTAGTCTAAATCCAAGGGTTGTGTTCCCAACATAACAAAGCCCATGACCGGTTAGCCTTTTGGCAAGCTTTTGGGCAAGCCTCCGGCAAACTGCCCAAGAATAGCAGATAGCAAACACTGTGACTTAAAGAACCAATACAAATACAAATAAGTGTTGATAAAATTTCACATCATGAATTTCAAGTCAACGTCTCTAAATTCTCCAGTAGAGTCACCAGAAACTATAGCTTGACTTTTCGTGCTCCTTTCAGATACAATAGCCCTATAATTCGGACTTCCGTGGTTCTAAATCTGATTCCACAAGTGCAATGTGAAATAGATAAACACAAAGGAGTCCAAATTTGGCAAATGTTTTAGAAAATTGATTTTGAATCAAAATGCCAAAAATGGACTACTTTACTAGATACAGAGTCACCACCTAAATGTTTTTGGAAAATTTAGGAAACCTAAGACTCGTGCCAAAGACCACTTATTCATTATCACCAAAGTGTCTCGGCTCGGGAACTTAGGTACAAGAGGAAAAGGGTCATGATTAGAGCACCCCACTCGCTCGATCAAAGATCAGCCTCTACTAATCATGATGTGATTCTTATTTACATTATATGCTTTTGTTCCGATTATTAGACTAACTTAATATGTGACTCACACAAGTATAGACTAATTTGCATAAAATCGAACATTTGAATTCTTGTTTGTTTTGAAAAATTGTTTTGAATATGTACCACTTGAAAAAGCGATCTCATATATACATTACTCAAATTATTCCAATTCAAGCAAGTAGCCTTCATCCACAGGCATTCAAGTAGATATGGCATTTAAGTACTTAGCCTCACGGTATTCATGCTTATCATGGCAACAATCACACGAATGCAATATGCTAAAGCAATAAATGCTTACCCCAATTCCCGAGGTGAGCCAAAAGAGAAACTAGTTAGAAAAATGCATAATCCTAACTAATACAAAATATGCCTAATGCAACTCATACGAGATGTAATTAATAGGCTCGGCTACTGATATGACATTTGAAACAACTTGATAGCATGCAGTTTCAACACGTTTTCAACAAAGATGAGCCAAACCTCATGCATGCAAAACAAATGGATTCAAACATGGGAAATGCTAAAAGAAACGTGATGCTCTAAATTACCCATCATAAGTAAGTAAATAAATGGGAGAAAGACATAGGGTTGGAAGACATACACATTATTACATTTTTGCTCTCGCACAAAAGGGTCCGAATGAATGCCTCAGCTAATTACTACTAATTAACTAACTATTACAAACCAAATGAAATAAATTAACTATACTAGCTAATTATTACAACACCGTAAATTAACTAACGAACTACTTTAGCCAATTAATTAAGTACAACACAAAACTAACTAACTATTCTAACTAAACTAACTAATTAGTTACAAACTCACTAATTTAAGTAAAACATACTATTGTTACAACATTATTTCAACAGATCCCGAGAATCGAGGGATGGCTCATGCATGGATGTAGATTTCCACCCGAAAATGCTCCCTGTTTTGCTATCGGAATGCTTATGTTGCACAATCAGGAGATTGCATTGATTTTTTAACCTCAGTTTCTATTCTGTTTTGCTGGAAAAAGGACACTTCCTTGTTGAAAAAAGTGGCCGGCAACCCAAAGTAGTGGCCTGCTGCCCCAGTAAAAATGGCCTGCCAGCCACTGATGTTGAATTTCTCCTGTTGTGACAGAGAACAAACAGAGCACAAACAGAGCATTCTCAAGGGATGTTTATCCACCCTGCCTCTCCTTATCATCAAACAACTCAAAGGAGAGGTAGGCTCGATTTGCAAGCCATCAATCGGCGCAATTTTATTGTGTGATGACTTATGAACCAAGGGATACAATTTTGATAAATGCACAATAAAAGACTCTCAAAACCCCCTCCCTATCATAGATTGATTAAGGAAAAGGGTTGATATTGATTCTTGAATTGTTTTCATCGCCAACAAGTATGAAACGACTCAAGACTCAATGGGTTCAATTAATGTCCGATTGAACCCAAACCATTTTATTTTCTTGTTCCATTTTTAAACCATTGATTACCCCTTTTTAAATTACTTTCCATTCATTAGTCAATGAAGTCCAATAATGAGCTTTAAGTCCACCAAAAGAGGGAAGTACGAAACCAAATGTTGTTTTAGGCATGAGAGGGAGATCATGCCGTTGGTAATGAACCTTTAAAGGGATTAAACCGTTAAGAACAATATCACCCTTCAAGCTTAAACATCACTCCTTTTTGGAGCAACTCTCAAAACAAAGAGAAAAGGCCAAGAAATGAGGAAGATTGCAGGGATGCTAGAGGTGAACACAAGTATGGAAAGTAAGAAATAAATGCTATGAACTCAAATAGGTTGGTGGCTAAGGCCTAAACCACCAAGCCTATGAGGAACATTACACTACAAGTATGAAATACAAAGCATAAATGAAACTAACTCTTAAAAATGATCCTAATTTACACTAAAAAAGTGCTGGAATTAAAAGAAAAATAGCTAAAAAAATAATCTAAAAACATGGAGCAATTAAGCTAGGAAACAAACATAAGGAGGGGAGGCTACCCCTCCATTTTTTGGGACTTCAAAACATGATTTTTAGCTTCTGAAAAACTCTAAAAATCAGTGGTAAAAATATCAAAAAAGTTGAGAAAAGAATGGGAAACACAAGGGCAAAAGCTTAGAGAACAAGGTTCAAAGAAGGGTGGTTAACCCTTCCACCTTTGGTAGCTTTAAACCACATGTTTCATTCCATAAAAATAGTATAAAAATAGTTCAAAATCAGCAAGAAAAGATAGAAAAACAAGTAGTGTAAAGATGCTCAAAATTATACCTCTTGAAGCAAGACAACTCTTTTGTTAACAAACCCACAAGTTCTCACTCTCAAGGGCTGAAATTTGGACTCAATAATCTCATCAAGGAGAGCTCCAATATTGGTTTAGGAAGTGTAGAGAGAGAGAGAGAGTGTGTAGGTTACAAGATAGAGAGAGAGAGAGATTTTCAAGAATTTGAGATTTTAGAATTTTTTGTAACCTTAAAACCAAGAGGAAAGGTCCCCTACATATAGAAATATATGTTACTATCTTGGAAATATCCATATAGAGACAGCTGGAGTGGTGCATGCATCTGTGGAGATAGCTGGCAAACAATATCTGCGTTTTGACACAAGTGACCGGTAGGCTACTAATAGTGGGCGGCCGACCACTATTTGTGGCTGGCAGGCCACTAGTGGGTTTGTGGGTCCCTGGGTGGCCAATCCAATCCACTCAAAATGGCCAAATTCACAACTGCCTGGCAAGGCACTAAAAGTGGGCTGCCGGCCACTAATATTGGGCTGCTGGCCACTAATATTGGGCGGCCGTCCACAAAAACCTACTTCTAGACCAGACTTTAAATAGGCATATATCCTTCATTCGGACTCGGTTTGAGGTCATTCTTGAGTCTAAATTGAAGCCTCGGAAGTCTTATTTCCAATAGAGGTGACCTCACATATAAATTCTAAGTGTGTAAAGAGATATGCCTATTTTAGTGAGGGCTGCTCATTTTTATCCTAACGGATTAATGCCTAACTTCTTCCCCAACTAGTTTTCTTCCCTCTCCTCTAATTTCCTTCAACTCAAAACCTATAAATAAGATTTTTTTAAATATTTTTCAAAGAATTTACCTCTCTTTCATTTATTTCCACTTTGTCCTTACTCGGTTTACCAAAAAGTGCAATATTTTGAACGAAATGTGAGCCTCGAAACATTGTAGAAACATTTGGAAAAATGTTTTGAAAAAGTGGGTTTTAAGGTCTAAAAAAGTTTTGGTCAAAAATGAGGTGTAAGGTTGGGATTTAGAAGCTCTTCTTGCTGAAGAAATTGAATGTTTGTACAACATAACTTTCATTATCGAGTGATCAACCTTAGGCGCCCAAGTCTTACGGTAAAAAATGGGGTGTCTACACTATGCCTCCCTTCCTTCGAAAAATTTGGATGCCCGAAAGGGCTCATGCCCTTCTCATAATCTTGAGGATTAAATACCCATCAAAGTTTTTCTCTACAATCAATGTGGGATTGGTAGTTATACACAATTCCCAATGCCTCATTCATGAGGCCATCTTTATGAGATAATTTCTCATTTCATTCTTAATGGTTTTTGGTCATTCTTTTTATATTGTAAAGACCTTGTTACAAGGAAACCCATTTAATCCTACCTCAACCAATGGTTGGGACCTACTTTAATTTCACATTAAAGTCACCAACAAACTATTTTTTCCAACAACTATACCCTTATCAAACTTCCTAAAACACACTGACTACTTTAGACTAATAGCAAAATCATAGTCAAAATACAATTCTAAAATCATATAATTTTTTTTTTCTTTTTTTTTTTTTTTTTTTTTAAAAAAAAAAAAAAGGGTCCCAAAATCTTAGTCTGCATTGCTTTCCATTTCTGGTAGGTAATATTGATGTATATTGTAATGCACAAGGCTATAACATGTCATTCAAATTCAAAATTAACTATGTATAAACTGTCATGAAAATAAAATGTCCTTTATTATTGGTTTAAAATAAAGATGTGATAATGTGGCTCATTCTCAAAGATTGATCATGAAATAGATCTCCTCTCCCTTTTTGGTGTGACATGTACAGATCTTCAACGATTAAAGGGAGGGAGAGAGATTGTTAATCAATGAACTCTATTAGAAACTTAACATAAAAATGTGTCTGTGAACTAAGTGACCTATGTTACAGTACACTATTTTGCCACTTTGGACTGTGTCAATTCCCACAAAGAAAAATGTTGAAAGAAAAAGGCTAACAAACCACAAACATGTGTAGAGATTTCAATGCTTTGCTCTAACATCAAGACCCTCTGCTATAACATAAACACTTTCGAAGGTTTGTAACAATTACATGTTAGACAAATAAGGAACCAAATGTACATTTTATACAAGGCAACATGTATGAACAGTTAATCCAAAAATTCAATTACAGTGTTTAACCAGACAATACGAATTACACACATTTGTTCAGACATTTCTTCTTTTCCCTATAACAAATCACATAATGTGTGCTAAGCTAAAAAATGCTTTTGTTTTCAGTGGATTGCAGTTGTACCACAACACAAACTGTGAAAAAATGTCTTCACTGAGTGGTCACATTTCTGGTAATGGTGCCTACATATGGCATCGTCATCTGACCTTGTCAATCAAAATTTATGCAGCTATAAAAACATATATAAATAATTATCATTTTTTCTTCGTGAACAATTGCTGTAGACACCCCATTTTTTTATGACCCTTACGACTTGGACATCATCGCTTACGCACCCAATGATGAGTGCATATGCTTGTCAAGTCCTTGAAGTCCTCAGTGGAACACCATAGCTTTGAGCTTTCAAAACCTTGCATCCCTGTTGCCCTATTTTGGACCAAACTCAATGATTTTCAAGCTTGCAATCTCTGGTGGCCTACCGGCCATCTCTATGGGTTGCTGGCCATCCTTTCTGGTTGCCGGCCACTGATGTGGCTTTCCGACCACCAGTGATGGCCGGCCGGCCCACCAATGTCTTTTGCAGATATTTTGTGATAGCTGTGCCAGCTGTTTGTACAGATGCTTGTATCTGCTCCCACGTGTATGTCTGGATGTTTCTGAGGGAAATTCATGTTTTCTATATATAGAGGACATCCCATCCCCTCTTACTTTAGAGGTTAGAAAAAATTTGGAGCAAAATTTTTCCTCACTCTCTATAATTCTCTCTCTCTTGGAAATTTCTTAACCTTAGCCTATACACTCTTAACCAAACCTCTCCATCTTTGAGTTGAGGTGTCTTTGAGCCTTGTTTGAGCTCTTAAGGGTATTGTTTGCCTTGTTTTATTGCTTGGAAATGATATTCTCTTCAAGAGGTATAAGGCTTTGCCTTTTTACTTATTGTATCTACTCTTTTTCTTACTATTTTCCAACTGTTTTTGAGCTATAAAAACTCTTTGTTTTTGGGCTGAAGCTTGGGTTTTAAGGCCAATAAAGATTGAGGGGTGGTTCACCCTTCTTTATACCTTACTTTCAAGGCCTTTACCCTAGTGTTTACCACCTTTACATTATCTTTTTTTGAGTTTTTAAACACTAATTTTCAGAGTTATTTCAGTGGCTAAAATCATGTTTTGAAGTCCAAAATTGGAGGGGTTAGCCTCATGTTCTTGTGTTTTGCTTATTAGTCTAGTATGATCCATGTTTTAGCTTATTAATCTAGCTTTTTTTGTCTTAATTCCAGCATGTTTTAGGACTATTTTTAGACTGTTTTAGGACTGTCTTTAAGTGTTTGTTGCATTTGAGCTTTGTTTTGCATGCTTACAGTGTAATTGTCCTCATAAGCTTGGTGTTTTAGGCGTTAGACACCACCTTGTTTGAGTTGATAGTGTTTATTTATGGCTTTCCATACTTGTGATCTCTCTTAATCACCTCTGCAACCTCGCTTCTTTCTTAGCTTTTGTTTTGCTTTGAAAGTGGTTTCAAATTATTTGTTTGTTTAAGCATGAGATTGAGATGTCATGCTTAATGGTTTAATCCCTTTGAGGGTTCATTACCAATGGTATGATGTCTCTTTCATGCCTAAAGCAACTCTTGGTTTGAGCCCTCTTTCCATTAGATGACTTAAATTCACCTTTGGACTCAATGGACTAAAGAATGGTTGGTAAACTAAAATGAAGTAATAAAATTGGGACTAAAAAAGGTGCAAGATAATAGCTTGTTAGGGTTCAATCGGGCGTTAATTAAACCCTTGAGTCTTGAGTCATTTCATACTTATTAGTGATGCAAACGGTTCAAGATTCATTGTCAACTACTTCCCTTGATCTTTCATGATGGGGAGGTGGTTTTGAGAGTCTTGTTTTATTGCATTTATTGAACTTGCACACTTTGGTTAATAGGCCATCATGTAATGAAATTGCATAGATTGATGGTTTGTGAATCAACCTTACTACTCCTTTGATTTGTTTATGATAAGGAGGGGTAAATTGTACGAACAAACCCTTGAGAATACACTGTCTCTGCTCTATTTGCTCTCTGTTGCAATAGGAAAGTTCTATCATTAGTGGCCGGTAGACTCCTATTGGTGGTCGGCAGACCACCATCAATGGTCGACAGGCCATCATCAGTAGATGGCAAGCCCCTTGCCAGCCATAAGTGCAAAATCCAGCAGTGTACTCCCCCAGCAGAACAGAGTTGGTCTGGAGGTGGAAATCAATGCAAGGGTTCTACTGTGCAACAGAGACATTCAGCAGCAAGAACAGTGCCTTTCTCGGGTGGAAACCGCATTTATGTATAAGCCCTTCATCGATCCTCAGGCCGCAAGTGCGATATGGGTTCAATTGTAATCTGAAAAGCTACTTCAGTTCTTGAGCTGAGTTTTGCAACCACAAAACTTCAATTTTATGCATTTCAAGACCCAAAACTCTTCAAAACATCTCGAATATAACATATCTCACTTTAACAACAATCATAATTTCAAATCAAACCTCAACTTCCATACAAAAGATCAAATTCTTTGGAAAAAATTATAGAATCATAAAATCTAACTTTAAGAGCTTTAACTCAAGCTTATATGTAGAAATTCCTTTGAAATCATGAGAGGCCATGCAAGAAAATCATGATTTTCGTAAACTTATTCTATGCATGCTCAAATTTTGAACTAACTTCTACAATTCCCCCTATTTTATGTTCATATGGGTTCTCAGCTCTAAACTTAACCATGAACCCATTCAATTTAAGCTTCAATCTTTCAAGAAGATGAGTGTATAAGCCCTAATTTCATGAAATCAGCAAAAAATTGTTACCGTAAAGGGTTAAATTGTAGAAATCTTGCCTAGTTCCTCTTTTCCCTCTCATTTCCTTCTTCTTCTAGAGCTCTCTAGGGTTTCTCTCTTTCTCTCAACTTTTTGACTCCAACAATAAGGCACTAACTCTCTCTCTCTCTCTCTCTCTCTCTCTCTCTCTCTCTCTCTTACTCCTCTCTTTCCTTTATTAGGTTGATGAATGGTTTAAGAGATGTAATTAATCTCTAATTCCTAAGCTTTTTTACTTATAAGTTTAAGTTAACTTATAACAAATTCACTTAATCATAATCTAATTTAGTCTAAACTAGACTAAACTTAATTATACCCATATAGATTAGGCTCTAATTACCTATCCAATTATTTAATTTTATCTAGTATAAATTTACTGATTCAGACAGGTTCAATTCATATCCTAACCCTATATGTTCACAACATCACATATCATTTCAGACATGGCACATAATAGTAGAGGTGCTCGCAGTTCAGTTTTGGATGGTTCGGTTTGCGGTTTGGATCCATCCGCATATGTGCAGTTTGGAAAAAATTGAACCCACAACTGCCTGCAGTGTGCGGGTTGCGGTTTGTGCAGATAAGGCTCGCAAATGTGCGGGCGGTTTGCATATTGGATTTTTTTCTTCAAAAATTTATTTTGTGGCCTTTTTTTTTTCCCCGTTTTGTAAATATTTATTTTGGGTTCTTTTCCTCCAATTTTCTAAAATGTTCAACATTAATAATTAATGAATTAAAACTTATAAAATTAAAAACAAAACAAAGTCAATTTCTAACACAAGCAAATCATTCAAAATCCTAATTTTTTAAATAAAATCATAAACTAACACAAGCACATCTTTAAAAATCCTAAACTAAATTATCAAAATCATTCACTACCTAACAATACAATTAGGGTTTGGTTTGTTGTGCAAAAATATCTAGGATAGGATGAATGAAATCAATAGTCCAGGTTTAAAATTATTAAAAAGAAAAAAAAGAAAAAAAAAAAGAGTAAGTGTGGGTGGGTTCTTGCGGGTGCGGGCAATAATGCCATATTCCAAACCGCATCCGCCCGCATTATGTCTGCGAAACTGTCTATTTGTATGCGGATCGGTTCGGGTTAGGCGGTTTGGATAATCCTATGCCCAGACATACATAATAGCACAGAAACACATAATCAATGTGAATAGGAGAATTAGCATGCTTAATTAAGGAGGTGATTGTTACAACCAGGCTGTGGGACTATCAAGGAGCTCTACTCTGTTGATCTGAGTCATTCAATATACTGATTTTTGTTTGTAAGTCATATACAACAAATATTAAAATGATTCACTAATTGTAACTTAGGATGATCAAGTAGTTCGATGGCCTGCCCAGGCCAATCCCATATGATTAAAGGTTGGGATAAGTATTTTGGCTCATTAGTCCTTATTAGACTAAGATTTTGAACCCATTTAATTTATTGACTGGGCTTAGAATGAGAAATTTTATATTATTTAGTTACATGATAAATTATAAAATAAAATAATATATGGACTTCTTTTAAAATTTAAGTTAAAATATTTGTTAAAAGACTCAATATCATTTATAATTGGATTTTGTTAAATTCAAATAATTTTCATTTAATGATTGGGTTTGAAATGGACGGACGGATGGGTTTAAAATTTAAATTCTTTTAAATTCTCTGAGAGCAAAAGATTTGAAATTTAAATTATTTTATAATTGGGTTTGGATTTGAAATTTTAATTATTTTATAATTGGGTTTGGAATCACTATAGTATAACTTACATGAAGTATTTCACACCATCATGACAGAGAATTGAATCTTAAGCGATTGATTTTTAAATAAATTAATAATTGATTGAGATAATTCATGATATTGTGTATAAATTTAAAAATTATATTGTAAGGATGTTAAGTTTTTCCCAACAAATAGAATTTATTTTGCATGGTGAAAAGTGTTTCATGTCTACATTTCCTACCGCTAAGAGCCAGATATTGCGTGACTCTAAAATGGAGAGGTTCATTACATAATCAATGACTATGAAAAAATAAAAATTATTTGCTGAAAATTACATGTCTGTATACACATCTAATAATATGTTATTATTTGTCAAAATTTTTTGAAAGACAAATGACATAAAATAATCTCATATTAATCCTATTAGAATAGTAGAGAAAGAGAAAATAATATGTATTGTATTGAATGAATTATATTGAATGAATAGTATTGAATGATATGTCCTATATAATAGAAGGTTTGTATATATAGGCTGAGAAAGAGTATTCTACTTGAAATCTAACTATGAGAAAGAGTATCCCATAAGCGATCTAATTATGACAATACTTAATATATCTAGGAAATCAATACCTAATATATGTAGGAATATATATACCATATATACATTAACATCCCCCCAAACTCAAGGAGGATAAACATTTTGAGTTTGGAGAGAGAAACTAAAACATGAAATAAATCTAAATAAACTAAAAGGAAAATAGATTGCAAAATCCGAACAGAAGCGCAAAGGCACTTGAAATAGATCAGAGATAGGAACTAAAGCCAAGAGGCAGTTTATGGTCGTGTCGGACCACTATACGAACTGGCTGAAACTAATGTCAGGACAATTTAAGATCGTGCCGGACCAATATAGAAACGAGCTAGAACTAATGTCAAGAGACAGTTTATGGTTGTGTCGGACCATTGTAGGAATTGGTTGGAACCAATGCTAGGACAGTTTAAAGGGGTCATGTTGGACCGATGTAGGAGCTAACCGGAATCAATGTCGGGACAGTTTACGGGATCATGCTAGATCGTTGTAGAGACTGGATGTTGAACCAGCTACTATTTTCATAATCAATTGTGTCCCACATGGTCGAACCATAGAATTTCCCTCCCGAATTGAATCCATTATCACAAATCAAACAAGATCTCGCTTTAAAAGATTTTTTTTTTTTTTTTCAAAAAAATAGAACGACCAGCTCTGATACCAATTGAAAAATCTAGAAATCCCCTAGATGTTGATTTGTGATTGTGTATCAATTTTAAACAGTAAATAATAATCCCAATCAAACAATCAAGACAAACCGACACAATGATTTTACGTGGAAAAATTACAATTGGAGTGCCTCCAATTGTAATAAAAAACCACAGCCAAGTGCCACAAAACAATCCACTAAGAATACATAAAGGAAATACACAAATGTACTCTCAATTACCTAGCGAATCCACGCCCGAATCGAACCGACCCCTGTGTGCCTCTTCCAGTCCCGTCTTCACCCCGAAATTGTCTTGCTTATCGTTGAATTCACAACGCCGATGTCGAATCCATGACGATGAACCACTCTAGAATCCACTAAAGCTTCAGGCTCGAATTCCACATAATCCACCAAAGAACAACACTCTCTTTTGTATTGAATAAACAAACAATTCTTTGATGTATACTTTTAGAATTGATAGCTTTACTATTCCAGCTACTATTTTAGTAATCAATTGTGTCCCACTTATCAATTGGTTTGGGGAAAGTTACTCCATCAACGGTAATCGTCGATTCGGTCCACCCATACATGACAGATTACCAAACTTTTTTATCAATAGATTTTAAAAACGATCTCATCCGAGTTTTCCAAAACGAATAATTGGATCTGTCAAGTAGGGATAGTTGAACCATAGAATTTCCCTCACGAATTGAATCCATTATCACAAATCAAATAAGATTTCACTCTAAAAGATTTTAAAAAAAAAAAAAATAGAACGACCTGCTCTGATACCAATTGAAAAATCTAGAAATCTCCTAGATGTCGATTTGTGATTATGTATCAATTTTAAACAGTAAATAACAATCCCAATCAAACAATCAAGACAAACCGATACAACGATTTTACGTGAAAAAATCACAATTAAAGTGCCTCTAATTGTGATAAAAAATCATGGGCAAGAGCCACAAAACAATACACTAAGAAAATATAAAGGAATTACACAAGTGTACTCTCTATTACCTAGCGAATCCACGCCCGAATCGGACCGACCCCTATGTGCCTCTTCTACTCCCGTTGGGCTTGGATTGTGTACCAGAGGAAGCAGCTTAGATTGTGCGCCAGAGAGGAGCGGCTTGGGTTGTGAGCTAGAGAGTGTAGCTTGGATTGTATGGCAAACGAGACAACTTGGGTGGTACGCTAAGGGGCGACTTAAATGGTGTGCCACACAGGGCGGCTTAAGTTGTGCGCCATCGGAGACGGCTTAGATGGTTTGCATGGTGTATAACTATGTTCACCATGATATAGATATAATAATCCCCTCAAACTCAAATAGGTTTGAAGGTAGAAACCAATTTGAGGTTGAAGCAGAGGGAAAGATAGAGTGGGGGAAAAAAAAAATGTATTACGAGTAAAAAAATATATATATATAATAGAGATATTTGGGGTAGAAATAAACCAACGGATAGAGGAAGAGATTACTAAAAAGCGATACTAAAAGAAAAATATGACAGCGGAATAGGTTGAGGTCCAGTGGGCGGCCAAGGCAAAGTTGCCGCCCGTTGGTGAAGCGAAATTACTAGGTTCTTAACCTAACTTTGATACTATGTTAGAATAGTAGAGAGAGAGAAAAAATAATATGTATTGTATTTAATGAATTATATTGAATGAATAGTATTGAATGATATGTCCCATACAATAGAAGACTTGTATATATAGGCTAAGAAAAAGTATTCTACTTAAAATCTAACTATGAGAAAGAGTATCCCATAAAAGACCTAATTATGACAATACCTAATATATTTAGGAAATCAATACCTAATATATGTAACAAATCCGATTCTAAAATGGTATTAAAATAATAGGCATTGTTGTTTATATCTAAAAATTATATTTATTTTTTAAATCCAATGATATGGTAATTAATTAGAGTGTATATAGTAGCACTTTCTCTCATCTTTTTTCCAATTATTAATTAATTATTTTATTTATATATTATTAAATTTAAAAAATAAATTAAAAAAATAAACTTCCATATTATTTTTCTAAAATAATCAGTGTGTTTAGTTTGAGTTTTTTGAATTAAGTTTTTTGAAAACTCAATTTTTTGGTTTTCGTGTTTTTTTTTGTTTTTAGTGAATATTTTTAAAATTTTAAACAATTTTTTTACTTTTTTAGATGTATCTTACTTAGATGTATCTAAAAAGTAAAAAATTTGTAAAAAAATATTTTTAAAATTTAATAAATACATAAAAATACAAAAATGTATTGAATTCTCGTATTTTTTTATATTTTTGGTATTTAATGAATTTTTAAAAGGTTTTTTTCATAAATTTTTTACTTTTTAAGTATATTTATATTAGGTATGTCTAAAAAATAAAATAAATTACTTAAAATATTAAAAAAATTCAGTAAAAATAAAAAAATACGAAAAATAAAAAATAAAAATTTTTAAAAAATATTTTTAAAAAAACACAACCAAACAAGCTAAGTGTATAATAGCCGGGCCCGGCCACTAATGGAAGTCACTAGTTCAAGAACTCTCCATCATGACCAGAAAGAGAGGTCCCCATAAATAATATAGGCAAATAAAAGTGTCGGTTGTCAGTGGGGCATCATTTAATTCCAGAGAAAAGGACTTGCTCTATATTACACACACTTAAATCCACACGTCTTAATTTTAAAAGATTTGTTGAGATCAGTGAATCTGTCCTCCCTGTGTGTCCTAGTGGATGTTAAGCGATGTAAAACTTGGACTTGGCTCTCTGTTTTCTCAACACTAACGCTACAAACTTCTCTTTAGCTCCTTGTTTTCTTTGAACGAGTTCCCACTTAAGCAAAGTTTATGTTAAGAGATCAGAGTAAGTTCTCAAGTTATAATTTTCTTACTCAGAATGACTAACAGAATATCCTGATAATCTTTACAAGAAATGCTACATTGGACTTGCGAGAGAGTAGGGTGGATTTTTTCAGTAACAAAAAAATAAAATAAAAAAAAGACTAACACTACAAACTTTTGGTTTAAATTTTCAAGATTAACTTTTTAAAAAATTAAAAAATTTTATTTTTCATATTTTATTTTTATTTTTATAGAATTTTTTTAATATTCTAAATATTTTTTTCTTAATATTTAGATACGTCCAATATAAATACACTTAAAAAGCATAATATTTGTGAAATTTTTTTTTAGAAAATTCACTAAATATCAAAAGTAAAAAAAAAAAAATATGAAAATTCGGTATATTTTTTAAATTCTTGTATTTTTATTGCTTTTTTAAAATATTTTTTTACCAATATTTTACTTTTTAGATATATCTAAATAAGGTGTATCTAAAATTTTTTAAAAATTACTTAAAATTTTAAAAATATTCACTAAAAATATAAAAAAATTAATTTTCAAAAAATTAAATCTAAAAAATTAAAACCAAACATATTGATTATTATTTATCCTAAATTTATTTAGAATTATCATTTTATATTTTAGATTTATTTTCACACCGCATAAATTTAATCACAATCATGTCATTCGAAATAAATTTTGAATAGGTACGTAAAATTACTCTTTTCTTAAAATTCATGCAAATAAGGTTATAAAAAAAAAATAAAAAATTTATTGTTATTAAATATCATGTTCGCATCTAATAATCTTTCTGTATAAGGGAGAGTTTGGGAGTCATTTAAGGAAAGCTGTACTTGAACAAGTCACGTGCGCGAGGAAGTCTACTAGTTATTCAGACAAACGCACCCACATCAACCAACCATAAACATAGTACTACTCGGAAGGTTATTAAGGCTGTATCCCTATGGATAGTGTTTGTTGTGTTCCATTGGGAGTGAGAAAAGGTGCATGGACTGCAGAAGAAGATTGTCTGCTAAAGAAGTGCATTGAGCAATATGGAGAGGGAATGTGGCACCAAATTCCTTCCAGAGCAGGTAAAAAATGAATCTTCAATGGATTCTCTCTCTAGTTAACATTGTATTTGTTGGGTTTTTTTTTTTTTTTTTTTTTTTTTTTTTTTTTTTTTTTTTTAATAGTATAGAGAGAGAGAGGGGGAGAGCAGCAAAATTCTATCTTTCTACAGATGAGAGAGAGAAAAAGGTCAGAGATGAGAGGGAGGCAAAACTCTGCCATACAAAAGAAGAGAGAGGAAAAAGGAGAGAGAGAAAGGAGGTGAAATTTTATTTTTTTTACTATATGTATATAATTTATATTTCTCACTTAACACATATTTTAATTAAATTGATTATTTTCTTTGGTTAAAAAAACTTTTCTTTGCTGATCAACAAAAAATAAAAAATAAAAATTTGGCCCACTCGTTCGCTTTTTAAATTAATAATACCTTTAATACAAAGAATTGTATGAATAAAATTTTTATTACTTTTTGCATTAATAAACAGTTTAACAAATAATTTTAGTCATTCAATTAATGTGGATGCTCAAAACAGTTTAATTAAAAAAAAAAATGCTTAAAATATAATGGGAGATAGAGAGGGGCTATTTGATGATTCATTTTTAAGTGGATATATTTTTCTTGTCCCACGTTTGTGTTTTGTGGTTTTATTTTTTAATAAGGCAAAATGAAAGTAATTATTAGCTTGAAAAAAAATATATATTAAGAAATTAAAGATTAAGGAAAAAAAAGTTCTCATTAGCATCTCAGATAAGCTAGTTAAATTGACACTTTTAGCGTTTTTTTGCTAGTCTCTTTTCTAATATTGGTTATTTTATCTTTTAACGTCTTGACTTATTTCATTTGGAGAATCATTCCACGCTATCTAAACATTCAAAAAGAATATTCAGCTTGTTTAGTTTAGTTTTTTATGATTCAGTTTTCAAAAAATTAAAATTTTTTATTTTTCATATTTTTTTATTTTTACTAACTTTTTTTTTAATATTTTAAGCAATTTTTTTTTTAATTTTTAAATACACCTAACATAAATATACTTAAAAACTATAATATTTGTGGGAAAAAAAAATTTAAAAATGCACGAAATACCAAAAATACAAAATATATATATATACAAAAATTCACATTTCTTATATTTAGTGTATTTATTGATTTTTTAAAATATTTTTTTATAAATATTTTACTTTTTAGATACATCTAAAGAAATAAAAAAATATTTAAAAATTTAAAAATATTCACTAAAAATAAAAAATAAAAAATTCAATTTAAAAAAAATTAAATTCAAAAAATTAAAACCAAATACAATAATTATTATTCATCTCCCTCTGTCTCTCTCCTCTTCTTCCTTTTTATTGGAGAATGCACATCAAAAGAGAAATAGTTTTAAATGACTAGTTAAAATGAAAGGATATGTTGAAATGAATGAATAAAATATCCACTAGCTAAAATAAACAATGTATTTTTTAAATGGTACATACCAACTTAGATTAGCACACACAAATAACAAATTTCATGCATTTTCCAAAACTAGAAAAGAGGAATATTGTTATACACACACCTACATGTGTAATTGGCTAAAAAATAATAATTTATTATAGGTATGTAGCTGTGGAGCAAAGTTGCTTTTTGCTATGATGTTTTTCTGCTGCTTCTTTTGTTTGGTGTGATTTTAAACATTGATTGATATACAGTGAATAAGTTGACACGTATAAAATTTTTGTCCTTACGATATTGATACAGCTTAATATATTTTTTGGAATAAAAAATTACATATGAGTTGATTAGATCCCAATACGTATCAGTCCATAATAATTTATGAGCTAATTGATCATTGATACAGTCGATTCAAAACCAACGCAGCTAATAATTTTTAAAAATTCACACAATGAAGATATCCTATTCTTGATATGTATTATTTGATACTGAATTATGTCACGTTGAATACTGACACATTTTTCGATACCATTATTTGAAATCATGATGTAATTTTGGCGTGCTCCTTTGTATTCTTAATTTACGTCCAAGAAAAAAATGCTTTTGTTTCTTGTATTTACAGGATTGAATAGATGCAGAAAAAGTTGTAGACTAAGATGGCTGAACTATCTGAGACCAAACATAAAAAGAGGCAATTTTATGATGGATGAAGTTGATCTCATTATCAGGCTTCATAAGCTGCTAGGCAACAGGCAAGTACGACTATTGTAATGTGTGAATGGTCATGGGCATATTTGAAAGATTGCAAGTTATTTTGTGCTTGGATATTTTTTTTTGAACTACATTTTGAAACTTATGTCACATCTTAGTATTAACATGTCATTTGAGATAGATTTTTGTAGTGATTTTTTTAACTTTTAAAAAAATTTAAAAAGTTAATAAATTTTAAAAGTTTCAATGATTAGTTGAGTTTTTATTAGTGAAAATTTGAATTTGACATTTGAATTTTTTTAATTAATAAAAAATAATAGTTTAAACTTTTTAAATTTTTTTAATAAATCCCAAATGCGGCCTAAGTTAAAAATTAACTAACACATGTACTTTTTTTTTAATTTTTATCATAAGCATTTATCACATGTACAAAACTCTTTTTTTTTTAACGTCACATGGTCCCATTTAAAAAAGCAACAAGTCCAATTCGATATTCTTAAAATATTGGAAAAAAAATATTAATTTAGAATCACGTGACATTGTTTAGGGGGACGGAATTTAGAAAAAATAATAAGTACCATGACTTTCCTATTTCTATGAAAAATATTATTTGTCATACCACGTTAAATATATATATATGTCATTTTATATATAAAATAGTCTCCTAATATCAAAAATATATATCGTATTCTTCTTCTATTTTGCATTTTCTTTCTATTTTGTACCAAAAAACTTGTTCTTCCTATTAGATATTACTTCTATAATACTTAGTTTGTTTATTTATTTTTTCTATGTGTATATATATAATTTATAAATTATATTGTACATATACCATGTATAATTGTGTATATGATGAAAAAAAAAAATTCCCATTAACTCTTTCGACAATGAAATCTTGATTCCATCACTGTTTATATAGTGGTCCCAATAAATAAAAAAATTACAAAATATGTTAGGTGGGGTTATTCTGCCTCTCAAAATTTCTTTGAAAATATAAATAAATAATAAAAAACTAAACTACAATTTTTTATTTTTTATTTTTTTTAAACACAAAGCGACTGCAAAAAATTTAGAAGTGAAGCATCAATCAATAGAATTCTTCCCCAGTTAAATTCTTCTTTGTCGCTAAGTTTAAAAACTAATGTACAATTAGTTACTTATTAAACACATTATATGTCCTCGTTATTATTTTAATCTATAAACATTAAATCTTAGGTGAATTACATAGACCTTTCATGAGATTTGTCAAAAATATAATAAATTTTACAAGTTTAATATAATTATATTAATTTTATCAAAAAAGAAGTTGATATAATTATATTAAACTATGTGACTTATTGTGTTGTCTCCAAATCTTTGATGAAATAAACATAATTTAACCCTTATATTTAATGCATTCGCTTTTTTCGTTAAATAGATGGTCGTTGATTGCGGGTAGACTTCCCGAAGAACATCAAATGATATAAAAAACTATTGGAATACCAACTTACAGAAGAAACTGATCACTCAAAGAGAAAAGGTGAAAGCCAAGACTCAAGAGGAGATGGAAACCAAAATTATACGACCTCGGCCTCGAATCTTCTCCAAAAATCAACCACGGTTAATGGACAAAACTGCCATTATAGAAAATATTCGAACAAGAGACAACCTTAGTGAGCCATTTTCACTACCGCTACCGCTACCGCTACCGCGGGATGATGGAATATCATGGGATAACATTGTTGCTAACTCCAAAATGAACAATGGAATCACATGGTCTGCAAATGGCTTGACTGAGGAGGGCAACATAGGGAATTGGGATGAGAAAATAAGACCAGGTATACATACATCTTGTGGCAATTTCATTGATGAAGACCAGAGTGATTGGAGTGACATTTTCTTTAATAATGTGAACCTTTGGGATCTTTTAGGTGATGAATGAGCAATTATGTAATGTTCTATCTGATTATTTATTATTAAAATTTGTATGTTATATGCTCTACAACATGTTTGATAGGAAGGAGAAATGGGTTGAAATTAGAGTTGAAATTAATTCGTTGAACTTTATCATGTTTAGTACATCAAATTGAAGTTGAAATTAATGATCATTCCATTAGACAGTCATTATCCAATTCCTTCGTGGAATGTACTCTAATGCTTACATACTATTTTTCACCGTACACCCACTCTTTTATCCGATTCCTTCGTGGAATGTACTCTAATTCTTACATACTATTTTTCATCCTGAAAATCCTAAGTGATTCGTGATTAAATTAAGATTAAAATATTCCTAATCTCAATTATCCAAAACACTCAATCTAAAATCAACAAGCATTTACGAGAGTGACTTTAGTTTGTTTGTTTTTAGGAATAAACAATAAATTGACACAAACGATTTTTACGTGGAAAAACCACAATTGAAGAACCTTCAATTGTAATAAAAAACCACGGGCGAACCGCCACTAATCAATCCACTACTGAAGAACGAAAGATTACAAAGATAATACACAAATTACCCAACCCAGTCAATTTGTCCTCGAATCTTCTGTAACTCTTTCACCACGCCTTCGTCACGGAACTGATCAATCCTGAAGCTGATTCCACAACTTCACTTGTCGAATTAACGACTACGTATAGAATCAAACGCCTTTTGAAACTCTACGTTTTTAATCTTCGGAAGCCACCGAAGAGAACTCTCTTGAATATAAAGTATCAAACTCCTTGATGTATGAATCTCAATTCATAAGTTTAGAACTCTCTCAAGAACATCAAGGAAAACTCATAAAACACTCAGAAGAAAACTTCAAACAAAACCTTAGAAAAAATTAAACAAGATCTAGGAAAAGTAATCCTAAAACAGACCCAACATGTGAATTTATAGAATCTGAGTTCGCGCGGTCCGCTCGAGCGTGGGAATGCCCGCTCAAGCGGAGGCTTCAAAATTGTGTGATTCATATAGGCTTCACGCTCGAGCGGAAGTTTCCACGCTCGAGCGTCGAATCACACCATCCAGTACTTTTTCAGGCGAAGCAGAGATACTGTGACCTTGTAATCCCCGCTCGAGCGTCACTTTCCCTGCTCGAGCGGGGGAGACCAAACTTGGAAAATTTGGAAAGCTACAACACGTTACAATCTTGGTTTTGATCCACGGAATTTGACAACAAAGGGTCCTAACAATCTCCCCCTTTGTCAAATCCCGGACAAAACCATTCTAAAACAGTTTTCCTAACAAAATCACAAAAGTACTAAAACAAGTTTCCAAACTAGTCTAAAACAATATTCCAACCAAAATAACAAGATCAACACCTCCAACTATGACCCAACATGCAACATTCACAACCAACCATGCGCTTGAACAATGAGCCTGAAAACCATACACAAGCCAACCAAAAATATGTGGAACTGGATTAAATAACAAAAGATAAATCCATCATAATCAAAACATTATCCATCCACAAACATATATCCAAAAATAGTATCTATCCAAAACATATAACAATCCAACTGTACCAAGGAAGGATAAAAGTAAACAACTGTACCATGTACTATGTACTACCATGTACCAAAAACTGTATGTACCAAAAGCAAAATCAAAATCACTCCCCCTTTTTGGCCGGGAGATAACAAAAGAATGTGGCATAAAACAAAAGAGTGAAGAGCAAAGATCAAGGAGCCGGAGGCGAAGACTGCATCTGAAGCAAGGTCAAGATCTGAGCCAGCTGGGATGAAGACTGTGCCACAGAATCCTCAATCCGCTGGGAAGAGGCCTCCAAAGCACTGAAACGGGAATCGGTAGTGGTCTCAAGATCAGTGAGTCTGGCCTCAAATATATCTATCCGTGCCTCAAGATGATCAAACCTGGAACCAACAGAGCGCTCGAGGGACTGAAGCTGACCACGGATGGTACGAACTGGAGGGTGCTGCTCCCCCTCACCGAAATCTCTGCTAGCAGTAGCATCATACTCGGCCTCCTCTGCCATGGCCTCAGCTGCACTAGGACTTACACCAGATCGACCAGAACTAGAAGGGACCCCCCTAATGTGAGATTGACTCTGGGAGACAGTCTTCTTGGTAAATGGGCGAGTAGGAGAGGCAAATTCATCCTCATCATAGGTAGGGACCTCAAATTTGACTAAAAGCCGATTGATGAGACAACAATAAGGTAAGCCAAGATTGTTGCGCTCAAAAGCAGCAACCATCTTTTGAATGATAAGGGTGGCAAGATCAATGGGACGGTTTTGGGCGATACATTAAAGAATAAAGCCTTGATCTTGGTTAATCTCAGAGCTGTGGGTGGTAACTATGATATTGGCACACACAATTAAGTTGAGTAACCTAAATTGTGGGAGAAGTTCATGCTGTTTTATCAAAGACCTGGAAGGCCAAGGCTGAGGAAAACCACAAAGAGTCTGAGCAACCTCATTAAAATCACACGTGGGGCGCACTGGAAAAGGGTAAAAGATAGGAGATCTCTCACTAACCCCTAAAATCTCGCGGATAATATCAGTGGTAACTGTGATTTCCTTGGATCTAACCCATGTCTTAAAAGAGGGTCCAATGTCATCAAGACCATCCATATTGCAATAAAATTCCCGTACCCAAGTAAGATTTTGGGACCCAGAAAACAAAAGGACCTGATCTCCACCCAATGAATCAAAGAAAGATCGGATAGGAATGGACTCAAAGGTGGAGGGTTGAACATTCCGTTCAAGATGGATGGAGCGGGATGGGTAGGACTCGCGGAATAACTTGGCTTTTTCGGCCGAGGGGAAGCGATCAGTGTTATATGGAGGGCGAGAGGCTGTAGACTTACGGCGTTTGAAGGTGGACATAACTGAACACTACAGACAAATCCCAACCCAAGAAAAACCAAAAACCAACAAAGAAACCACAAAACATTAGTACCACAGTGATATAGCAACATGAGGCAATAAAAGATATCATATGATGCAAAAAATGTAAGCATAAGAGAACCAAATATGGCAAAATGAAGCAGAGTAAAAGTGATGTGAACTAGAACCAAGAAAACAGCAGTCAAGCACATGTATAGCCAGGCATGGTGAGGGACTTAATCATCAAAGAAAATAGGAGCACAGAAACACAAGACAATAGATGTAGACCAAAATCCCCAACCACAATCCCCAATGTAAAAGACAGAGAAAATCCGAACATAAAACCCAAATCAAAAAACCCTAGATGAAATGTGCAGAAGCAAAATCACTATGCCACAGTCAAAAATAACATTGCCTAACCCTAAATATGACAATCATAGACAAGATATACCCAATGACCTACGAGATAACCAACTCACGAAAATCCAAAGTTGAATAAATCAAAGAGACAGAAATCCGACATAAGAACAATGGAGAAGGAGAGGAGAAACATACCTGAGATGTGGAAGCACACGAACAACACCAAGGAACCACCAAGGAAGAGTAGAGAATGGGAATAGCAAGAAAAAAACCCTAGGAGAGAGAGGAGTTGAGGGGAAAAATGACTTGAAGGGTCGAAGGAGGGAAAGATATACAAAACCAGTCCGTTCGAGCGTAGGTTTTAACGCTCGAGCGTGAGACAAAACACGCGAAGTCCCGCTCGAGCGCGAAAGCTGAAGATCGAGCCCTAAAAACAACCCTCTCAGAACTGCAAAAGCAAAGAGCAAACTACTGCAAGGCTCAAAACCACGCTCGAGCGTGAGAAGTTCCGCTCGAGCGGGGGAAAAAAACAAAATTTTTTTTTTTTTTTTTAAAACCAAAAAACAAGATACTCAAAAACATGAAGTGAGCACTGGAACATAAGTAGATTATCACATTTAGCCAAAATGGATACTAAGATGAAATAATCTGCAATTCATGAATTCTGTAAACTTGCAAGGTAAACAAAAACAATACACTCGAAATCATGAGCAAAGCAGATAAAATATAATCAGTGATCATAAACTACATGAGAATGTACAACTCAGAATCCAACATGAGAGCTCACAAAATAAAGTGTGTGTGTGCAATCCATGAGAGTCCACTGAGCTAGAGTTAATCCTAGTAGTGATCGGATGGCTGGACCTCCGACAAGAGTAACTGAACATCACAGAGAAAAGTCAAACCACTATGAATCACAAGTATTTGTTGAGTAAAAGCAGAGGCTCCCCCTCAATCAATGAGTCCTTTTTATTTTTATTTTTTGACTTTTTCTTTCTTGTGGGCACTCACTGGTGGCATTCACGCTCAAGAGTATGGAAACCAAACCAGAGAAGAATGAAATCATAAAGGATGGCTTGGTTGGTGCCTCTGAGGTAGCCTTTTCCTAATGCTCGGACTTCAAGGAACTGAGGGAGAAACCGTGGAAGTGAAAACATATGGTAGATGGTTAAGAGACTCAACATCACCCATGATATACTAGTATCGGTCAATTCCACTGTAAAAGTACAAGAAACACTGTTAGTGGTCCATAGAGAACTTTGATCACTTGTGCGGAAACCCCTGCAGCAGTTTATCTCAAGGATGTGTACAGAATGAGATCATGAGGTTAATGAGCATGGGCATTCAAAATGAGCTATGAACAATGAACAATGAGATCTTGTAAGCAGCATGAGTAGTGTACATAAAAAGTTGGATGCAAGAAAAACAGATATCAATGATAATGAGATTATAGTAACCAAGCACTCATACAGCCAAATACTTACACCTACTCAGGAACAAGTAACACTCTAGTGATCGAGCATGACACCCAAGGTCTTTCTAAGGAACTCAAACCGAAGAAGATCAAGGGGTTTTGTAAAAATATCAGCTTTTTGATGCTCAGTGGAAACATGCTCAAGAACAACAAGGCCTTCTTCCACTAACTCTCGAATAAAATGATGACGAATGTCAATATGTTTTGTGCGAGAGTGTTGGACAGGATTTTTTGAAATGT
Organism: Camellia granthamiana; assembly: GCA_036172215.1. Classification (NCBI taxonomy): domain Eukaryota; kingdom Viridiplantae; phylum Streptophyta; class Magnoliopsida; order Ericales; family Theaceae; genus Camellia; species Camellia granthamiana. Next base: position 17,235,013 of record CM069906.1, on the reverse strand, counting down.
TTATAGCACTTGTGTTATCACAAAAAAGAGTGAGAGTGTTTTGTTCTATCCCATAATCATGAAGCATTTGCTTCATACCATAACATTTGTGCACAACAACTCCCTGCAGCAATGTACTCAGCCTCAGCAGTTGAAAGAGAGATGGCATTTTGCTTTTTACTATGCCAAGAAACCAGATTATTCTCAAGGTAAAAACACCCCCCGGATGTACTTTTCCTATCATCAGCACACCCTGCCCAGTCAGCATCAGAAAAACCGGTAATTTTAGCTGTAGTATCAAGTGGAAAACCAAACCCCATACCCCAAGGTCCCATTAACATATTTGATGATGCGTTTTACCGCAAGAAGGTGAGACTCTTTAGGACTGGCTTGGTAACGGGCACAAACACCGACACTAAAAGAAATATCCGGACGACTGGCTGTAAGATACAAAAGACTCCCTATCATGCTCCTATAAAGGGTAGGATCAACATCAATACCGGAGGAATCTTTGGAGAGGTGAAGACTGGTGCTCATGGGAGTGCATGTATGTTTGGCAGACTCAAGACCAAACTTGGACACAAGATTTTTGACATACTTAGACTGAGAAACAAACATACCCGAAGGAGACTGTTTAATTTGAAGACCCAAGAAATACGACAACTCCCCCATCATGCTCATCTCAAACTCATGTGTCATGCAATCCGAAAAATATTTCACAAGATGATCAGCAGTGGAACCCAAACACAATATCATCAACATATATCTGAGCAACAAGAATATGAGACTTAGGTAGGTATGTTTCACAAATAAAGTCTTATCCACACTACCCCTTTGAAATTCATTATCAAGAAGAAAGGTAGTAAGTCTATCATACCAAGCCCGAGGGGCTTGTTTCAACCCATACAAAGCCTTGGCTAACTTGTAGACATGATTAGGACATTTAGGGTTCTCAAACCCTTTTGGTTGCTCAACATATGCCTCTTCTTTCAAGTACCCATTCAAAAAGGCACTTTTCACATCCATTTGAAACAATTTAAAGCCAAGAAAACATGCAACACCAAGCAAAATACGAATAGATTCGAGACGTGCAACTGAGGCAAACGTCTCATCATAGTCAACACCCTCTACTTGTGTGTAGCCTCGAGCAACCAACCTAGCTTTATTCCTAACAATAGTACCATTCTCATCAGATTTATTTTCAAAGATCCACTTGGTACCTATCACATTCATGTCTCTAGGTCTGGGAACTAGAGTCCAAACTTTGTTACGTTCAAATTGACCTAATTCTTCATGCATAGCATTGACCCAACTATCATCTAGCAAGGCCTCTTTAAATTCTTAGGTTCAATTAACGAAACATAACACATATGTGATACCTCATCCCGAATCTGTCTTCGGGTTTTCATTCGATCCGAAACACTTCCAATCACCTGTTGAGCTGGATGATTCAGTTTCACCCTTACTGATGGTTTAAGCTCAGGACTTGCGGTGATAGAAGCAACAAGAGTGATGTCCCTTTGTACACTCTTTGGACTTGAACTTACCTGTGAGGATGGTGCTGTATCAATTTCTTGTGATCGGACCGCAGCTTCTCCTTGATTTTGTGGTTCAGTATCCAAGATTGGAGACTCACCATTGTCATCCTCATTTGTTGCTGGAGTAGGTGCACCTGTGTCATCTATAACCACATTGATAGATTCCATTAAAGATGAAGTTCGCAGGTTATAGACTCGAAAAGCCCTACTGTTGGTTGAATACCCCAGAAAAATACCTTCATCACTTCGGGAGTCAAATTTGCCCAAGGGCTCCCTATCTTTGAAGATGTAACATTTACTCCCAAAAGTTTTGAAGTATTATACATTCGGTTTCAATCCCTTCCACAATTCATATGGAGTTTGTAAAGTGTCGGGCCTTAAATACACGCGATTTATGACATAAACCGCAGTATTTAGGGCTTCAGCCCAAAACTTTGGAGGAAGTTGCTTACTAAGGAGCATGACCCTAGTCATTTCTTGAACAACTTTGTTCTTCCTCTCAACCACTCCATTTTGTTGTGGAGTAATAGATGCAGAAAATTCATGCTTAATTCCATGCATATCACAAAAATCCGAAAACGAACTATTTTCAAATTCACGACCATGATTAGTTCGGATTCTTATGATACGCCCAATGGAAACACCCTGTTCATTTTGGATTTTAAGGACTAAGGCCTGAAAAGCATTAAACGTATCAGATTTTTCCCTTAAAAATTTTACCCAAGAAAATCGAGTAAAATCATCAACATTTAGAAAAATGTATCTTTTACCTCCAATGCTTTCAGTGCGAGTAGGACCCATTAAATCCATGTGAACCAATTCAAGAGGACGTTTGGTTGTAAAGCTGTTCACCTTTTTATGAGGGACACGGGTTTGCTTTCCAAGTTGACATGGTCCACACACATGGCTCAAATTCTTACCCAGTTTAGGTACTCCTCTCACAAGCTCTTTGTTGGCTATCTTAGTTAGGTCTTTGAAATTCATGTGACCTAATCTTTGATGCCACAAATCAATGTTACTTATGATGGCAGAGTGACAAGTGAGATCATCAGTAGTAACAATCCCATAGCAATTATCAGATGTGCGAACCCCATGTAAGACAGTATTTCCCTTTTTATCCAGAATTTCACATTTATTTTTTGAAAACAATACTTCATGATGGGAATCACACATTTGACTAATACTTAAAAGATTTGCTTTAAGACCATCAACAAGTAGAGCATTATCCAATTTGGGAAGACCAGCAACACTTATAGAGCCCTTACCAATGACTCTAGAAGTGCCGCCATCTCCAAAGGTAACAATTCCTCCTTTATATTTTTTAAGAGAGGTGAAGTAGGATTTGTTACCGGACATGTGACGAGAGCACCCACTATCAATATACCACATGTGTGAGTCACGTGCTTTTAAGGCAGTGTGAACAACTAAACAAGTCAAATCATATTTCCTTACCCAAATCCTTTTGGTCTTGGTCAATGTCTTGGCGTTGTGAACACCCTCATGAATCTTGGTATTCCGCCTAGACATGTAAGGTTGTCTCCTAACCCAAAATGTATTCAAATTTCTACCCTTTTGAGACACCTTACCAAACAGTTCATAGCAATAAGAACGAATGTGGCCATACCTACCCATAATTATGACAAATAAAAACAGGTTTTACCTCCTTTTTGTTGATCTTACCTGCTTTTGGTAGATGAAGAGAGGAATCTTCCTGGTCTACCTTCAATTTTCCCTTTGCTTGAGTCTTCAGGTTATGTGAGGTAGAGGCCTGTCCCTTGTGAGCTGTCGCACCATAGCCTAGCCCACTTTTGTCAGAACCCATTTGTTGAGACCCGAGTATGTCTTCTAGAGATCTGGAACCTTTGTTCCACATGGCAATTGTTGCTCTAGCGATACGGAGTTCTTCATCTTTCTGACTGACTATCTCTTCCAATGCAGCTTGTGACAACTCAAGACTTTCAAGCTTTTCTTCGTATATGGAATACACCTTCAGAAGTTCATTCCTTTCAGTTTCACAGGATAGAAGGTTTTCCACATAGGTCTTGCCTGTCACTTGAGATCTTGATGACATTCTGTTTTGCTGTTACAAGTTCTCCTTTTAGCCAGACATTCTCGCTCTCACATGTTTTGAGCTTGAGAGAGAGTTTGTCGTTGGTTTTGGACAAATTCAGAGATTCCTCGTACAACTTTTCGTAAGCTTGTTGTAGTTTATCGCCATTTATCTCATCATTGTCTTCAGATGTTTCATCATCCTCTTTTTGCTTTTCATTCTTCTTTACCTCATCCAATCTAGCAACCAAGGCAGAAAAGTTGCTGGATGGAGGTGGAGGTGAATCTCTTCTTTTATGGAATTGGCTTAGAATTTCCCATGCATCTTTAGCCTTTGTGCAGTGAACAACCCGTTGCTGTTCTTCATTAGAAATTGCTTCACGAATAGTGATCAGGGCTCTCTGATTGCCCGGATTATCTGCACTTTCTGTATCTTCTTCAATGGCTTGCCAACCTTCTGGTTCAAAAGCTCTCAGAAAAGCCATCATTTTGATTTTCCAATACAGGTAGTTAGTCCCCATCAAAGGTGAGAGCATGATGTAAGTTCTGACCACGAGCTACTTCCGAAGGCTTTGGAAGAGGTTGAGTAAAAGTGGTCCAAAATGCCATGAAAGAACTATCCCCGTCTTCACCGGATTCAGGTTCTTCGGGTTCTTGCTCCGACCCGCTTTCAGTATCCGAAGTCACAGTGTAGACTTTCTTTCGATTCTTTTTCGAAGGGCATTCAAGGGACATATGACCAAACTCTTGACATTCATAGCACTTGACCCCTTGCCCCCTTGCAATCTTCTTTTCATGTTTTTGAGCAAATTTTGGTGGAAACGTTTTGGGTTTATCATTATTCTTATCTTTTGAAATAGGGTCTCTGAAATTAGGCTTCTTTTTCAAAAATTTTTTAAACTGTTTTGTGAGCATAGCCGTCATCTCAGACTCTAAATCAAATTCAGTCTCCGGAGGTTTTGCAGTCTCATGGGCACTAGTGAGAGCCACACTTTCTTTTTGTTTTTTCTTTGAAATTTGGTGGGCTTCATAAGTCTGCAAATTTCCAACCAATTGATCAAGTTTGAGGGTATCAACATTCTGAGCCTCCTCAATGGCTGTCACCTTTGATTGGAACCTCTCGGGAAGGGACCTCAAAATTTTTCCAACAACTTTAGCTTCCGGGATTTTTTCACCGAGTGTGAAACAGGAATTCACGATATCACTGAGTTTTGCATAGAAATCATCAAACGTCTCATCGTCGCGCATAAAAAAGGTTTCAAAGGCGGAGGTGAGACGTTGAAGTTTTGACCTTTTGACAGAGGTAGTACCTTCGTGAATTGTTTCAAGAATATCCCAAGCCTCTTTTGCTACCTCACAAGTGCAGATACGACGAAATTCTTCAGGTGTGACGGAGCAAAACAGGGAATTGAGAGCCTTACTGTTCCAACTCGAGTTTTGGTAATCAGTTGTGTCCCATTTATCAAGGGGTTTAGGAATATCTATAAAATCATTGGTGACCATAGGTTCACTCCACCCATAGACCACGCAGTGCCAAACTTTCTTATCGATGGATTTTAAAAATGCTCTCATACGAGCTTTCCAATAAGAATAGTTTCTACCGTCGAGTAAAGGAGGTTTATGAGTCGAGTTACCTTCACGAATAGAATCCATAATACTATTCACACAAAATCACACTCCTATAGTTTTGATAAAACAAAGAGTGACCTGTTCTGATACCAATTGAAAATCCTAAGTGATTTGTGACTAGATTAAGATTAAAATATTCCTAATCCCAATTATCCAAAAACACTCAATCTAAAATCAACAAGCACTTACGAGAATGACTTTAGTTTGTTTGTTTTTAGGAATAAACAATAAATTGACACAAACGATTTTTACGTGGAAAAACCACAATTGAAGAACCTTCAATTGTAATAAAAAACCACGGGCGAACCGCCACTAATCAATCCACTACTGAAGAACGAAAGATTACAAAGATAACACACAAATTACCCAACCCAGTCAATTTGTCCTCGAATCTTCTGTAACTCTTTCACCACGCCTTCGTCACAGAACTGATCAATCCTGAAGCTGATTCCACAACTTCACTTGTCGAATTAGCGACTACGTATAGAATCAAACGCCTTTTGAAACTCTACGTTTTTAATCTTCGGAAGCCACCGAAGAGAACTCTCTTGAATATAAAGTATCAAACTCCTTGATGTATGAATCTCAATTCATAAGTTTAGAATTCTCTCAAGAACATCAAGGAAAACTCATAAAACACTCAGAAGAAAACTTCAAACAAAACCTTAGAAAACCTTAAACAAGATCTAGGAAAAGTAATCCTAAAATAGAGCCAACATGTGAATTTATAGAATCTAAGTTCGTGCGGTCCGCTCGAGCGGAGGCTTCAAAATTGTGTGATTCATATAGGCTTCACGCTTAAGCGGAAGTTTCTACGCTCGAGCGTCGAATCACACCATCCAGTACTTTCTCAGGCGAAGCAGAGATACTGTGACCTTGTAATCCCTGCTTGAGCGTCACTTTCCCCGCTCGAGCGGGGAGACCAAACTTGGAAAATCTGGAAAGCTACAACACGTTACAATCTTGGTTTTGATCCATGGAATTTGACAACAAAGGGTCCTAACACACCCTATACCCACTCTTTTCTTCTTCTTCTTCTTCTTCTTTTTTTTTTTTTTTTTTTTCATTGTGATTCTACCCCTTAACAAAATTATCATTAAGGTTAAAAATTCTAAAATTTTGTATTATGATTCTAAAATTAATAATGTTACTCATCGAAAATGTTTACAATATATCTCAATGATTATGATTTACATCTTAATAACTATTATTTATGTTGATTATTCCTCCGAAAATATAATATTATAATAATTATTGTGAAAAATAAATTATAATCGATTCACTCATTAATACAATATTGTCAAATTGAATCTTTTTTATTGGATTAGGAAAATGAAAAGAAACAAGTATATATAATATAGTTGTCCAAAATAAAAAAAAAAATCTAATTTCAAGTTTAATTGTTTATAATAAAATGTGTGTATAAATCCTTTCAATTTTATTTCTCAATTTATAAATTTAATATTCAAACATAGCCTCAAGTCAACCATCACATTCTTAAATGAAACCAAGTTTAAGGTCAGTTTAGGCACATACTAAACAAGCTTATGTTTAGGATTTCATAGTTTTTTCTAGCTAAAAAGGCTAAAAGCAAACGAGTCTGTTTGGATGACTTCTCTCTCTCTATATATATAAATACATTTTTTAAAATAAATTTGGGAATAGATGATTTTACACTTAATATTTTTAAAAACTCCCCCATGCCCTAGGGATGTAAAAATGGCCTGTGGCCTGCAATGGACTCGGCCGAGTTAGGTCCGGGACCAAGCCTAATCCGGGATCCTAAGCCTGGGCTTAGGCTGTCATTTTGAAACCCGGCCCTGCTCGTTAGCTCGGCTCGCCTAACTTGACCCGTGGCCAAGTCCATTGGCCCGTTAGAGGCCCACTCAAAGCCTGGCCCACCCGAGGTCCAAAGTTATTTTTGTTGGAAAAATAGAAAAAAAAAATATTCAAACCTGCCCAGGCCTAGCTCCGAGGCCTTCCCAAGGCCTGAATATCCCTAGGCCTTGGCCTAATTTTTTGATCTGTGGGCCGGGCCGGGCCGGATTAAATTTACACCCCTACTATGCTCCTATAAGGACTCTCCAATCTATAAGAATAATATGGTAAAAAAAGAAAAAAAAGAAAAGAAAAGAAAAGAAACTACTAAAAAAGTAAGGGAAAATATCAAAAAAGTGAAGGGTAGAAAAAAATAATTTAAAAAATGATGATAGTACAAGTCTTTATTGCATAAATTTATGCATGAACCATTTGTACTTCTACTATTTTGAAATTATTTTGTCTACACTTCACTTTTTTGAAATTCTCCCAAAAAGTAATGGTCAAACCTCACCTAAATTAATTAGGGCATTTGGCGTAATGGTTATGTAGAACCAGTCTTAGGTTTAAATCCTATAGAGATGAGTTTTATATTTTTTTGTAGTGTTTGATTTATTTTTTCTCAATTGATTGTTTGACTTTCTAACTATTGTGGGTTAATAGTTTATTTGATGATATAAATATTTCTCTTAATGTAATTACTCTCCTAGCTATTGAAAAAAAAAAAAACGCACACACACACACACCAAAATTTTTGGGTCAATAGCCACCTAGAAGTGCACATGTAAAACTCATGAAGCACAAATGAATTTTATAGGAGGATCGATACAGTTTAGCAAAATTTTAAAAAGTCACATCTTTCAGAAATTTTAATTTAATTTAATTTTTTTTTTTGTTGGTATTTTTCAAGTCTTACTAGTTTAGAATGATCTAAAAAATCAAATAGTTCACCAAAATTTTTTAAAAAATATGACAAAACCCACCTAACCTTTCCCAATAAAATTGCAATTTGTTTTTAGCATTTATCAAACATTATTAATTTTTTAGTAACAATTTTATCTTTAACAAGTAAAAAAATTAAAATTTGTTTATCAAATCTATCCTCAACAATTACAATACATTTTACAATCATTCTTTGGACCTTTGATGTAATTAGAGGTATACTATCAAATCACTAAAATAATTCAGTTTAGGGATGACACTATCAAACACTAATTAAAGTGCATTGCATAGATTAAGAAAATATGTGAACAAAATAATAATGAAAAATTAAATAAGAAAGAAAATATTATAATGTGTGAGATGATGAGAGGTACAACAAGGTGTCCTCAAATTCAGTTATTTTTCTACACATATTGATAGGCAAATGTCACTCTACCGCAACTTGAAAGCACGAAATGTCAACGTTAGGTGTCCAATCTTTTTTAATTGTTCTTGATCCAAAAAAAATCCTTTTTAATTGTTCAAAAAAAATATCAGAGAATCAAAATAATTGATGTACTTATGTAAATGATAACGGCTCAATTTGGAAACTCGGTTAAAAGTTAAAAATTAACTTTTAATCTATTTTGGATCATATCACTTCTTCATTTAAAAAAAAAAAATTGTAACGCCCTCAAAATAATACAGATAACCCAACTCATAAGAGAAATAAATCTAACATAATTGGTATACTTTCATATATTAGAATTTGTGTTACAAAGGGAATTACATGCGTTATACATTCATAAACATTCATTCTGAATCTACAACATGTAATACAAGTTGATGATAACAAAATAAATACCCTACGGGTTTACATCTTTTCAAGATAATACTTGGTTAAAAACAAAAGAGAGTCCTAAGCTCTATATATTTAAAGCCCTTGGCTTGAAATAACATTTAAACACAAAAGCAAGCAAACAAAGCCTCTAACTCCTAAGTCATTCCAAGCTGCGTTCTTGGAGGAGGCATGTCATCTATACCTGAAAATGGTTTCTCAATTAGGGTGAATCAAAACCTAGTAAAAATAAACTAACACAATATATGAGATTTAACTAAGATATAAATGTCAAATAGAAGTCCAATACTCAAGGCCAACTTACATTCTTCTCATTACCATTCAATTTTGATATCTACATCTTAATCCATTTCCATTCATTCATTTCAAATCAATTCATAAGTGTAGTTCATTATCATCTAAACAATCCCAAATGAGACTACAACTCATTCATTCAAAATTCAATAACAATAATGATTCAAATACTTTAATTTTCTTGCAATTTTACGGATTCTCGTCTGAGGGAATCGACACCCATATATATATATATAAGATTTCAGATCTTTCACCCTGAACACTCTGGCCAACTTAATTTTAAATGAAGTCCATCTCCTATCTCCTCCCAAACAATGGAGTCCATCCCCTATCTCCTCCAAAACAATGGAGTACATCCCCTATCTACTCCCAAACAATAATACATATACAATGTATTTATACAATGACTATCCAAATCACATATTCAATGGTTTAATCAAACCGTCATATTCAATGACATAATTCAAATGACTAGTTTCAATTTACCTAGTCCTCATACAGTTTCTACAACAATCATAGCTATCCTCTACCGATAGCCCAAAACAGATATTTCTAAACAGATGTACAATTTATCAAACAGATAATTTATTAAATTTTCCATAGGTGAGTGACTTATCAAATCCAACTACACCATTCATTCACATATCCTCCCAATATCATATTTCCCATATCAATTTCATTATTTATACAAAATAATTATTTAACATAAATTAAGGCAATTTTTCCCCTTTTCCAAATATCAATCCTAAGTCCAAATTCATCACTTTAACCCATATAACCTCATATTCAATACCCCATATATATTCATGGAACCCAATATAAAAATCCCTCTTTTAAATTTTGGACCCAAACCCTAGCTTTTCCCAAATCCTCCCAAATTCCACCACTTATACAAAATGACAAATACCTAGGTTAAAAACCATATCAAGGTGTAGAATATCCCTACCTCAAGTGTAGAAGCTCAAAGGAGATGATGAAAAACTTCAAAAATGCACAAAACCAAGCTTGGTTCGGATGGAATGGAAGCCCACAAGATGCTGCACCTTTTTCTCAAAGGAAGTAGGGTAGTGGTTCTTGGATCAAAGAGTATTTGTAGAGAGAGAGAGAGAGAGAGAGAGTACCGGATTAGGGTTTTTAGCAAAAAGAAGATCAAAAGTGATATAAAACTCCTCTGCTGCGAATTGATATACGCGACCTTCGCTCGAGTGAAGGAGTTGTCGCTCGAGCGACCAGACACAACAAGTGATCTCACTCGAATGCAAGAAGCGTCGCTCAAGTGCAAAATGCAAAGCTTCAGAAGTTTTACAAATGCACACGCTCACTCGAGCGTAAGAAGTCTCGCTCGAGCGCAAGAAACCTCGCTCGAGCGAAGAAGCCAAAATCTGGGCAACAACAATCTAGACCAATTAACAACCAACATGTTCCAAACACGCCCAGGATGTTCCAAAACTCAAATTCGAAGAGTTAAAGGAGGAAAACAAGACATGAATACAATATTAAACCACGAAACCCGAGTTCGGAGTGTAACAAAGGTCGGGTCAAAACCGTAATTGTTATAAAAACTAAAAAGTTAACTTTTAACCAAATTCTCAAAATAATCTAACATTGATGGAATCTAGATCACGTTTCGTGATAAATAAAGTGTCAAATCTTTTTTAATTGTCCAAATAATCAAAATAATTGGTATGTATGTTAATATCACATAGGTGGAACAAGTAATTATCTAATCCTCTAGGAATTTTAAGGTGATAGCATACCTATATTAGACACCGTCATTATTCGATTCCCTCCTGGAATGTACTAATGGTTACATACTATTTTTCACCCTATACCCACTATTTTTTTTTTTTGGATAAATTACAAACACACTCCTTGAGGTTTACTTAAATTACAAATTATAAATTACTCCTTGTGGTTTTAAGAAATAAATTATGCCCCCTATGGTTTCTAATTTCATAATACATAGGTCCTTTCATTAATAAATCATTAAGTTAATTAACAGTTTTTAATAATGTTAAAATTTTATTTTAATTAATAATTCAGATAATTTTATTATTGTGGCCTCTTTTGGGGACTTGGCTTTTAGCCACTTTTTGAGTTTGTAGTAAAAACTAAAAGTTAGATTTTTTGTATTTAAAGACATTTGGAAAGTTGATTTCAGCCACTGGTGAAATTACAATTCTACTCCTCATGGGTCAAAATGTGCTACATAGTGTAGCTTGACTTTTTGTGCTGCTTTTGGAAGACGAATAAGCCCTATAGTATCGGACTCCCGCAGTTCTAAATCTGATCTTATAAGTGCAATGTGGAATAGATAAACACTAAAGAGTCCAAATCCGGTAAATCTTTTGGAAAATCGATTTTGAATCAAATTGTCAAAAATGGTTTACTTTACCAGATACAGAGTCGTCACCTAAATATTTTGAAAAATTTAGGAAACCCATGACTCGTGCCAAAGGCCACATGTCCGTCATCACCAAGATTGTCTCGACTTGGGAACTTAGGTACGAGAAGAGAAGGTCATGAATTGAGCACCCCTACTCGACCGATCAAAGATTGGCCTCTACTAATCATGATGTGAATCTTATTTACATTATATGCTCTTGTTTCGATTTATTAGGCTAACTTACTATGTGATACGTAAACAAGTATAGACTAATTTGCAAAAATTGGAACATTTGATTTCATTTATGTTTTTGAAAAGAGTTTGTGAATGTGCCACTTGAAAAGGTGAGCTCATATGTACATGAATCAAACTATCCCAATTCAAGCAACTAGCATTCATTCACAGGCATTCAAACAGTTTATCACTTAAGTAGTTAGCCTTATGGTGAACATGCTTTGACATGGTAACAACCACACTCATGCGATATGCTAAAGCAAATAAAAGCTTACATAGTACTCCAAACCAAAAAAGATGACAGAGTTAGAATAATGCATGATCCTAACTATGTAATATGACTAATTCAACCCATGCGATATGTAATTACTAGGCTCGGCTATTAATATGGCATATGAATCAATTTGATAGCATGGTCTAAGAACGTATTCAAAGAAGTATTAACTAACAATGTAAGTTAGAATGATGCGCTGAGCTCAATGCATGCAAGACAATGGATGCAAGGCATGAGAGATGCTAAACGAAACATGATGCCCTAAACTAACCATATAAACAGGTAAATAAAAGGGAGAAAGACGTGAGGTTGGAAGACATACACGTTATTACAAGTTTGCGCCCTCACGCAGGAGGGTCCGAATAAACTAACTAACTAGCTAAGCTAATCACTACGAATTAACTAACTATTACAAAACGAATAAATTAACTATTCTAGCTAATTAACAATTACAACACAAAATAACTAGCAACTTTTAACTAATTAATTACAACACAAATTAACTAGTTAGCTAGCTATTACAAGTCCATAAGCAAACGAGCCTTGATAAGTAAGTGAAATGCTTATGCATGCACGGATTTCCACCCGAAAAACCCACTATTCTGCTGTCGGAATGCTTCTGTTGCATAGTAGAACATCTTTTCACCTCAGACACTGCTCTGCTCCAGAAAGTCACTGGTTAATTTGACAAAAGTGGCCAGCAGCTAGAATTGGTGGCCTGCCAGCCACAAATAGTAGTCTGTCGTCCATAACTTCTGGCCCGTGGACCACAAAAGTTTGGTTCCTCCTGCTGCAACAAAAAGCATACAGAGCAAGAACATGATATTCTCAAGGGTTGTTTGCACAACTTACCTTTCCTTATCGTCAAACAGCTTAAAGGAGTAGTAAATTTCACAAACCATCAATCGATGCAATTTCATTGCATGATGGCCTATGAACCAAAGGGTGCAAGTTCAATAAATGCAACAATAAAATACTCTCAAACCCCCTCCCTATCATGGATTGATCAAAGGAAGTGATCGACAATGACTATTAAGCCGTTTCCATTACTAACAAGTATGAAACGATTCAAGACTCAAGGGTTCAATTAACGTCCAATTGAACCCAAACCAAGTTATTATCTTGCATCAGTTTTTAGTTCTCATTTTATTACTCCATTTTAATTACTAACAATTTCTTAGTAAATTAAGTCCAAATGTGAACTTTAAGTCCTCTAATGGAAAGAAACATCAAACCAAGAGTTGTTTTAGGCATGTGAGAAGTGTCATGTCGTTGGTAATGAATCCCCAAAGGGATTAAACCATTAAGCACAAGACCTCAATCTCATGCTTTAAACAAGCAGCTAGTTTGAACCAACTTTCAAAGTAAATAAAAAGCCTAGAAATGAGGGAGGTTGCAGAGATGATTAGGAGTGAAAGCAAGTATGGAAAGCCATAAACAAATGCTATCAACTCAAATAGGTTGGTGGTTAAGGCCTAAACCATCAAACCAATGAGGGCTATTACATTACAAACATGCAATACAAAGCTCAAATGCAATGAACAACCAAAAACAGTCCTAAAATAGTGCTAAATCAATCCTAAAACATGCTGAAATTAAGACAAAAATAACTAGAACAATAAGCTAAAATATGGAGTTATGTAAGCTGGTAAACAAAGTATAAGGAATGGAGGCTACTCCCTCTATTTTTGGACCTCAAAACAAAATTTTAGCCACTGAAAAAGCTCTAAAATTTAGTATTTAAAAGCTCAAAGAAAGTGAACAAAAAGGTGGGAAACACAAGGATAAAGGCTTTGGAAGCTAGGTAAAAGGAATGGTGAACCACCCCTCCACCCTTATTGGCCTTAAACCACAAGTTTCAGCCCAAAATTTTAGAGTTTAAACAGCCCAGAAACAGCCTAAAAATAGCAGGCAAAATAGTAATTAAAGCAAAGCAATAAGCTAAGACTTATACCTCTTGAAGAGGAGAACACTTTCCAACTGTTAAACCAACACTTACACACCCTCAAGAGCTCAAAGTAGGCTCAAAGGTACCTTAGCTCAAAGATCACAAGGTTTGGTTTAGAGTGTATAGGCAAAGGCTCAAGAAATTTGCAAGAGAGAGAGAGAATTGTAGAGAGAGAAAATATTTTGTTTCAAAATTTTTCAACCTTAAAGATGAAAGGGGAGGTCTCCTATATATAGACAAACATCAAACTCCCTCAGAAATATCAACACATACACGTGTAAGCAAGTGCATGCATCTGTGACAACAGCTGGCAAAAATATCTACCAAAACACACTTGTGGCCGACAGGCCACTAATTCTGGCTGGCAGCCAAATGTGGTGGCCGGCAAGTCCCAAGGTTTTTCAAGCTTGAAAAACTAGGGTTTTGGTCCAAGAACAAGGCAAAATGTGTGTAGGGTTTGAAGGCTCAAAGCTATGGCATTCTGCTGAGGACTCCGAGCACTTGACAAGCATATACACATTCATCATTGGGTGTGCAAGTGACGACATCCAAGTCGTAAGAGCGGTCAAAAATGTGGTGTCTACAAATAGGTGAAGTTTTAAATATTTTAAATTGAATAGGAGTAGTTTGGTCATTTTATTATGATTTGACATCATAAACAAATATTAATCAAAAAAGCCAAAAGTAACTTTTTACCAACATCTCAAATCACTTGTCTAAAGAAATCAAAAGCTTAGTTAAAAGCCAAAAAGCCAGTTAGAAATTTTATCTTTTCAATTAATTCTATTAAATAAAAAATTCTGACAAGGAGGTATTTGTAATTTTTCAAACCACAGAGACAAGTCGTATTTTAAATAAATCTCAGGAGGTGTATTTGTAATTTACCCTTTTTTTTTCCATTGTGATTCTACCCCTTAACAAAATTATCATTAAGGTTAAAAATTCCAAAATTTTGTATTATGATTCTAAAATTAATAATGTTACTCATCGAAAATGTTCAAAATATATCTCAATAATTATGATTTACATCTTAATAACCATTTTTTATGTTGATTATTGCTCAGAAAATATAATATTATAATAATTATTGTGAAAAATAAATTATAATTGATTCACTCGTTAATACAAAATTTTCAAATTGAATCTTTTTTATTGAATTTGGAAAATGAAAAGAAACAAGTATATATAATATAGTTGTCAAAAAAAAAAACAAAAAATCTAATTTCATGTTTAATTATTTATAATAAAATGTGTGTATAAATACTTTTGCTTTCCTTTTCAATTTTATTTCTTAATTTATAAATTTTAATATTCAAACATAGCCTCAGGTCAACCAACACATTCTTAAATGAAACCAAGTTTAAGGTCAGTTTAGGCACATGCTAAACAAGCTCCTGTTTAGGATTTCATAGTTTTTTCTAGTTAAAAAGGCTAAAAGCAAACGAGTCTGTTTGGATGAGTTCTCTCTCTCTATATATATATAAATACATTTTTTTAAATAAATTTGGGAAAAGATGATTTTACACTTAATATTTTTAAAAACTCCCCCGTGCCCTAGGGATGTAAAAATGGCCTGCGGCCTGCGATGGACTCGACCGGGTTAGGTCCGAGCCCAAGCCTAGTCTGGGATCCTAAGCTTGGGCTTAGGCTGTCATTTTGAAACCTGGCCCGCCTGACTCAATGTCACATGCCAAAAAAAATTCACAATCTAAATTCATCAACTTCCATTATTGAATGTAAACAGAAATAAAGTTTCAATATTAATATCATTATCAAATCTCTAACGTTTGTATTTATAACCATCAATAGATTTACAAAAGAAGATTTCACATGCGAATATACATTCAACATCCCTTATGTATGAATCTATAGCATGTGGAATAATAAGTCAAATACAAATAAATGCTCTCAAGGGCTACAAGTTCTAAGACTTAAGCCCGGTTACACAAAAGTGGCTTTCGAATCCATACATATAAAGACCCTTGGCATATCAAAAATAATTACAACAAAGAAAAGAGTTTTGTGCTCTCAAAACATATTCCACGCCTCTAACTAGGCGAGATTACCACATCCTTTCCTGCACAAAATCTCATAGGGGTAAGCACAAAACCCAATAGGAAAAATCTTCACAAAGTATATACATTTTATACAATTTCATGGGATGAATGCGCATGTCATGCCATGTTCAAAAACATAAATCTCTACCTTTTGAAAACTTTTGTGCACAATGCAATCTTGAGAATTTAACAATTCAATAATTTCAATATAGTTCAAAGGGGCGGTAGATACGACTCAAGCAAATCCCTAGGGCTAGTCTTTGTAAGTAAGCTTATCAGGCACTACCAAATCCTACCTTATCGGCTTCTAACCGGAGGGCTTATGCACCCGCATGCGCTTGTTTCTGGTCTTACACCAAGGACATTCAAGCCAACTTAATTCTCAAACTACACCCCCTAATAGGATTTTCCACCGCATTTACCCCCAAAACAAATCAATATGATCTTATTTCACAAAACAAGTTCCTTTCTTAAAACAATACCTTTTTCCAATACAATATTCAAAATCCATTTACATTAATGACAAAATAGTATGGCGATGCAAATGTCCAATGCAATAATAAAGTTCCATTTAAACATCTCGACAATACCAATTCGAAAGGTGATGATAATTAAATCAAGTATCAATTTAATATATTTTTATATCAATGCCTTGAAATTTCTCAATTCATCCACACAATTCTCCATTGTGATCAAATTTCACATCTCTTATCAATATAATATCATTGTATATTTTTTTTCAGGAGACAATATAACAATATCAACATTCATGTATTCTCCATATGTTAAACATCATTTAGCATTTGGCCTTTCCAAAATAACAACAACTATCACTCAAGCTTTCCAATTCTACAGTTTCTCATGAAATCTCTTCATTTGATACAACTATAGAATTTCCTCCATCATTTACTCGCATAGTAAATTATCAAGTATCAATTTCATAATACCACAACTTTTATTCCAAAATTCTCAAGTTCTAGGGTTTCACCAAAACAAGGTTTTTGTTCCATTTTTGAAAATATTTTTCTAGAACAACACCCATACCTTATAACATAATCATATTCTCAAAAGCTTTGGTAAAAGCACATGAAATCAACTTCTAACATCATCTGGGATTCAACAACCCAAAATCATAACTCAAAACATGATGAAATACTCAAAACATGTATAAACTTGCAAATATATATATATATATATATAATTCAAAGATTATCCCTACCTCAAGCTTTGGAGATGAAGAGAATGAAACCCTAGAAATCAAAGTCGACAAAAACACGATCCAATTGGTCATAAACGAAACCCTCGTCGCCCTCTTCCATTTGGTGTAAGAACCCCCCCTTAAACTCTTAAAGATTTGAGCTAAATCTTAAAGAAAAGTTGGATTTTTGGTGTATTTTAGAGAAAAGTGAGAGAATAGATGGATATATATATATATAGAGAGAGAGAGAGAGAGAGAGAGAAAAAAACAAAAGAAAATCTGAGCCAAAAACACTTTTTGCATCAATTTTGAGAAAAAGAGTACGAAAATTGAGACAGACGCGCCGAAATCCACCCGAGGGGTTTAAATTCCGCATGAGCGAAAATTTTAGCCTCATGGGCAGATTGCTCCAGAGAGCTGCCCAGAAAATTCCACTAAAATCCGCTTGAGCAGTTTTCTACCCAGAAAACGCTGAAAATTTTTGAAAAACTTTGTCAGGATTCGCTTGGGCAGTTTTAAATTCCGCACGAGTGGTTTTGCCCAGAAATTTAGAAAATGATTTTGCAAACCAAGGCAAGTTCCAATGCCCAAAACTCAAAGTTTACAACCCGAAAAAGTTAGGAGGGGTTAAGTAAGAGTATAAAGAAATTTCAATGATTCAAAACGATGAACAAAACACCGAAAGAAATACATACTATTCAACTACACAACACTATTCAAACCCCAAAACCTGGCACATCATACTCAACCCATGGCCAGGCCTATCCACCTATTAGAGGCCCACCCAAAGCCTGGCCCGAGGCTCGGCCCACCCAAGGCCCAATGTTATTTTTGGTGGAAAAAAGAAAATTTTTTTTTTTTAAAAATGTTCAAACCCGCCCAAGCTCAGGCCTAAGCTCGAGGCCAACCCAAAACCGATTACCTCTTGGGTCTCAACCTAATTTTCTGACCCGTGGGCCGGCCTGGCACGGTTTGAATTTTAGCGAGAGCTTGCGTGACCTGATATGGGCCGGGTTGGACCAAATTTATACCCCTACCATGCCCCTATAAGGACTTTCTAATCTACAAGAATAATATGGTAAAAAAAATTTTAAAAAACAAAGGAACTACTAAAAAAGTTAGGGAAAATATCAAAAAAGTGAAGGGTAGAAAAAATAATTAAAAAAATGATGATAGTACAAGTCTTTATTGCATAAATTTATGCATGAATCACTTGTACTTTTACTATTTTGAAATTATTTTGTCTACACTTCACTTTTTTGAAATTCTCCCAAAAAGTAATGGTCAAACCCCACCTAAATTAAGTAGGGCATTTGGCGTAATGGTTATGTAGAACCAGTCTTAGGTTTAACTCCCATAGAGGGGGGTTTAATATTTTTTTGTGGTGTTTGATTTATTTTTTCTTAATTGATTGTTTGACTTTCTAATTATTATGAGTTAATAATTTGTTTGATGATATAAATATTTCTCATAATATAATTACTTTCTTATCTATTGATACAAAAAAACGAAAAAAAAAAAAAAAAGCACACAAACACAGAAACCAAAATTTTTGGGTTAATAGCCAACTAAAAGTACACATGTTAAACTCATGAAGCACAAATAAATTTTACAGGAGGCTCGATTCAGTTTAGCAAAATTTTAAAAAGTCACATCTTTCGGAAATTTTATTTATTTATTTATTTATTTTTGTACTTTTCAAGTGTTATTAGTTTAGAACGATCTGAAAAATCAAATAGTTCACCAAAAAATTTTAAAAAAAAATTACAAAACCCGCCTAACCTTTTCCAATAAAAGTGCAATTTGTTTTTAGCATTTATAAAACATTATTAATTTTAGAAAATGTTTGGTTGCTCGAATTTTTATGGCTCGAATGGCTCGAATGTGTTAAAACGACGTCGTTTTACACCAAAAACGACGTCGTTTTTGGTGTTTCAAGTCATTCGAGTTATGTTTTTTCGGACCACGTAGCATTGTTGATTAATTTTTTAGTAACAATTTTATCTTTAACAAGTAAAAAAATTAAAATTTGTTTATCAAATCTATCCTCAACAATTACAATACATTTTATAATCATTCTTTGGACCTGTTGATGTAATTAGAGGTATACTATCAAATCACTAAAATAATTCTGTTTAGGGATGACACTATCAAACACTAATTAAAGTGCATTGCATAGATTAAGAAAATATGTGAACAAAATAATAATGAAAAATTAAATAAGAAAGAAAATATTATAATGTGTGAGATGATGAGAGGTACAACAAGGTGCCCTCAAATTCACTTGTTTTTGTACACATATTGATAGGCAAATGTCACTCTAACACAACTTGCCAGCACGAAATGTCAACGTTACATGATCGGTGCTGGCACATAAGGTGTCCAATCCTTTTTAATTGTTCAAAAAAATCAGAGAATCAAAATAATTGGTATGTACATCCAAATGATAACGGCTCAATTTGAAAACTTGGCTAAAAGTCAAAATTTAGCTTTTAATATATTTTGGGTCATATCATTTTTTTATTTTTTATATTTTTTAAAAAAATTAAAAAGTTAACTTTTAACTAACTTCTCAAAACAACTAACATTGATGGAATCTAAATCACGTTTCGTGGTAGATAAAGTGTCAAATCTTTTTTATAGTCCAAATAATCAAAATAATTGGTATGTATGTTAGAAAAATGCTTTAGACCTCTAAATTGTGAGTTCTAGAACAGCTCTAATCTATGGGTCCCAGTGTGTGATTTGATGTTTTGGCCTTTGTTTTGTTTTGTTTTCTTTTTTTTAGCTTGTCACGTCAATAGTGCTCTTATTAAAACTCTATTATTAGAGCTCTTAATCACCACTGTGTATGTTAAAATCACATGGGTGAGACAAGTAATTATCTAGTCTTCTAGGAATTTGAAGGTGGTAGCATGCCCATCCAGTAGCAAACAATGTGTATTTACATAGCCCCAAAAAATAAAAATAATATGAGAAAATAATAAAATATAATTGATGGGGAAGAGATTAAAAAAGTCAATTTTTTGACTTTTTAGCCTTTTTAGCCAAAAAAATTATCTTTTTTTAGCCAAAGAATTTAGGATTGTTTTGGGAAGATGGTAAAAAGTGATTTTTTGACTTTTAATCAAGTTTTTGGCTTTTTTAGACCTGATTTGGGAAGTTGATAAAAAATTGCTTTTGACTTTTTTGATTAATATTTGTTTATAATGTCAAATCATGATAAAATGACTAAACTATCCCTATCCAATTGAAAAATTACACATTTTTACCATGTCGTTTTCCACCTATGGAGGGTAATTTCGTAATTTTCCTTTTGACTTATAACCAAAATCCCAAATCAATTTATGGCCAAAAAAAGCTACTTTTAGCGTTTTGGCTTTTTGCCAAAACGCCACTTTTAACCAAAATCCCAAATTGAGCCTTAGTTTTTTTGGTCAAAAAAGTCATCAAAAAAAGTCAAAAAATTAACTTTTTACCAACTTTCTAAAACACCACACATTCACAGGGTATTCCCAGAAGGCTTGATAATTTTTGAAAATGTAGATTTTGATTCGTAGTAGATAAGGGTCAAAACATTTTTAATTTTCCGAAAATCAGATAATCAAAATAACAAAATAATTTATATGTATATGTGAATGATAACATGGGTGGAACACAGATTCCGATTCCTCACAGATAAGGGGTCAAAACTTTTTTAATGGTCCAAATAATCATAGAATCCAAAAAAACAAAATAATATATGTGTGTGTGTGGTCCAAATAATCATAGAATCCAAAAACACAAAATAATATGTGTGTGTGTGTGTGTGTGTGTGTGTGAGAGAGAGAGAGAGAGAGAGAGAATGATAACATAGGTGCAACAGATTTCAATCCATTGTAGATAAGGTGTCAAATCTTTTTTAATTGTCCAAAAAATCAAAGAGTAAAAATGTTGGAACAATCTTCTGTGTATATAAAATAACTTGAAATAAATTCAAATAAAATGAATAAATAACATACCGGATTTATTTATCGAACCGAATTAAAATTAAGACCAAGTCGAGTGTGTGACACTCTGTCCTTAAGACAGATTCGCCCCGCTACGGTACTTACGGTTGAGTGGCGTCTATCTCCCAGGATACAATGATCTTCACAAATTGTAGTAGTACTCCAAACAATTTGTTCGGCGAACCAAACCTGTGATCTATACTCTCTGAATATTAAATTCTAAAACTAGAATGTAGAATAATGCAAACAAAAAAAAGTTTGGACAGCAAGACAAAAATTTCAGACTGTTTTCGGATAGGAAAATTGGAACCCCAAGACTGCCGGAATGAACGGTATATATAGACACAAAGACACAGCCCGAACAGGTGCTTTCCGAAGTGAACAGGTGCAACACTTTGGACAGATTCAGACGGTTACCCAATAACACTACAATTTCAAACATTTGAAAAGATGTTCCGTTGGTCAAACACACCAACTGTTTGGAACTTTATGTAATAACTATTTCAAATATATAAATATATATATATTAAACTAAAGAATATATATATATATTAAACAAATTGGATAGTTTAATAAATAAAGTAAGAGGTACAAATTTTAGGAAACTAGTTAGGAACCAAAAAATTTGAATTTAGAATTAAATTAAATTCTAAAATTACAAACTTTAACAAACCACTTAGGAATCCAAAATTTGAATTTAGAATTAAATTAAATTTCCACACTAATTTTTATTGAAAAAATTCAAAAGAATTTTATCTAAAAAGTTAATGTTAGACCCGAAAACGACGTCATCTTCCCATTCACTCATAAAATGGTTTTGACGTTCCGTCTTCACCGTGTGACTTGCCACGCGGCAAGGAACACTTCACCTCTTCGGACCTACCCCAAAAGACGTTTGGGGTCCACCCAAATTGGGCTAAAAATATGCCTATATAAAACCATTTTTCCAACAATCCCCCACATGAATGGAATTTGACGGAGAGAAAATGCAACAACATGATCTAATCAGAGAGTACAGAAATAGGAAATATTCTGTAAAGGATAGGTAGCTTTTGGCTTTGAACCTTCCCTTGTGAGACACTATCGGATTTACTAGCTAAATAGTGAACATGATGTCTTGAACTGTTCAGCCGTTTGTGTAAACCAAGACAATAGAACTCACACAGTATATTCCCAGACACAGTTTAGTTCTTACTATTGTGTTCATTTTGGCCCTGAACAACCTGGTATTTCATGAGTGCTCTAAACACTTGTAGCCCTGCACAAATCTCATAGAACCGGCCCAATTCACACTCACATAGGTGATTCTTATGAAGAGTATCCTGCTATACTCCACTAGATTAACCTAGATATAAGAATCATTAAAAGTTTTACTTAACCTAAAACGCTGCAGACATCACTATTTCATTATAGAAATGGGTAGGAGTTGGACTCCACAGTGATCCTTCTGAGTCAATCACAACTCAGTTGTCCCTTTGAACCTAGATCTTGGGATCTCCAGTCAACTAGGTTGGGTTGCCGTTGTGGTAACTCTTATTTAATAGGCTTAAGTCCCATTCCCCGCGATGAATTCTCAACTAACTCTCTTGCTAACCCTTTGGTTAGTGGATCCGCTATGTTGTCTTTAGACTTAACATATTCTATGGATATAATTCCACTAGAGAGTAGTTGTCTTACGGTGTTATGTCGACGACGAATGTGTTGTGACTTACCGTTATACATATGACTTTGTGCTCTACCTATAGCTGATTGACACCGGTTTTGGCCATATTAGAATATCTTCAAGGAAGTGGCGAAGCCATTCTGCTTCTTCCCCTACTTTGTCTAAAGTTATGAATTCAGATTCCATAGTAGACCTAGCAATACAAGTCTGTTTGGAAGATTTCCAAGATACAGCCGCCCCACCAAGAGTAAAGACATACCCACTGGTGGACTTCGAGTCTTTAGTATCCGATATCCAATTTGCATCACAGTATCTTTCAAGTACTGCTGGATATCTAGTATAATTCAGCCCAATATTACGAGTGAATCGGAGATATCTTAGAACCCTTATAATTGCTTTCCAGTGTTCTACTCCCGGATTACTCGTATATCTACTTAATTTACTTACTGCATAAGCTATATCTGGGCGAGTGCAATTCATCAAGTACATTAAGCTTCCAATAATTTGGGCATACTCTAATTGAGAAATACTTTCCTGTATATTCTTAGAAAGATACAAATTAACATCTACAGGAGTTCTAGCAAGATGATCATCATCTTTGCTGAATTTGTCAAGTATTTTCTCAATGTAATGAGATTGTGACAAAGTATAACCTTCTGATGTTTTGGTAATTTTCATACCAAGAATTACATCAGCAATGCCCATGTCTTTCATGTCAAAATGTTTGTTCAACATTTTCTTGGTAGTTTTAATCATATCATTATTACTACCTATGATGAGCATATCATCTACATATAGACATACAATGACAAACCTTTATCTGTGTTTTTAATATAAACACATTTGTCACACTCATTAATTTTAAATTCATTTGACATCATTGCCTTGTCAAATTTCTCATGCCATTGCTTTGGCGCTTGTTTTAAACCATATAATGATTTAACCAATTTACACACTTTCTTTTCTTTCCCTGGAACAGAAAACCCTTCTGATTGTTCCATGTAAATTTCTTCATTTAACTCACCATTTAAGAAAGCGGTTTTAACATCCATTTGATGAATTTCTAGATTGTATAGAGATGCTATGGCAATTAGCATTCTAATGGATGTTATTCTAGTAACCGGTGAGTATGTGTCAAAGTAATCTAGACCTTTTTTCTGTCTAAAACCTTTGACTACAAGTCTTGCCTTGTATTTGTCGATTGATCCATCTGCTTTCAATTTTCTTTTGAAAATCCACATGTACCCAAGAGGTTTACAACCTGGTGGCAAGTCCACTAATTCCCAAGTGTGATTTTGCAAGATGGATTCAACTTCACTGTTGACAGCTTCTTTTCATAAAGGAGCTTCAGGACTGGACATAGCCTCTTTAAAGGTTAAAGGCTCATTTTCTAACAAATACGTTAGAAAATCTGGACCAAACGATTTTGAGGTTCTAGCACGTTTACTACGCCTAGATTCCTCTTCCTCATTTTGATCTAACTCTTGTTCTTGATCATGTTCATGATCATTACTAGTAATAGCATCAAAAGATCTTTTCTTATTACTAGTCTCTTGTCCAGTCTTATTTGGAAATACATGTTCAAAGAAAGATGCATTCCGAGACTCAATAATAGTATTTACAAGCATTTCGGTATGTTCTGATTTATAAATCAAAAACCGATATGCACTACTATTCTTGGCATAACCAATGAAAATGCAATCAATGGTCTTAGGACCTATCTTAGTCTTTTTAGGACTTGGAATAGCCACTTTAGCCAAACACCCTCACACTTTTAAGTATTTGTAGGATGGTACTCTTCCATGCCACAATTCATAAGGTGTTTGATTTATTTTCTTTCGGGGTACTTTATTTAAAATATAATTAGCAGAAAGTATTGCTTCCCCCCACAAATTCTGAGGTAATCCAGAACTGATCAACATGGCATTCATCATTTCTTTTAAAGTCCTATTTTTCCTTTCAGCAATTCCATTTTGCTGAGGTGAGTAAGGAGCGGTGGTTTGATGAATTATTCCATGTTCTTTACAAAATTCACCAAAAGGTGATTCATATTCACTACCTCTATCACTTCTAAGTTTCTTGATTTTCTTACCAAGTTGATTTTCAACTTCATTCTTATATTGAATGAAAGTTTCCAAAGCTTCATCCTTGGTTCGAATTAAATAAATATAACTATATTTAGTATAGTCATTTATAAAAGTGATTACATACTTTTTCCCATCTCTGGTTTGAATTGATTTAAAATCACAAATGTCACTATGAATTAATTCAAGTGGTTCCGTACTTCTTTCAATTGAATGAAAAGGAGTTTTAGATAATTTTGCCTCAACACAAATTTCACATTTATGATTTGAATCAATGTCAAATTTAGGTAAACATTTCATATTAATTAATCTACGCAAAGATCCAAAATTAACATGTCCTAGTCTACCATGCCATAAATTTGAAGACTCAAGCAAGTAAGAAGAAGATGCAGTATTATTAATAACTGATGGTACAACGGTCATTACATTTAACTTGAAAAGGCCATCAGACATGTAACCTTTTCCTACATACATCCCATTCTTAGTAAGTACAAATTTATCACTCTCAAATACTAGCCTAAACCCATTCTTACTCAATAAAGATCCGGAAACAAGATTCTTGCGAATGTCCGGTACATGTAGCACATTGTTGAGAGTGAGTTCCTTTCCTGATGTCATCTTGAGAACAATCTTTCCTTGTCCTTCAACTTTGGAAGTTGAGGAGTTGCCCATAAAAAGTTGTTCACTATTGTCCACTGTAGAGTAAGATGTGAACATCTTTTTGTCGGCACAAATATGGCGAGTAGCACCAATGTTCATCCACAATTCTTTAGGATTTCTGACAAGATTTGCCTCGGAAACAACTGCAGAAAGATTTATGACATCTACACCATTGGAAATTTCATCCAATTCGGTCATTTTGGCTTTAGCAACCTCCTTACTAGATCTTCCTTTGCCTTTACGTTTGTAATGACAATCTTTGGCCCGATGTCCCTCTTTGTTACAAATGTAACACATGCCATTAAACTTGTATTTCTTAGTTTCCCCTCCTTTAGATAGCATTCTCTTCTACCATCTTTTAAAAACAGTTCATAAGAACTTCTCTGGTTTCTCTCCATGACTTATTGGTACTGTTATCACAGGAGAGGGGGTTGGTGCAATTGCAGCCACCACAGTAGTACTTGTTTGGGCATTTGTTTCAGTAGCCATCAATTCTAATTTATAAAACAAAATTATAATTAGAATTTACACTACACAGAAAATTAAACCAAATTCACAAAATTAAATTCTGTAAAAATAAAAGAAACAAGAATGTAGCTTTTATTTTCCAATTAATTTGAAAATAAAATAAAATTTTATTTAAACAAATTAATTCCACACAGAAAATTAAATTCTGTAAAATAAAAGAAATAAAAATATAACTTTTATTTTTCAATTAATTTGGAAATAAAATAAAATTTTATTTAACCAAATTAATTCCACACAAGAAATTAAATTCTGTAAAATAAAAGAAATAAAAATATAACTTTTATTTTTTCAATTAATTTGGAAATAAAATAAAATTTTATTTAACCAAATTAATTCTACACAGAAAATTAATTTCAGAACACTTCAATAATTAAAATACTAAAAACAGAATTTTAATTAAAGAAAACTCAAAAAATAATTTCTAAAAAACAAAAATTAATTTCCTGACAAAATTCCACAAAAAATATATTTTGAATTGTTAATGACACCAGTATCGTACTACTAGTTGTTGTCAAAGAAAAGAGACAATATATTACTACTATCTGTCAAATAGTATATAATCACAATTTGTTTTTCCAACCAGAATATTATTTTGTAAATTCACAGAAAATAATTTTCTTCCGAAATTATTTACGAAGAATGAAAAAGGAAACAAATGAAAAATTCTGTAAACAGAATAATTCGAATCTGTCTTAAGATTGTTGGAACAATCTTCTGTGTATATAAAATAACTTGAAATAAATTCAAACAAAATAAATAAATAACATACCAGATTTATTTATCGAATCGAATTAAAATTAAGACCAAGTCGAGTGTGTGACACTCTGTCCTTAAGACAGATTCACCCCGTTACGGTACTTACGGTTGAGTGGCGTCTATCTCCCAAGATACAATGATCTTCACAAATTGTAGTAGTACTCCAAACAATTTGTTAGGCGAACCAAACCTATGATCTATAGTCTCTGAATATTAAATTCTAAAACTAGAATGTAGAATAATGCAAACAAAAAAAAGTTTGGACAACAAGACAAAAATTTCAGACTGTTTTCGAATAGGAAAATTGGAACCCCAAGACTGCCGGAATGAACAGTATATATAGACACAAAGACACAGCCCGAACAGGTGCTTTCCGAAGTGAACAGGTGCAACACTTTGGACAGATTCAAACGGTTACCCAACAACACTACAATTTCAAACATTTTAAAAGATGTTCCGTTGGTCCAACACACCAACTGTTTGGAACTTTATGTAATAACTATTTCAAATATATAAATATATATATATTAAACTAAAGAATATATATATATTAAACAAATTGGATAGTTTAATAAATAAAGTAAGAGGTACAAATTTTAGGAAACCAGTTAGGAACCCAAAAATTTGAATTTAGAATTAAATTAAATTCTAAAATTACAAACTTTAACAAACTACTTAGGAATCCAAAATTTGAATTTAGAATTAAATTAAATTTTCACACTAATTTTTATTGAAAAAATTCAAAAGAATTTTATCTAAAAAATTAATATTAGACCCGAAAACGACGTCATCTTCCCATTTACTCATAAATGGTTTTGACGTTCCGTCTTCACCGTGTGACTTGCCACGCGGTAAGGAACACTTTACCTCTTCGGACCCACCCCAAAAGACGTTTGGGGTCCACCCAAATTGGGCTAAAAATATGTCTATATAAAACCATTTTTCCAACAAAAAAAAATAACAAAATAACTGGCATATGTGAATGGTAACATGGGTGGAACCAACAACATAAGGTGTCAAAGCTTTTTTAATTATCCAAAAATCAGAGAATCAAAATAATATGTATATGTGAATGATAGCAGTGGTGGAACCAAGCTTTCGACTTAGGGGTCAAAATAATATTTAATTGATGAAACAAAATAAATGATATTTAATTTTTTTTTTTTTAAGCATTTAAAACGGTAAAATAATAGGCAAAAACCTGTGTAAATTTACAAATGCAAAAGAGAAATGTGAGAGAGACAACTTTCTTTGTGTGACAAATTTAATGTACAAAATTGGTTAAAATTTAAGATAAATTTAATATACAAAATTGTATAATCAATGCAAGTAAATTTTATTATAATTTTTTTTTCATGTCGCACAAAATGACATTACTCTGATAAGTAAAGCATCACATCTTTCATCTTTTAATTTAAAAAATAATATTTAATTGATGAAACAAAACATATGACATTTAAAATGTTTTAGTTTTGTAGCATTTAAAACGACTAATGAAAGAGAAAATGTGAGACAGTTAGATGATCGCATTATTTTATCATATTTTTTATATATTATGTGATGTGTATTTACTACATTAGTAATACAAAAAAGTGGTGAGGCATACTAAATTAAGAAAATAATGATATAGTCCATGAAGTAGCATACAATTAATGATAAAATAATGTAATTATCGTAACATTATTGGTTAATAAAAATTAAACTAGAAAATGTTCATAATTTTGCATTTAGGGGTTGTTTGGCTAGAACTTTTTGACTAAAAAATACAAAAGAAAAAATACGCTAAATAAGTTAATAAGACAAAATGTCATATTTAAATCATAATCATTTCACTTTTTCTCTTAAAAAAGTTATAAAAACTAAAAAGCCAAATCAAACAAACTTTTAGTCTCAAGTTAAAATAGTTTAAAAAAAAAAAAAAAAAAACCAACTAACTAAAAAAGTCAATTGCCAAACAGCAACTAAAAAATTAGAGGAGGCTACTATAAGAATCTCTTTCTCTATATATATAATATAATTTTTATTTATTTATTTATTAATTTTTAAAAAAAGGTGCCATAGTCCCCATTTGTCCTTGAATGATAGTAATGTATGGTTATATATAGAGTACCAAAAATTATTCAGTACTTCATAAATAACACATGGCTGTATCACTAATCAATTACCAACTGGTAACTCTTGCTATTTTTCTCCTATTCACTAACATAAATCAGTAAATTCTACTATTTTGACCAATCGCATTCAAATTAAAGTATCATGTAAGTGTGCAAAATAATATACCAAAAACTAAGTTAATGAAATGAATTCGACTTGCTAAAGGATTGAATTTTTGACAACTCATTTCCAATGCCATATATAATGGAGAAGTGATTCAGAACTTTAATAGTAAAGCTCCAATCAGAGCTTTACTGATGTTGCAACCAAGAAATAAAAACAAGTCAAAACATTATATCAGACAATGAGGCTCACAGTTTAGAGCTCCCTAGAGCTCACAATTTAGAGTGCTCAATCATTTTGCTATATAATATTATCATAGTTACCAATATCTACTTAACTATGATTTACAATCATGATAAGCTTCACTACTACAAAAATAAATAAAGATCACACTTTTTTTGTGTGATCTATATTATTTAATCACGCTTTTTAAGTTTTGTCAAAATATGATCTTTGGGAATATGATTAAAAAGGATCATTTTTAATCACAAGTTTTAAGTGTGATTAATAACATTTAGATCACATCTTTTAAGTGTGATTAAAAACTAATAAAATCTGTGATAATAAACATTTAGATCATATCTTTTAAGTGTGATAAATAACATTTAGATCACATCTTTTAAGTGTGATTAATTACTAATAAAACCTGTGATAATAAACATTTAGATCGGAGATTTTAAATGTGTTTAATACCTAATAAAATTTGTGATTAATAATGAGATAAGATCATATGTTATATGCATTTCTCATCACAGTTAATGCGTGTGATAAAAAAATGGTTTGACATATTTGAAGAATAATCAATATTATTTTTGTACGCGCATTTCAAGAATGTAATACACACTATATACTATACTTTGAATCACAACCACATATTGAATGGAATAACATCATATATTTTTTAAATGAAAGTTAAATATGTTCAAAAGTATATACAAAGGAATTAAATAAAAAGTTTTAAACTATGCTTACATATATTAAAAAATGAAAAAACTTGAAAAACTAAATTCTTGAATTCTTTGACCATATTTTGCATCTCTCTACGAAATTTCTGACCTGAAAAATGAAAACACAAATTAATTCAGAAACTGCTAGAAGCATATGAATAAACTAACTATTTGTAAAGATTGTTCTAGTCTTACAAAAGATAAAGTTTGACTGATCACACCCCTTCAAATGTGTTAACATTAAATACCTCTAGCATGACATGAAGCATGTAAAAACAAAATGTCACTTTACCCACAGAAATTGCAAGTTCAACAAAAATTTTACTATACCCAACAGCTTAGTTTAAGAGGCTCTATCCATCTCAAATATTTAATGTTGTACAAAAGAAATGCAATTGAATGTTAATTGTGCAAATACCCACCTAGAGTGCATTTCAGATGTCTGCGACCATTCTTCATCATCTTCTCCATTTGAGCTCCTAGAAACTTCTGAACGCTTGGGAGGTTGGCCAGAGTTACCTTAGAAAGAAAAAAACAACTTAACTCCTTGGGCATACACATATTGGTAATTGCACATTTGTAAAAAAATGTTCTAGATACCATCATGTACAAAGTCACATAGAGATATAATCCTAAAGTATAAATTGGGAGGGTTCAAAATTCCCATATTGACAATCTTATATATCATAGAGAGTACTGCCTAACAGTTTATTCATGATAAACAGAGTCTTCAAGAAAAATTTAAAGGATATACTTTGACAACTTTTTTGCTCAAAGCAGAAAGAGAGGACACAAACATCATTATATTACTTGATACAAAGAATTTCAAAGAAAGTAATGCCTAACACTCAGGTTTCAGAATGGCCCACAAAAAATTACATGCCATACCATCTGTGGTTTGAGCAATGGATGGATTCTTCTCAAGTAATGCCTGTCAAAATAAGCATAACATGTAAACAAAGGCACGAAGATTGACAAGTACATCAAATTTTAATAACGTTTCGAAAGCATCAACTACTCATCTCATTTGTGAACTGATTCAAAGGACCTTCTTGAAGTTCCACCTGGAAAATGAGTATAATATACGTGCAGTTTTTAGGAGTTGGGATATATGAGACATACATAATACATAGAATGTATGCCAAACTTTAACTAGCATTCATCACTTTATATAGTACAGGCTAAGGTGGTACAGTTGCAACATTTGAAATATTATTTAAAACGTAGAAAGATGGCTCAATGTCAAAGAAATTAAATGCTGTTAATAGAAAATTTTTAATTAGGATGAAGTTGAATTCCTAGAGCAGTGCAAGTTTTTCTTCTATAGTTGGAAAAGTTCAAAGTTGTGCTTTGCTTATGGTTTATTTACACTAACAAACATATCGGGTCAATAAACTAATCTAAATATAGAACAAATAAAAATAAAACGGAGAAAGAATGATGCATTTTGATGTGCCACAGAGAAAGGCGACCATAAAAATCCATTACCTTGAATGGTCCAATGAATAATTTGGCAGGGAAAGAAACCCAAATTGCAACAAAAGCAAGAATAGTTAACAGAAAATCTAAAATTCATCCAATACCATAACTTAAAGAAATAATCCCATGGACTGTTGCGGTTGTAACCATACTCCTACAAAATATGTAGAAAACGTTATCATAATACTATTTTGATTTAGAGGAAAGACAAGGGTAACAAATTGACAATCTATCTACACAACATAATAGACCAAATATAGTTTATTTGCTTAGTACCATAAGGCTTTGAATCTAATACAACATGAAGCATCAATTATAAATGCTTCCTCATTTGTGGAAGAAAGATTTAAAAAAATATAAAGCATAAGGAGATAAAAAACTTAACAAAAATTCAACACCCAATATTTGATTTATAAATCACATACTCACTATAGACTCCTGGAAATCAGCTCCAAGATAGCCACTGGAAACACATAATCAGTTAAAGAAAGAGGCCATAACCCAATGTTTGCCCTGTCAATTCTGGGTTCTAGGAGAATGGGTGTTTACAAATTGAGCTTCCAGCTTTATTTGTATGAAGCAACTGTCTACAAACTCAAAACTCATGTTTTCTCAGCCTAGAGTTTTACGGTCGCACCAAGCAATGGCCACTGCCTTTAAAAAGTAGGAAAATACAGATTTAAAAATCACAAATGGATACCTCATTTTGTATTTGGTTGTGTAGAGAATCAACAAGGGCATTCTTGTCAAATCCCATCTCAACAACTTCTACAAGAATCTCCTAGTCAATCTGCAATTGAGGTTACTCAAATAGTTTAGCAAAAATAAAATTTAAAAAATAGATAAGAAAGAATAACTTGAATTGGCCAGTTAAAAAGACCATATTCACTAAGTAAAAAAAAATTAAAAAACATAGCAATTTCCTAATAAAATTTATTTTGTTGCCAATAAAAAAAGAACTACACAATATAGCAGTAATTTGGATCAAAATATGTCAAGTAGCACACAGAACAATTAGCCAAAATGTATGCTAGATTGAGAAATACCATCTTGTCCCATAATACGAAGAAAACCTGCATCTTACATCTTGTGCTTGAAAATCAATGGACTAGAACAAAAACTATTACTAATTTTCTTTATGGTTTTGATCAAGATACTAGAATTTATACCAAATAATTTCTTATAGAAGCCTTCATTTTAAAAAAGGGTTTCCCTCAAATAAAATTAAAGAGCAACACTTGCAATAAGGGGTTCACTCAATCAGCTGTTAGGCCAATGTCTGCAAACTTTCCAAGTACACGTAGCTTTCTTTACCAAATAATTGGAATGATCATTATACTTTGATTCACATTAAGTACATAGGGAGGAATGTTAGATAAAAAGGAAAATTGCAATAATAAGATCCTAAAACCTATAAGGTTGCATTTGGACATAAATATATGGATTTGACATAAATGAATTTGGACTTAATTATTTAAGAAAATAGCTTAGAGTTAGTTTTTATAGCTTAAATGTGGATTGCAACAGGATGCATCCCTTTTATATAGTTTGAATGTGCCTTCACTACAGGCAGAAACTTGCAGCAGCAGTAGCAGCAAAAATTGCTCTGCAGTAGCAACAATAACTAAGTGCGACAACAGCAGTAGCAGAGTGGTGCTCTTGCTTAGACTTGTTTTGATATTACAGCTGATATTGCTCTGTTCTGAGCATGTGGCCTAGGCTCTAGCCACTGTGGCTTGGGTTATGGCCTAGTGTTTCGTTGTAGTTGAGTCTACAACTTGGTCTGCGACTGCAGCTCAGGCTGCGGCTCTGTCTTCAGCTGGGGTTACTGTCCTTTCATTAGTGGCAACTAAGTATGTGGTTACAGCTTGGCCTGCACTTGGTGCTCTTGCTTAGACTTATTTTGTAACAAACAAAGCTGGCTTATCCCAAGTTCATAGTGCTCTAAAGTGTGAAATTGAACCAAATTAACTCAAACTAAACAAAATTGTGAATCTCTATTTTGCAGATGATCTGATGATTTTTTTTATAAAGGGCATAGTAATTCTGTTACTCTTATTAAGGAGGGATTAGCTGTGTCAAAGTTTGTCTGGTCTATCCCCTAATCCTATGAAGAGTCGTGTGTTTTTCTCTGGTTGTGAGCAGAAGTTGAGGGATGAGATTTTGGGTATTACTAAGTTTAAGGAGGGTACTCTCCCTATGAGATACCTAGTTGTCCTCCTTATTCCTACTCGGCTCAAAGTTGTTGATTGTCAGATTTTGGTGTCTAGAATCTCTAATAGAATCAAATCTTGGACCAATAAAATTTTGTCCTATGTTAGGAGAGCTCAGCTGATTAGCTCTATCTTGTTCTCCATGCAAGTTTATTGGTCCTCTTTGTTTATTATACCTAAGAAAGTCATTAGAGAGGTGGAGAGTCTTTATAGGTCTTTCTTGTGGACTGGTATTGAGCTTAAGAATACTGGTGCCAAAGTTTCTTGGGAGAATATCTGTTCTTCCAAGAATGAGGATGGGTTAGGGTTTAAGTCCATGGAGGTGTGGAACAAAGCTGCTATAGCTAAGCATGTTTGTTTTTACTTGCTGGGGGTGATCAATCCATGTGGTGTCAATGGGTGAAATCTTATTTTGTTAAAAGGGAATAGTTTCTAGAGTGTTAAATCTCCCAATGACCCTCCTTGGATTTGGAGGAAACTACTGAAATTGAGAGATGATTTGTTTCCCCTTATAAAGTCTATTACTGGGGCTGCCTCTTATACTTTTCTCTAGCACGATAACTGGCACCCTTTGGGCTCTCTCTGGGCTAAATTTGGGGCAAGAATTATCTATGATTCAGCTCTAAATAGTCAGAGTAAGGCCAGCTCCATTGTTTCTAGTTCTGGTTGGTCTTGGCCTATTACACCATCATGGGAAATTAGGGAGATGATCAGCTCTACTCCTGCTGATTTCTCTCCCTCTCATTTGAACCCCGATAGACTTGTTTGCCTTCCCAAGCAAGATGGTATATTCAACATTGGTTCTGCCTGGAAGCAGTGGAGGGTTAAAAGGCCTAAAGTGGGTTGGGCTAGTCTTCTTTGGGGCCCTTACTCAATCCCTAAGACCAGTTTTGTGGTTTGGTTGGCTATTCTTAGTCATCTTAATACTGGGGATAGGCTGGTTACTTTTGGTATAACAAATACAACAAATTGTCCATTATGTGGCATTGTGGGGGAGGATCATAATCACCTATTCTTTAATTGCTCCTATTCCTCTGTCGTTTGGAAAGCCCTGAAAACCAAATATAAGGTGGACTGGCATGGGTCTGCTTGGACTGAAATTGTTATGACTGTGGTTAATCAATGTATAGGCAAGACCTTGGCTACTATTATTAGGAAGCTGAGTTTCTGTTGTACTGTTTACATATATGATTGGAAAGAAACAAGAGAATTTTCAGCAATGAAAAGAAACCTGAAGAGGTTGTGATCCGGAACATTATTAATATGATCAGATTTAGAGCTATGGCTCTATCATATGTGAAAAAATCCAATAATGATGAATGGTTTCTTAGCTCCTAGAGACTTCTTAGAACAATCCTCAAGCATTGAGGTTGTTTATTTTGGTTATGGGTTGAGTGGTGGTGAGCATATATTGAGTAAGCCTGTTGTTGAAAGAGTGAGCTGTGAGATTTATACACTGTGGGTTGAGTGTTGAGAACATATATGGAGTGAAATTACGTTAAATTTGTGTGTTATTTTGCAGGTGAAGCTGGATTTGAGGATTGTGAGGATTACTAAAATGTGGGTTAAGTGGTGTGAGACCATATATTTGTGGGTTTATACTAATTTTATCTTTTGCCTATCTATGTGAATCTTCTATTGCAGGTACAAGAGGGAGCATTGTCAGTTTGGGTGTTATGTGGTTCGTAAAAGTGGGTTGAGTGTAGTCAGACCAAAATTGTGTGTAGATTCCCCAATTACCTGCTTTTCTTGATGAGTGTGAGGCACATTTGTAGGTTGAGTGACTTAGGAATTCATTGTGTGGTGAGATTTGGTTATGCAAGTTTTGTATTATCTGGATATGATGCCTACTTATGTAGAGTGTCATACTCAGGTTTGCTAAAATCAATAGTGATAGAGAGGAGGTTGCAGACATGAAGACCAGGCTGCATGTTGCGCCAATCAAGTGCTCTCTCCCTCATGGGGTATTGTTGTATTTCTTTATATAGAATGGAGCTGTTTACTGTTTCTGTGTTGGTACCTCAAATATGGAACTTGTTAGGCTACACTCTAGTGGTCTGTATACACATTCTACTAGAGTGTGATGTGATCTGCTGTGTAAATCTATCCAGGTGCCGTGTCTGCCTGCTGTTACTGTCTATAACTTCTGGTCCGTGTTGTGTTTGCTTTAGTTTAGCTGCTATGAATAGCTGCCCTGGTGCTGTGTGTGAGTGTGTCTTTGCCTTGCTGTTGCTAGCTCTGTTTGCTGGCTGTTCAGCAACTACCCAGGTGTTGTGTGTGAGTGTGTGTCGCTATTTGTATAGATGCTGCCTCACATGTACTGTGGCCATTTTGTTGGAGTTGTTTTTTGTTTGTTGGGTTTGAGTTGGTTTTTATTTTCTTCTTTTGGTTTTGACAATTTTGTTCGTTTTGCTGGGTTGTATAGTCATGTTAGGGCCTGGGGCATGCCCCTTGTAATCTTGTATGTTTTCTTGTTTTAATTTCTGACTTATTGTAGCTCAGCTTTTTCGCGCCCCCCTTTTTGGAAGTTTGGAATAAGCCCTACAATTCGAACTCCCGCGGTTCTGAATCTAATCTCACAAGCGCAATGTGAAATTGAAAAACACCAAAGAGTCTAAATCTGGCAAATCTTCTGGAAAATCAATTTTGAATCAAATTGCCAAAAGTAGACTACTTTGCCAAATACAGAGTCGACACTTAAATATTTTTGGGAAATTTAAAAAACTCATGACTCGTGCCAAATGCCACATGTCCTTCATCACCAAGATTGTCTCGGCTCGGGAACTTCGGTATGAGACGGGAAGGTCATGAATTGAGCACCCCCACTCACCCGATCAAAGATCGGCCTCTACTAATCATGATATGATTTTTATCAACATTATATGCTCTTGTTCCGGTTTATTAGGCTAGCATTTACTATGTGATGTGCGCATACAAGGTATAGACTAATTTGCTCGAATTGGAACAATACAATTTCATGTTTGTTTTTCGAAAAGGGTTTGATTTTACCACTTAACAAAGTGGGCTTAAAGCTTTGCGAATTTGCCACTTGACAAAGTGGGCTTAAAATGTACATTCATTGAATTATTCCAATTCAAGCAACAAACCTTCATCCACAAGCACTCAAATAGTTATAGCAAGTAAACACTTAGCCTCATGGTAATCATACTAGTCATGACAGTCACTCACACTCATGCAAGTATGCTAAAGCACTAACAACTCATCTAGTACTCCAAGCTAAGATAAAACAAAAGAGTTAGAAAAATATGCATGATTTCTAACTATGCCAAATGTCTAATGCAACACATGCAATAATGCAACTAATAGGTTCGGCTGCTAATATATGAAACAATTTGATAACATGTGGTTTAAGCACATATTCAAAGAAGTATTTAAACAACAATGCAGTTAGAATGATGCGCCGAGCTTCGGTGCATGCAAGACAAGATTAATGGATGCAAGCATGCGATATGCTAATTGAAACGTGATGTTCCTAATCTAACCATCAAAAGCGGATAAATAAAAGGGAGACAGACGTGGCATTATTACATTACACTTTCACGAAGGAGAGTCCGAATGAATCAACTAAGTTAACTAGTTAACTAATTAAGCTAAAACTAATTAAGTTAACTATTACAAACCGAAATGAATAACTAGCTAAACTACTTAACTAATTATTACAACACTTGGATTAACTAACTAGTTAACTAACTAATTAAATAATTACAACACAAGTGTAATTAAAATAAGTAATTAAACTAAGCAACTAACAACTCCGTCTCAGGAAGCGAGGGATGTGCATGCGCATGCTCGGATTCCACCCGAAAAGACCACCGTTTTGCTCTCGAATGCCTCTGTTTGCACAGTTGAACATTTCCAGAACAACTTTGCTCCATCTTACCAACACTCTACCAAAATTTGCATCAGTGGCCAACCGGCCAAAGATAAAGGTTGCCGACCACCAGCTGGCCATGGAGGTGGTCTATCGGCCACTAATGCCTAGGTTCATCTTGCTACAACAGAGGACAAACAGAGCATATACAGGGTATTTTCAAGGATTGTTTGCACAACTCACCCCTCATTTTCATAAACAAATCCAAGGAGTGGTGAACTTAAGCCACAAATCACCAATTCAAGCAATTTCATTGCAGGATGGCTTGTGAACCCAAGTGTGCAAATTCAATAAATGCAATGAAAATGACTCTCAAAACCACCTCCCTATCATGAATGATCAAGGGAAGTGGTGACCTTAGAAAGTTGAATCATTTCATCACTAGTAAGTATGAAATGGTTCATGCTTCCACGTGTTCAATTAACGTCCGATTGAACACAACCAAATTATTATCTTGCTCACTTTTAGTCCTGAGTTTTAGTTGCTCATTTTAGTTTACCAACCATTCTTTAATTCAATTAAGTCCAATGATGAATTAAAGTCATCTAATGGAAAGAGGGCTCAAAACACAAGTTGCTTTGTGCATGAAAGAAGCATCATACCACTGGTAATAAACCCCCTAAGGGATTAAACCATTAAGTATGAAACCTCAATTTCATACTTGGGCAAGCAAGTGACTTGAAACCACTTTCAAAGAAAAATAAAAAGCCAAGAATGGACGAAGGTTGTAGAGATTATTAGTGCTGTAATGAAGCATGAAAAGCCCAAAATAAGTGCTATCAACTCAAATAAGTGATGTCTAAGACGTAAAACATCAAGCTTATTAGGACTATTACACTAGAAGCATGCAAAACAAAGCTCAAATGCAAACTACAGCCCAAAATAGTGCTAAAGAAGGCTAAAATATGTCCTAAAACATGCTGGAAATGAGCTAAAGCAAGCTAGATTAAAATGCTAAAACATAGCACCAACTAGGCTAGTATGCAAGACGCAAGGAGGGGAGGCTACCCCCTCCATTTTCGGACTTCAAAACATGATTTTAGCCACTGAAATAACTCTAAAATTCAGTGTTTAAAAGCTCAAAAAAAGATAGTAAAAAGATCGGAAACACAAGGGTAAAGGCCTTAAAAGTAAGGTGTAAAGAAGGGTGAACCACCCCTCAAACTTTACTGGCCTTAAACCACAAGTTTCAGCCAAAAAATACAGAGTTTTCACAGCTCAAAAATGGTACAAAAATGTGCTGGAATGAATACAAAAGTAGCTAAAATAATAAGCTAAAACATAGAGCAATTTAAGCTAGTAAACAAGCCAAAGGAGGGGTGGCTAACCCCTCCATTTTTGGGACATCAAAACCACTTTTTTAGCCTCTGAAAACCTCTGAAAATCAGTAGTAAAAAGCTCAAAAAAAAGTTGAGAAAAGAATGGGAAACACAAGTGGAAAGGCTTAGAGAACAAGGTTCAAAGAAGGGTGATTAACCCATTTACCTTTAATAACCTTAAACCGTAAGCTTCAGCCCATAAAAATAGGTTTTAAAGAGTTTAAAAACAGCAAGAAAACATGGAAAACAAGTGGTGTAGAGATGGTGCAAAAGCAAGAGAAGGTATACCTGTTGGAGAGGAATGAACCCTTAAGTCATAAACCACCAATTTCACACTCTCAAGTACTTCAAGAGCTCAAATTCAAGCTCAAATCATCTCAGCAAGAAGTTCTCTAGGTTTGGTTTAGAGTGTTTGGGCATAAGCTATGCAAGTTGCAAGAAAGAGAGAATTGTAGAGAGAGAGAGAGAGGATATTTTTGCTCCCAAAGTTTTTCTAACCTTGAAATATGAGAGATAGGTCATGTATATATAGAAAACATGAGCCTAAGGTCGAAAATATCTATTTAGAAATAGCTGGAGCAGTGTGGAAATAGCTGGAGGAAAATATCTGCAAAAAAAATCTACTTTTGGTTACCAGTGGCCGGCTTGGACACCAGTGGTCGGCAGGCCAAAAGTGGTGGCCGGCCGTCCACAAATGGTGATTGCCGGCTACCTGCCGGCCACAAGAAAAATCTGCTTCTAGGCTCGACTTCAAATGGGCATAACTCCTTCATTCGGACTTTTTTTCAAGTCATTCTTGAGTCTAAATTGAAGCCCCGGAAGTCTACTTTCCAATGGTGGCAGCCTTGCATCTAAATTCTAAGTGTGGAAAGAGATATGCCTATTTTAGTCAAGGTTGCTCAGTTTTGGCTTAATCAGATGGATACCTAAATTCAAACAACCATATCTCCCTCATTCGGACTTGGCTTTCGAAGATTCTTGAGTGTCAAATGAAGCCCCAGAAGTCTATTTTCTAATGGTTGTGGCCTCATAACTAAAGTCCAAGTGTACAAAAAGATAGGCCTGATTTAGTGAGGCTGCTCGGTTATCTCTGAAGGTTTAAATCCTCAACTTCTCCCCAACTAGTTTTCTTCCCTGTCCTCCTATTTTCTTCAACTCAAAACCTATGAATAAGAGGTTTAAAAGATTTTTTAAAGAGTTCATCTCTCTTCCATTTATTTCCACTTTGTCCTTGCTCAATTTACCAAAAAATGCATTTTTTTACGAAATGCAAGCGTCGAAACATTGTAGAAACATTTTCAAAAATATTTTGAAAGAGGGGGTTTTAAAGTCTAAAATAGTTTTGGTCCAAAATGGGGTGTAAGGTTGGGATTTAGAACCTCTTTTTGCTAAAGAAATCGAACATTTGCATAGTGTACCTTTCATTATCGAGTGATCAATCAGTGGCGCCCAAGTCTTAAGGGAGGTAAAAAATAGGGTGTCTACACTTATTCACCAAAAAAAAGGTGACACAAATAAAACACCATTTCTAACTCTTACTACAAACGTTCTAGATTTGCAACCAATTAAAAGAGCAGAATTGAGATTGCAACTTTGGCTATATATGTCTATTATTATTTAGTTTATTTAGTCAAATATCATTGTAAAAAAACTAAAAACAAAAAATAAAAAATAAAAAACAAAAAACCACCTCTATTAACTGCTGAGTGTTTTAATGGTTATGGAAATTATGATGTATGTTTGGCACTACCTCCATTTAGAATTGTTTTAAATAAGGAATCTTCTGTTAAGGTGTGTTAAGGACAAATAAACTGAGGAAAGCCATTGGCCAACACTATTTCTTATGTCATTGTATAAAAGTATCTTATGTTGTAAAACACCAATTGAAGTAATTCAGTGATATTAAAGTAAGACCAAAACTTCTAACAAAGAAGCAAAATATAGATTGAAAATCTACACTTCCAAATAAAAAATCCACTCATTAATCCAACAAACTACTAGTTGTTGCTCAATGCGGAGTGAGAAAAGAAAATAAATGATTGTGTTTAGTAAGAAAGCAAAGTTGGTGATATATGGATATGGGTGGTATTTCTTTTTTTTCTTTTGTATTTCAATGGACAATCTTGGTGTTATGAAAAATACACCAACCAATCCATTTGTTTCTCACCGAAGTGGTGAGAAATGAAACACATAAAATAAGAGAGTTCTCTTTCTCTCCATTTCTCACCTAACTTATAAACCAAACTTGATAAGGAGTTCTTCTCCTTATTTTTTTGTCATTTCTCACGAAATCATTCGATTAAACTGACAGTAAGTGGTATCTCCTACTGTAGCTTGCTTTTCGTGCTCCTTTTGAATACGACTAGCCCTACAATTCGTGCTCCTTTCGAATACGACTAGCCCTACAATTCGGACTCTCGTGGTTCTGAATCTGATTTCACAAGTGCAATGTGAAATAGATAAACACAAATGAGTCCAAATCCGGTAAATCTTTTGGAAAATTGATTTTGAATCAAAAATGCCAAAAATGGACTGCTTTGCCAGATTACACAGTCGCCACCTAAATATTTTTGAAAAATTTATGAAACCCGAGACTCCTGCCGAAGGCCACTTATCCATCATCACCAAAGTGTCTCAGCTCGAGAACTTAGGTACGAGAGGGGAAGGTCATGAATTGAGCACCCCACTCACCCGATCAAAGATCGGCCTCTACTAATCATGATGCGAATCTTATTTACATTATATGCTCTTGTTCCAATTATTAGGCCAGCATTACTATGTGTTGCACACAAGTATAGACTAATTTGCAAAAATTGAAACACTTTGATTTCATGTTTGTTTGAAAATTGTTTCGAATATGTACCACTTGAAAAAGTAATCTCATAAGTACATTCATCAATATATCCCAATTTAAGCAATTAGCCTTCATCCACAGACATTTAAATAGGTGTATCACTTAAGCACTTAGCCTCATGGTATATATGATAGACATGGAAACAATCACACACATGCGATATGCTAAAACAGGTAAATGCTCGCTTAGTAATCCAAGGCAAGCCAAAAGAAAAGAGTTAGAAAAATGCATTCTCTAACTGTGTAAATGACTAATGCAATGCATGCAATATGCAATTAATAGGCTCGGCTACTAGTTATGACATGTGAATCAACTTGATAGCATGCGTTTTGAGCATGTTTTCAAAGAAGTAAATAATGACAATGCTTGTTAGAATGATGCGCTGAGCCTAATGCATGCAAGACAAATGAATGCTAATCATGGAAAATGCTAAAAGAAACATGATGCTCTATGCTATCCATCGTAAGCGGGTAGATAAAAGGGAGAAAGACGTGAGATTGGAAGACATACA
Source organism: Camellia granthamiana (assembly GCA_036172215.1). Lineage (NCBI taxonomy): Eukaryota > Viridiplantae > Streptophyta > Magnoliopsida > Ericales > Theaceae > Camellia > Camellia granthamiana. The sequence goes on along the minus strand of CM069906.1, from coordinate 17,192,717 downwards.
CGCAGTATTACAATTTGCCCTCGCGCAGGAGGGTCCGAATAAAGGCCCTAACTAATTACTACAAATTAACTAACTATTACAAATCAAATGAAATAAATGAACTATACTAGCTAATTAGCACAAATTGGCCCTCGCACAAGAGGGTCCGAATAAATGAATTAGCTAAGCTACTTAACTAACTATTACAATGCTGAATTAACTAACTATTCGAGCTAATTGGATAATTACAACACAAAATTAATTACTCTAACTAATTAATTACAACAGAAAATTAACTAGCTACTTTAACTAATGAATTACAACACAAATATACTAATACAAAGGACTAACTAAGTAATTACACTGGAGAATTAATTAAGCCAAGTAATTAAGTATTCTAACTAATTAGCCCCGAGAAGTAAGGAATGCTCATGCATGAAGACGGTTTCTACCTGAAAATGCCACTGTTCTGTTGCCAAAAGGATTTTGTTTTGCAGTCAGAAAATTACACTGTTTTCACCTCAGCCTCTGTTCTGTTCTGCAGGAAAAAGGGACACTGCTTCACTGAAAAAGGTGGTCAGCCGGCCAGCTAGAAGTGGTGGACGGCCGTACAGAAAAAGTGGCCGACCGGCCACTAGTTTGTGGTATTGCCTTGCTGTAACAGATAACAAACAGAGCACAAACAAAGCATTTTCAGGGGATGTCTATCCACCCTACCTCTCCTTATCATCAGACAAATCAAATGAGGGGTAGGTTCGATTTGCAAACCATCAATCGGCGCAAATTCATTGCGTGATGACTTATGAACCAAGGGATACAATTTCAATAAATGCATAATAAAAGATCCACAAACCTCCTCCTTATCATGATATTGATCAAGGGAAATGGTTGACATTGACTCTTGAACTGTTTTCATCACTAACGAGTATGAAATGACTCAAGACTCAATGGGTTCAATTAACATCCGATTGAACCCAAACCATTTTATTATCTGGCTTCATTTTATTCCAATTTTAATACATTTTTTAATTACTTTTCCATTCTTTAAGGCTTTTAGTCCAATAATGAAGATTAAGTCCACTAATGGAAAGAAGTGTCAAACAAAGGGTTGTTTTGGGCATGAGAGAGATGTCATGCCGTTGGTAATGAACCTCCGAAGAGATTAAACCATTAAGCACAACAAACCCTATCTCAAGCTTAAACAAACAATTGGTTTAAAACGACTCTCAAAGCAAGAAGAAGCCAAGAAATGAGAGAAGTACATAGATGATTAGAGATGAACACAAGTATGGAAAGCTTGAAATAAATGCTATCAACTCAAATAGATTGATGTCTAATGCCTAAAACACCAAACCTATGAGGACCGTTACACTACAAGCATGCGTCGTCTACTAATAGTGGCTAGTAGGCCACTAGTGGGTTTGCATGTCCCTGGATGGTCAGGCTTGAAAAACTACTATTTTGGTCCAAAAACAAGGCACAAGGTTTGTAGGTTTCTAAGGCTCAAAACTGAGGTTTCCTGTTAAAGAAATAGAGCATTTGGACGAGCGTGTAAATTCATCATTGGGTGATCAATCGGTGGCGCCCAAGTCTTAGGGCGGTCAAAAATGGGGTGTCTACAGTTGCCCCTCTTTGACAGAGCTCGAAGTCATGAAATAACGTGAGTGAATGTCAAAGCCCAGAGACGACCCATTTTGACAAGGCTGTAAGACTTGGGCAAACAATCAAGACATAAATTAAATTGGTTGAGCTCAAAAGCTACTTACGTATCCCTATGCAAGGAATTAAACCAGCGTAGTTCACGGGTAAGATGCAAATGATATGCACAAAACATACACAGCTGGACTTACACGCCTTGCGAAGCCGATTTTTGAAACACCTTGATCATGGAAGACGATGCAATAACAAGATAAGTCCAACCATGTTTCACGGGGAAAGAAATAAAAACACACTCTAACCATGCCGAAATCGTGAGAAGATAAGAAAAACCACTCAGGGTCGTGCCTCCGCACACTTCAAGATGATACGATAGATGCAAAAAGTATGAGATTGTGTGATAGATGCATACGGTAGTAAAAGTGTGCGATAGATGCACAAAGTGAACGAGAGTGTGCGATAGATGCACAAAGTGAGCGAGTGCGATAGATGCACAAAGTAAACGAGTGCGATAGATGCACAAAGTGAACGAAAGTGTGCGATAGATGCACAAAGTGAAAGAGAGTGTGTGATAGATGCACAAAGTGAACGAAAGTGTGCGATAGATGCACAAAGTGAACGAAAGTGTGCGATAGATGCACAAAGTGAAGGAGAGTGTGCGATAGATGCACAAAGTGAATGAAATTGAAAATCAATATAATGACAACGCATGTTCTATGCAAGATAATAGAAAGCATGTTCTATGCACGAATCAAAAGCATGTTCTATGCAAGATAATTGAAAGGATGTTAGTTATGATACAATACGCACATGCAACATACAAGGTATGTGAGAGTGCACGTTCTACGCAAAAGAAGATAACAAATATATAAATCAACAAAACAAACAAAAGCGACGTTCGACGACAATCTCCGACTTACCTCTCGGATGCTTTGCAAAATGCTCAGAAGGATACAACTTGTTCATATTTGAAATTGGGCGCCGGAGTACAACGGGCATTGGAACGGTGCAATCGGAACACAGTTTCGAGCTCCTCGAAATTCAAATCCAATTCAAATACCTCAATCCTTCTTTCTAGACCCAAAATAGGACCTCCCATACACTGTTAGGGAAAAGAGGGGAACAAAACCAGCACTGGGCCACAAAAGGGGCTGGCCGGCCACTAATATTGTACGACTGGTGACTAATGGTGTACGGCCAGCCACTAATGGCAATTCAGGGAAAAACTTGACATTTCGGCTTGGGTCTACTTAAGCACATCAGCAAACTTCATTTCCTCACACACCCAAGTCCAAAAACTCCCCCCTCCCTCTCTAGATACTTTTTCTCTCTAGATTTGTGCTTTGTATGCTTTTTCCAATGGCCCATACAAACTTTATTCGTAAAACCTCTTTGGTCCTCTTCAACCGATCAGATTTTGTTTTCGTTGACTTTTTTAGATTTTCAACACTTTGGGCTTGTTTCCCTCAAGTTTTTCCTAGATTTTGCAAACATTCCGAGGTTTTGACTTTTTCTTCCATTTTCTCTCTCCTAGGGTTGACTTTTCCAAGTTTCCCCCCCTTTTTTTTTTCTCATTTTCTCCACTTCTTACCAATTTTCACCCACTTTCCAGATGGCAGACGATGTCCCACATGATGGTGCCCCTCTCGAGGTACCTATGCTTCCACCTGCTGTTAAGGTTGAGGAGCTTGTAGCTGATGAGGCTAACGAGGTAGCGGAGGACATTGCCGCTGACCTCGAGGCAGAGGCAGAAGTCTTCGCTCCAGGGCCTGAGCCTGAGTTACCGCCATTGAGGGTGAGGCCCTTTGATCCAGCCACTTTCCACCTACGCATGCACACAATGGCGCTTGGAGGCATAATGCGTTTTGATGACTTCGTTGATGGCGTATTAGAGGATATTTTGCTGGGGGAGCCGAACTCTCATCTTTCCCACGGTGCTATTGAGGTACCACCTTTATTTTTATGCTTTACTGCCTTTCATCTGACTATCTTGCACTTCCTTTCATTTGACTCTTCTTTTATCACTGTCTTTCATCTGATTCACTCTTTCTTTGCTACAGAAGGACTTTCGCTCCTATAGGGGTTATGGGGCAGTGATAGCCAGGGATTGGTATCATGAGCTCCTTCTCCCGGGTCTGCAACCTTGTCGATGAGACAGGCTTTGGCTCACTCTGCACCGGGCTCATGCGCCACATGGCTAGTTGGGCCCTACTTGGAGCATTAGTGGAGAGGTGGTAGGATACCACCAACTCCTTCCACTTCTCTTCTGCTAGGGAGATGACGATGACCCCCTACGATTTTTTGATGATCACAGGCTTAAGTGTAGGGGTGATTCGATCCCTTTTGATATGGACATGGGCTAGTAGGAGGCGGCCTAGATCTACCTGCTCGGAGCGAGCCCACCTCCATATAGGCCATCTATGGTACGATATAGTTGGTTTCTCGAGCACTTCCGCCAGAGTCTACCTGAGACACAAGAATAGGTAGAGCAGTACACCCGGGCTTCTTGATGTACCTTCTCGGTACCACCTTGTTCGCGAACAGGTGGAACACCGTGGGTTTGTACTTGTTGAGTGCCCTTGTGACCCTACCCCAGGTCCAATTTTATGATTGGCGTGAAGCCAGCCTTGCCACACTTTACAGCTACAGGAGCTCCAGTTCTCACATGAAGGGAGATAGTGTCGGAGGCTACTGGAAAGCCTAGGAGGTATGCACTACACTTTTGATTCTGTTTACTTCTTATGCTTTCTTATTTGCATTTTCTGCCTTATATCTGTTCATACATTGTGCTTTCTGCCTTGCACTTTCTATTTAATATCTGCTCACACACTGTGCCTTCTGCTTTGCAATATCTGTTTAATATCTGTTCACACATTGTTGATGCACACTGCTAACATTTTCTTGCAGTTGTGGGTTTACGCCTATTTCGCGGCCCTTGCTCCAAAGTCGGTGGATGAGATTGCTCTGGCCGTGCCATACTCACGGCGGTATGATGGCAGCAGCTGCTACCAAAGCCACAAGTACATGACCTTTGTGTTCTATCATCGCTACTTCGACATAGTGGTCACCCGCGAGGTAATCCAAAACTCATAATCATTTCTGCTTTATTCTCATTACCACTATCCTGACCCATATTCTAACAACTGACAGCAACTAACAACCTATACCATCTCTGTTTATAGATCACGTGGCAGCCCTGGGCGACGATGCCAACCAGAGTCAAAGACAAATATGATGGGGCTTGGGCAACCTCTCGATACTGGATTTTGTTGGAGGGCCCATTCTGCCAAGCCTACTTCTTGGAAGAGCGGTTTGTACGCCAGACACTGGGCTTGCCCACCCCAGTTGTTCCTGTGTTGCCCTCAGCATCAATGAGGACAACTGATAGCCTCTCCGCTGAGGCCATTATTCAGTATATGGTGGGGGTGGACGCCGACTATTTCAAAGGGGAGGGCGATTACACAGCCTTCATCAGGACTCATCTTATGTCACCCCTGACTGGAGTTCGCGCGGGAGACGCAGCAGGTGCTCATTTGGTTGGAGAGACTGCTCAGGAGGTCGAGGATGGTATTAGAGCGGCTTATCCTGTTGTGTGAGCTGCCGGTTGGCTGACGATTCCCACCACGATCCCTTGTCGGTGGCCGAGCGGGACGACGTATCAACTCTCTATAGAGCCACCGGAGGAAGGACATGGGTATGTTCGAGCTCCAGGCGCACCTCAGGTATGAACCACACTTTACAACTTGCATACTGCACAAAATTTTTTCAAATACTAATTATTCCAATTCATTTGCAGGCGCCCACAGAGTACAAGGAGGCCCTTTTGTCAGCTGATTGCTTCCCTAGTTCACATGGTGTAGATGAGGGAGATGCTACTCGCTTTGTACGGTATCCAAGTATACTTCACTTCCCCTCATGTATTGCATTGCTTCCCACACTATACTGACATGCCATATTCCCAGTGATACACGATACTCATATGGTAAACATGCATTCTGATACACTGACACACCGTACTGACACACTACACCCATGTTGCATCTATTTTCTGTATCATACTCATACTGCATACTTCAGTCTGCAACAATACATACACTGTATTTGATATGTTGATGCTTGTTTTTCAGGTTCCACCTGCACCGAGGGCACCAGCAGCAGCAACAGCACTGGCGGCACCTCCTCCAGCGACAGGGAGAAGAGGTAGACAGGCTCTAACACGCAGCTGAGACGAGCGTCGATGTCGAGGTAGGGACAGAGGTGCTCAGAGTTAGAGTAGCGAGTCCAAGACCATTTTTAGTGAGGATGATACTAAGACCGGTGGCTCCGAGGAGGCAATCTGAGTCTGAGAGCGTGGACGATGATGCTGGTTCTGGATTAGAGAGCAAGGAGGATGCTGAGGCTGGTTCTGAGTCAAGGAGCAGAGATGATGATATTGGCTCTGGCTCGGAGTCCGATTCTGATTGCGGTGTTGACGGAGATAGCGTCCCTGAGTCCCCACCGAGGAAGAGGATGAAAAGGGCCTCTCGAACTTGATGCGACTGGCGCTGATTTTTGAACTTTTTGCTTAGTTTCTTTTCTTTTGGTAGCTTAGCACATGTATAGCTTCAGTTAGTTTTACTTTTTGTTTTGAAAACTTGTACTCTTTTTTGTAAAAACCATGATCGGGGTAAAAACCCTCACAGTTTTATGAAAAGAGTTATTGTTTTTGCATCATGAGCACCACATTTGATAGAATGAAAATGGAATTGAATTTGAATATGCTTGTATTGGAACGATATTCTTAACCAGATAACGAGCCGACTAAAGACCAAAATACAAAATACAACTTGATAAATGGGAAACAAAGTAAAAACAATTTAAACACAGTTATTTACACTTGCCCAAAGCAAAAGACTCAAAACAAAACCCCAAAACACAAAGACCAGGACAAAACCAAAATGCCAAACTGCCAGGGCACAAAAATGGACGGGCAGCCACAAAAGGTGTACGGCCGGCCAATAAAAGTGGACGGTTAGCTACCTGTGGTGATCCACTAGCTGGCTGACAATTGGCCTTCACTCACAGCCCTATCTTCTACAACAGGTCTTCCTTTGTAATTTCTTCAACAGAACCTCATTTTAGCTGCCGTTTTCTTTGAAAATGAAGATCTTCCTTGCCAAGAAACTCAACGATTGGATAGCCACTTTAGACGACATGAAAAAGGTAAATTTCTGAGGTTTTGGCATAAACGCACTTTTTTCATTGAGCTGTACTCCACTTTCTTTTTCATTCCTCCATGCCGTGGTCCGGTGTTGGGACCCAATTACACATGTATTTCGCTTCGGAGCACAGGAAATGTGCCTGACTTTTGAAGAATTTTAGGCATTACTGGAATTCCAATGCGACGAAGAAATCATGCCTCAGCCCCGTTTTGGCCATGCCCTAACTTTGGGATCGATGTGTGGGCTTACTTCGCACAAAGCTCGATCTTTGGCTCATGACGGGGAGCTAGATATACCTAGGGTTGATTCATCGATTTTTCGACATCGGCAACAGAGGTGACCTTCTTTGGCAAGGCTTTCGGCAACATGCCCTCTGTTTATGTATGCTTGCACACTTTCTTCTTGCCCCTAGTTGTGGCGGAGCTAGCATTTAGTTGATCGAAGTGGCCTAATGCCTGAAAGAGGGTAAGAGCTGTATTGGTTTGGCACTGGCCGAGACCCTGATGGGTTTAGATGCTTTTCATCGGTGAGAGACTACCAGGTTCGCGAGAAGTCTATTGCTTCTTTACGTATTGTTTCCTACCCTGTCTTATATAGGTGATTCTCACATCACTCGGCATTCACACTCTATTTTCTCTTAATGCTCTTTCTTTCATTTTCTCTCAACGTACATCTCTCTATTCTTTAATCTCTCTTCTTTTTCGTCCCTTCCAAGGTATGGCTCATGGACAAGCTAAAAATGGTGGACCCTTGCCCCAGAATATTCAGCCCGAGCTTATTTCTTCCGCCAGTGACTAGTGGACTTTCCCAATGAGAGATGGTGGTGCAACTGGGTGTGCAAGAGATTTGCAGCTGACATAGTTTGATGTTGCTCCTGGCTTAATTTGACCGAGATGAGCTACAACATGTCTCGTCAATCGAGCATTCAGTTGATTGGCCTCACGCACTGTGTGTTCTACTTTCCTTTCTGATTTAGACACCAGTTTGGACATGATCAGACCCGTCCAGAGGAGGTGGTAGAATACCCGGCTTCATTTCCACTTTGTGGTTAACACTTGACTCGGTACCTCGTTGCCTGGAGGACGAGAGAGCTTTTGGCCCCTGCCCCTAGTTTCAGTTATGCCTTTTCTAGCAAGTGCTTGGCTTGGCTTGCGGAGGAGGCACAGGTTGGGCCAACTTTGGCCGCAGAGGCTTCCGCAAGCATGAGCACTAAAAAGCACAAGCACGAGCATAGGACGCAGGAGCACCTAACTCATCTATGCCTCTAGTTTGTTGCTTTGACTTTTCTTTTCAAGTTTTATGATATAAAAGCAACTTTGATTCAACTCAGAGAGTTAGAGAATGTACTTGTGTTGAAATCAATGGAATTAAAGTTGTGAGCACTAAAAAATTTCCTTTTAGTCTCAAAATGGTCTAAGTTGTAAATGGTAAAATTTTGAACAAAATCAACTTTTAGTAAAACTTTTCAAAACTATTTTCGAGAATAATCACTACCTGACATGCACAAAATCAATCCTCAAGATGTACAACCCCAAATTAGAAGATTATACTGCCCACAATTGCATTCATCATACCATCCCTTCTGCCAAACTGAAGATCACACAACCAAACTAAAAGATAATGAAGATGGCCTCATCAAAAATGAATGAATAGGACAGTTGAGTTGGAGATGGCTACGGCCGAACTTCAGGATGAAGTTGCCTACGTATCCCAAAGATGGGAATCAAGCCTTACGTAGTTCGGTTCAGGTTCACTCGAGAATTAACTCTCTCCTTTTGTGCTCTAACTTTTGTCAAAGTTGCCTTTTAGGGTTTTCACCCTTGCGAGCTCAGTTTTTCTTTATTTCTAATTTTTCATGCTCTAATTTTTGCCTAGGTCACCCTTCTGGGTTTTCAGCCTAGCGAACCTCTCAAGGGTAATATTTCTTTAACTTGTCCATATTAATCAGCTGTGAAAACTCCAAGCCATCTAGCTCCATAAGGATGATCGCCCCTCCTACCAGATAGATTTGATGATGTAAGGACCAGTCCAATTGGGTCTGAACTTGCCCCAAGGGTCATGGATGGGAGCACGGTTGTCCTTGAGCACAATGTCTCATTCTTTGAGATTTCTGGACTTGACCTTCTTGTTAAAAGCCCTTGCAATTATGCGCTGGTAGCCTTGGACATGATACAATGCTCTTAGTCTTCTCTCATCAAACAACATTAACTCCTCAAATCTACTGCTAGTCCACCTCTGCTATTTGACACTCGGCCATAACTCGCAGCAATGACACTTCAATTTCGATTGACAAAACAACCTCCATCCCATAAACGAGAGAATAGAGGGTTGCCCCTGTAGATGTTCGGATTGAGGTTCTGTAGAGTCAGAGCACGAATGGCAGTTTATCTGGCTAGTCCCTGTATGTTTCCACCATCTTTCGCAAGATGTTCTTGATATTCTTATTAGCGGCCTCAACAGCTCCATTAGTCTGTGGTCTATATGTCGATGACTTATGAAAAGTCATGTTGTATTTCTTAAGCAAATCCACCATCTCTTTCTTAAAGTGTGAGCTATTATTTCATATGATCTCATTCGGAACCCCATATCGGCAGATGATGTTGTTTCTGATAAATTTGGCCGCATGGGACACATTTAGCACGACGTAGGATTGAGCTTCCATCCACTTCGTAAAATAGTCAATCGCCACCAGAATGAACTCATGTCCATTTGAGCCCATTGGTGAGACTACACTAATAATGTCAATTCCCCATACTAAGAAAGGTCATGGCAAAGTCATATTGTAGAGCTTAGACGGCGGTATGTTCATGCGATTGGCATGGATCTGGCATTTGTGGCATTGCCGTACAAAACCAAAACAATCCTCCTCCATGGTTGACCAGTAATAACCTTGTCTAAGAATCTTCCGAGCTAGTATCACACTGTTCATGTGTGCTCCCCACTCTTCTCCGCAGATAGCCTCCATAAGGCGCTTCGATTCCTCCTCCTCCACTCACAGCTTATGCATTTCTAGATGGCCTCTTTTGTAGAGCTTACCCCCACAGATGATATATTGGATGGCCAAACACCGTATGCCCCGTTTGTCTTTGGCATTTGCCCATGGTGGATATGCCTCCTTTTCCAAAAAGTTCCAAATGTCACAGTACCAGGGCTTCTTGTCTTGAACCTCATCTATAGCAGCGATGGTCTCATAGGCCGACATGTATTTCTATTCGATAATAATCAGACGTATCTTTACTCCCAAAGAGATGTCTACCATAGAAGATAGAGTTGCCAAAGTATCAGCGAACCTGTTGTTCTCTCTCAGTAGACACGTAAACGTTAGTTTTTCAAACCTTGAAATCAGAATATCCAGGGCCTGATGGTAAACCTTCATTTTCTCCTCTTTGACCTTCCAGTCCCCATTTGCTTAGGAAACAACCAAATTTGAGTCTCCGATAACATCCAGCCTTATTACCCCTAGTTCTAGGGCAGCTTCTAAACCAGTAATACACGCCTCGTATTCTGTTTCATTGTTGGACACTTTGAATCGGAGTTTGAAGGCTAAGGGTATATGGGAATCATCAGGTGCTATCAGCAACACATCTATCCCATAACCGTATTGATTAGACGCTCTGTCAAAGTACAGCGTCCAAGTTTCTTCTTCTACTTGCAGAATATCTTCATCTGGGAACAAGTATTCCATTGCCTCATCTCTTTCTACCAGGTGGTCTGCCAGGAATTCCACTACAACTCTTTCTTTAGCTGACTTGCATGTAACATACTTGAGATCAAATTCAGAGAGAAGAAGCAGCCAATGGGCTAGCCTACATGTAAGTGCTGGTTTCTCAAAAAGATATTTGACGGAATCTAATTGCGAAACCAGGTTATAGAGTGAGCTAACAAGTAGTGCTTCAACTTCCTGGTAACCCATATCAAGGCTAAGAAGCTTTCTCTAAGGGAGTATAACAGGTCTCGTAGTCTAGCATCTTCTTGCTCAAGTAATAGATGGCCTTCTCCACCCTATCCTCAGATTCTTGAGCGAACATGCACCCTATGGTTGTATCTGTTACCGATAAGTACAAGATCAGAGGCTTTCCTGGCTTTGGCAGTGACAACATAGGTGGATTCTAGAGGTATTGCTTGACCTGTTCAAAGGCAAACTAACATCGATTGTCCCATCGGAACTTCTTCCCTTTCTTTAGGAGACCAAATAGTGGTTTACAAGTCAAGGTTAGTTTTGAAATAAACCGTCTTATGAATTGCACTTTACCCAGAAAAGCCGCAAACCTCCTTTGGAAGTCCTAGGTGGTGGCATTTCTAAGATGGCCTTGATTTTGGAAGGATCTACTTCGATTCCCCTCTGTGTAATTAGAAATCCCAGCATTTTCCCTGCTGTCACCCCAAAGGCACACTTCTGTGGGTTCAAAATCAATCTATATTCCCTGATTCGTTGAAAGAACTTTTCCAGTGCGGTGTAGTGACCTTCTCACTTTTTGGACTCGACAATCATATCGTCCACATACACCTCAACCTCTTTGTGGATCATATCATGCAGAATGGTGGTCACAACTCTATAATAAGTAGCCCCAGCATGTTTTAACCTAAACGGCATAACTCGGTAGCAGTATGTACTCCATGGCGTGGTGAAAGCCATCTTTTCTCTATCCCCCGGTGTCATCAGAATTTGGTTATATTCGAAAAACCCATCCATAAAGGAAAGAAAGACATGGTCTGCGGTGAAGTCTACCAACTCATTTGTCATGACTCGAACCCACCCCCATGGGTTAAGGACATAACTGGCCAGTAATCATGAGATTACCTACGGCCTCAAACCAAGCCAAACGTATTTTCACAGAGTTAACGGGGGCCAAACAGAAGCAATTTAAAACTTCGTCCATAGAGCTGTGCTTACGTGGCATATCATAATAAACCATACATATGTACATTAACAACTCACAACAGAAGTACAGTACCATAAAGTTCTGTACAGACAGGATCATCCAAAACTAAGTCAACCCATGAAAACTATATACAGACATGTTCAAAGACTTCACCAACATGACAACATAAAACAAAATGACAAAAAGGCAAAGACGAGTCTCGTGCGTGAGACGCAAGGGCTGACTCTTCAAAACCTTTGTTATTCCATGCATACTTCACTAGGGCTGGGTTTGGACTTCTCTTGGCTCACCTACAAACACATGAATGAGCGTGAGCGATAGCCCAGTGAATAATGTCAAATAAAGGAGTTATACAAACGGTACGTAGAACAACATGCTTCAAACGGCCTTGGGCCCAATTCATATTTCTATTTAACATATATATACACAATTTAAGTCAAGTGACTATGGTTCCAAGCATACTGGCCTTTGGCCCATTTATCTTCCATTTGTCAAACTGGCCTTTGGCCTATTCAGATTTTCATGTCAAACTGGCCTTTGGCCCGTTCAACTTTCATTCATGTCAAACTAGCCTCTGGCCCATTCATTCATGTCAAACTGGCCTCTGGCCCATTCATTCATGTCCAACTGGCCTCTGGCCCATTCATTCATGTCAAACTGGCCTTTGGCCCGTTCAACTTTCATTCATGTCAAACTGGCCTCTGGCCCATTCATTCATGTCAAACTTTTATTTGTGTCAAAACAGCCTTTGGCCCATTCAGATGACAAACTGGCCGTTGGCCCATTCATTCGTTCATGTCGAAACGGCCTCCGGCCCATTTATTCATGTCAAAACGGCCTCTGGCCCATTCACTCTATTATTCAGATCAAACTGGCCTTCGGCCCACTCATTTGGTATAGCAAACATTGTCCACCAATCGAATCAACGAACTTATAAAACTTACATAGAAGTAAGGACAACAACACATTTCAGATATCTTTGTTAAGATATTGCTCACAGTGATCGGCTGGTTGATTTGGCCTGGAGCTTGACCCTACACAGCACATAACACATATGGGTCACAACCGATTCAATCCGTTCTTTAATTCGCATATTCCTCTCTAGGCTTTATTTTTATCCTTCTAACTCAATTACAATGCTCAATGCATGCCTAAGAGTACTTAGAAGTGAAAGAGAACGGAAAATGAAACTCAAAATGCCTTTTCAAAATTTCAGAAAACACGGTCCCCGCTCGAGCGTGGACTTCCCCGCTCGAGCGGACCCTTGAGGCCTGCAAAAGTACTGGTTATGTCGAATTTACGCTCAATCGTGCACTCTGGAGCTCGAGCGGAAGGCCTCCCTACATGGCTCCCCGCTCGAGCGTGAACTTCCTCGCTCGAGCGGACATCCATGTCTGCAAAATAACTGGGAGCACGAATTTCCCGCTCGAGCGTCTCTTCCCCCGCTCGAGTGGACATCAAAAATTCTGGGTTTTCCAGAACACATTCTTGAGCTTCAACTTGATGTTCAAAGATTCCAAATGCATGATTTTGGCTCAAACTTCACATATACATATTCTAACATGGTATAAACACCAAATCACAACACAATGAAGCTCAATTTCACAATTTAATCACATGCATGTCTCAAATTAACTCAAACTCATCACCAACACACTAGATTCAAACATGCAAGACTCAAACTCCCTTGATTTGCACTTGCATGTGAAATATACACAATATTCTCAACTTAATTGGTGAAGAGGTGATCAAATACATGGTCATTAATCAAAACTCAACATGGATCATACACATTGTGCTCAAATATGGAAATTCATAGTAATTTTCTACATGCATGTATCTATTGACTTTAAATTCAACAAATACAACTCAATTTCCTCATAATCAAACTAATTCATGTTCTTAACCATTAATCAAACTTGAATTCACAATTTACAACATTAAACTCATGAATTCCCTTACCTAGGAGCTCAATCTTCCGAACTATAGCAAATTCTTGAGTTTAATCTTCAAATTCGCCAACCTTGAGCCAAGATTACACAATTCTCTCCCTCTCTCCCTCTATAGCCGGCCCTCTCCCTTCCTTGGGTTCAAAATCAGCCAAAATGAAGCTAAAGAGGGAATTTGAGGGTGTGGTGCCTCATTACAACAAATCCCACTAATGCCAATATAATAATAATAATAAAGTAATTGGGCACCAATTTATCAATTTAATCTGATCCGAATCAATTTCCAATTAAATTTCACCGTAGGCTCTCAAACTTACGCTAATCATAATGGCGCAATCAATTTCGGGTTCTGTGGCCGATAATGCCTTCAATTAAATTTCCAAAGCAGATAATCAAACAGATATTCCTACGGTGAACAGATAGAAATTCAAAACCACATATATTCATATAAATGGCACTCAAAATCATATCAAACACATAATCATATGCATGAGGAGGATCAATTAGCATAATACGGAACAGGGGTATCATATCATCAATATGCGGTAGTGGAAAGTCATCCTTCGAGTTGGCTTTGTTCAAGTCCCGAAAATCGACACAAACCTGAATTCTGCCATCCTTCTTCGGCATTGGGATGATATTGGCCAACCAGGTCAGATACTCAGATACTAGCAAGAATCCTGCATTAATTGGTGGCCTCTTCCTTAATCTTTAGTGCCCAATCTGGACGAATTCTGCACAGCTTTTGCTTGACTGGTCGAGCCTTGAGGTCGAGGGGGATCCGGTGCTGCACAATCTCAGGATCGATTCCAGGCATATCTTCGTAGGACCACGCAAAAACATCTTTGAAATCTTTTAAGAAAGTGATTAAACACTCGTGTTCCTTCAAAGACAACGTGGACCCGATCTGGATCAAGCGTGGATCCTTCTCACTACCTTCATCAAAACAAGGCTTAACATACCTCTCCTCCTCTCGACTAATCAGGTTTTTCAAAGCCAGAGGAATTTCTTCATTTTCGTTTTCATTAAAATTTTGAAAATCTTGGTTGTGGGAGCCGAATAGATAGAAGAGTCGGAAGGGATGTATCCCAGAAGTCAGAGACTGTTCGGCTCCGTACTAATCAACTAAGATACCGAATACATTGAGATCGCCGAATAGACGGGGAGATGTATATTGGAATAAACAAAAGGATAATAAGTAAAAAGTGGGCTTTGGACCCGAGGTCCAGAGAATGAGTATAAATACAAGAGCTTCAGATTTAGAAAGGTATGTAAGAATCACTTCACTAAACTTAGTAAACAAGCTTTCTTGAGTATAAGAACTGACTTGCCCGTCGGAGTGCTAACCCCGGCACCCCCGACCGGAGTGTCTGTCTTTGCAGGTGACTAGCTGAGGATTAAGAGCGTCTCCCAGGATCTGAAGAGTATTTCCAGAACCACTTCCCCACAATTGGCGCCGTCTGTGGGAATACTCAAGTACATCCATGGAAGGCGTGACTCAAGATTCTCCGATAGCCACCGACGCGATCACACAGAGAGTTGACCTCACTTCGGCAAATATGCTCGAGAAGGAAATCATCGCTGCAAGGCGTGCCTTGAATGTCGATTCACAAACGACTTCAGCGCAGGAGACGATGCTAGCCATCATGGAACGAGCCAAAAAGACCAAACACAGTTTAGACAACACCATCGCTGAGAACGAGCGCCTTCGCCGCGATCTGGCCTTAGAAATAGCAAAGTCCAAACGAACAGTACGCCAGGTTTCTGAGCGACCCCCAAGGGCAGGCGATCTACGGTCTCGGGCCCGACAGCAAAACACCGACGCTCGTTGTGCTTCAGCCGATTACTTTGAGGAGTTGACAAAAGACGAACGTCTCCAGCGAAGTGTTCCGCATGATAACATCCATATGATATACAGCCTGCCGAAAGCCCCGGCCGTACATGCAATCCAGTCCCTCCCAGGCCCTCAGCAGCAACTCATGCCAGCAAAGCGACCCTGAGAATCGCCAAGCATCACCTTCGACGACTCTGATTTGATCGGCGTAACACTCCCTCACATCGATCCATTGGTTGTCACGCTACGCGTAAACCGGTTCACCGTCGAATGCGTTCTTATAGACCAAGGCAGCACTTCGGAGGTCATGTATTATAAAACCTTCATCAAACTCGGGTTCACCAATCGGACCTGACTCTGGCCCCTTATCCACTATTCGGCTTCAATGCCAACCCCGAATACCCACTGGGAAAGATCAACCTACCCGTTCGAGCGGGTTCCAAAACGGTGGATGTAGAATTCCTGGTCGTCCGGCTGCCATCGCCGTACAATCTCATCATGGGGCGATCATGGTTGCATACCTTACAGGCCGTCCCGAGCACCTACCATCAATTGTTACGTTTCCCAACAGAACACGGCATTGAGCAGATCCACGGCTCCCAAAAATCGGCACAACCATGTTACCTCCTGGCCGCCAAAATGCCAAAGGAATTGCAGGTAAACTCCATTGAGGTACCCAATCGGGAAATCCTGGATGACGTCGGGCGGCAGCCAAGCGAAAAGGCCACAGAAGGTTTAGACTGAGTTGACATCGATGGAAGCCCGGAAAAGTTCTTCATAATCGGCACCTCTTTAAACCAAGCCGATAGACAGCAGCTAATCTCCTTTCTACTCGCCAACCTCGACGTCTTTGCGTGGACTCCGTACGAGATGCCGGGTATAGACCCATCAGTTTCACAGCATCACCTGAACGTCGACCCCACATGCAAGCCCATCATTCAGAAAGGCCGTCGGTCTGCCGCAGAGCACACTGCTGCTGTCATAGAAAAAGTCGACAGACTGCTTGACGCCGGGGCAATTAGAGAAGTCACCTACCCCACGTGGCTCTCCAACACAGTGGTGGTGAAGAAGAAAAATGGAACTTGGCGAGTGTGCATCGACTTCACGGATCTGAACAAAGCTTGCCCCAAGGACTATTTTCCCTTACCTAGAATCGACCAACTCGTCGATGCAACGGCGCGCCACCAACGCATGAGTTTCCTCGATGCTTATAGAGGCTACCATCAGATCGCCATGCATCCGGATGACCAAGACAAAACTGCATTCCTCACCCCAAGAGGAACCTACTGCTACAAAGTTATGCCTTTTGGGCTGAAGAATGCAGGGGCAACTTACCAAAGACTGGTCACCGCTATGTTCAAAGAACAACTCAGCCACACTATGGAAGTCTACATCGACGATATGGTGGTCAAGTCCAAAGAAGAACAGGATCACATAGCCGATCTAGAGAAGACATTCGGCATCTTGCGCAAATACAGAATGAAACTGAACGCCTCCAAGTGCGCGTTTGGAATCGGCTCCGGCAAATTCCTGGGTTATATCGTCAACCACCGTGGAATCGAAGCCAACCCGAGGCAAGTCACAGCAATCTTGGAACTCGGTTCCCCCCGATCAGTGAAAGAAGTCTAAAAGTTGATGGGGATGGCCGCTGCACTCAATAGATTCATCAGTCGGTCAACAAACCGCTGCAGACAATTCTTCCAGACGTTACATCAAGGCAAAGCTTTTGAATGGTCCGCCGAGTGCGAAGCAGCTTTCACCGGGCTCAAGACTTACCTCCGGTCAGTACCTCTCTTGACAACACCAGCTGCCGGTGACCCCCTCATTCTATATCTGGCAGTCTCCGATAGGGCCGTCAGCGCCGTACTATTAAAAGAAGAGGAAGGGCAGCAACGACCAGTGTATTATGTGAGCAAGGCAATGGTCGATGCCGAGACACGTTATCTTCCACTGGAAAAACTCATCCTAGCCTTGGTCATGGCAGCAAGAAAACTGATGCATTACTTCCAGGGGCATAGCATTGGGGTGATAACAGATTATCCCCTCCGATCAGTACTACGGAGTGCAGAAGCATTGAGACGTGTTTCAAAATGGGCTCTTGAACTCGGCCAATATGACATTCAGTTTTTACCCAAAACCGCAATCAAGGGACAGGTGCTGGCCGACTTTGTTGCCGAATTCACAGGCGGGCTTTCCGACCTTAAACCTGCCGACGTTCTTCCAAAGGCTGAAGTTCGATCAAAGCCGAACTGGAGAATTTATGTCGGGGATATTTGGCAGCTATACTGTGATGGATCGTCTAACCAACGGGGCTGCGGTGCCGGCGTAGTAATCATGTCTCCCGACGGCGCAGTAATAGAGCAGGCCATCAAGCTTGGCTTCGAAGCATCAAATAACGAGGCCGAATATGAAGCCCTCTTAGCCGGTCTATGAAATGCACATATTCTCGGCGCTCGGCGTTTGCTAGTGTTTTGTGACTCAAAATTGGTCATCAACCAGCTAAAGGGGGAGTACGCTGCAAAAAACGACCGTATGGCGGCCTATATGAAAACAGCCAACTCTTTGCTAATGAAGTTTGACCATCACGAACTGAACCAAATAACACGTGATCAGAACACACACGCAGATGCCCTGGCATGCCTAGCCTCCGCCATCAATTCTGAGCTCAAACGGACCATTGAAGTAGGTTTCATCTCGGAGCCGAGTATTGGCCCTTCGGAGGAAACCCACGTCAACGTTATAGAATCCGCATCAAGCTGGATGGACCCCATTGCCGAATTCCTCTCTTCTGAACAACTCCCAGAGGACAAAAAAGAAGCACACAAGCTATGCAATAAGGCCCTGCGATACTATCTGGATCCACAAGGAGGGCTTTATAAAAAGTCCCTCTCCGGTCCCTATTTGGAATGCGTACACCCGGATAAAGTGGAGGAGCTTCTAACTGAGATACATGAGGGCAGTTGTGGTGCCCACTCTGGCGGACGCTCCTTGGCCCATCGAGCTATAACACAGGGGTATTATTGGCCGACAATGAGAGCCGACGCAGAAAATTATGTTAAAAGATGCGAACAATGCCAAAAGTTCTCCCCACTAACCCATTTGCCTGCCGAATGGTTGAACTCTATCACCAGTCCCTGGCCGTTTGCTCAATGGCGGCTTGATATCGTAGGATCGTTGCCAAGGGCCCCAGGAAACAAGCGATTCTTAATCGTAGCAACAGATTACTTTACAAAATGGGTCGAAGCGGAGGCTCTAACACATATACGAGATGCCGACATAAAGTGATTTGTATGGAGAAACATCATTACGCGATTCGGCATTCCAAGAGCTCTCATCTCAGACAATGGCACCCAGTTCGATTGTGGCGTATACTGAGAACTGTGCAGCAAATACGGTATCGTGCCTTCTCTACGCCCGCGTACCCCCAGAGTAACGGTCAAGCCGAAGCCTTTAACAAAACCATCTTGGACGGCATCAAAAAGAGGCTGGAAAGAGCTAAAGGCAAATGGGTCGAAGAATTGCCGAGTGTATTGCAAAAGTTTGTCGTTTTTATGCCTCAGCTCATATGCTTCTTGATGGCCGAATAAGTTTCCGGATTCAGAGCGCCCTTCGTGGATATCACGATTGGCCGAATAAGTCTCCGGATTCGGAGCACCCTTCGTGGATACCACGATTGGCCGAATAATTCTCCAGATTCGGAGCGCCCTTCGTGGATACCACGATTGGCCCAACAAGTCTCCGAATTCGGAGCGCCCTTCGTGGATACCACGATTGGCCGAATAAGTCTTCGGATTTGGAGCGCCCTTCGTGGATACCACGATTGGCCCAACAAGTCTCCGGATTCGGAGCGCCCTTCGTGGATACCACGATTAGCCGAATAAGTCTCCGGATTCGGAGCGCCCTTCGTGGATACCACGATTGGCCCAACAAGTCTCCGGATTCGGAGCGCCCTTCATGGATACCATGATTGGCCAAACAAGTCTCCGGATTCGGAGCCCCTTTGGGTGCATGACATCTAAGGGCCGAATAAGTCTCCGGATTCGGAGCGCCCTTCGTGGATACCACGATTGGCCGAATAAGTCTTCGGATTCGGAGCGTCCTTCGTGGATACTATGATTGGCCCAACAAGTCTCCGGATTCGGAGCGCCCTTCATGGATACCACGATTGGCCAAACAAGTCTCCGGATTCGGAGCCCCTTTGGGTGCATGACATCTAAGGGCCGAATAAGTCTCCGGATTCGGAGCGCCCTTCGTGGATACCACGATTGGCCCAACAAGTCCCCGGATTCGGAGCTCCCTTCGTGGATACCACGATTGGCCGAATAAGTCTCCGGATTCGGAGCGCCCTTCGTGGATTCTACGATTGGCCGAATAAGTCTCCGGATTCGGAGCACCCTTCGTGGGGATCACGATTTAACTGACCAACTACATGGTTCCTAATTGGAGCCGATCGATGCATGTTCGAACGTTTACATCACGCAATACAAAAGCTGACAATAAATTGAGATAGGGCGTTTAATTACGCGCAAAACATTTCAAAAACTGCTAATAAAGAAATTCTATTTATTCAAAAGCCGCTAAACTTTTCAAGCATTTGATAAAGTAATTCTATTCATTCAACATTATGGCCCACTAAGTCGGCGTCTTCGTCGTCGCTTTTCTCAATTTCGAACTCGGGATACGGAAGGTAATGCTGATGATATAGGGGCGAAGCCGAATTTATGCCCATGGACCCAAGAGCTTCCATGGTTTGAAGGGCCTTGATCCAGCCATGCTTGAAACCACGATTTTCGCATCAACAGACTTCCTCAGCTAGGTCTGTTTTGGTCTTCTTGATCCCGGCCTTCAAGCCGTCCCGATATCCTCTCTCATAACCCGAGGCCTCTTGGTTCTCCCTCTCCCCCATGCTTTTCGCTTGACTGTCCACCACCGACTCGGCCGCTCGAACACTCTTCAGCTCCCGAAGCTCACTGTCAGCCTTTTTCGCGTGAGCCTCCAGACTACGATTCCTTTCGTTGTTTTTCTCACTCTCGCGTCGGGCTTCGCGCAGACGCATCCCGACTTCATAAGCACTATACAGTCCCTTGACAGCCCCATGTATGCCATCCCGAAATACTTCGAAATCTCGACGTCCGACCATCGACTGTTGGACCTCCGGCGGAAAAATCTGCCGAGCGAACTCGACTGCCACATCTGGGTCTTTAATTATAGAATCTGCCTCCGTCATTGGTCTATTCTTCACGAGAACCACAAAACTCAACGGTCGTGGCGCCACGTCAGGCTCAACTTCCGGTCGTGGGCGCGGGGAATCTCCCCGTTGTCCGTCCTTTCGGGGTGATCTGCTTCGACGACTAGGGGGCCGCTCTTTTTCCCGATCCATGGATGCTCTTCTTCCCGT
The DNA here is from genome assembly GCA_036172215.1 of Camellia granthamiana. Classification (NCBI taxonomy): domain Eukaryota; kingdom Viridiplantae; phylum Streptophyta; class Magnoliopsida; order Ericales; family Theaceae; genus Camellia; species Camellia granthamiana. The sequence goes on along the minus strand of CM069906.1, from coordinate 17,171,817 downwards.
GTGAATAGGCTCGCTTCTGTGATTCATTTTGACTGCTAAACCCAACCAATGTTGGCCCCTGCCAGGTTTGGATCAAGCCTGAATAGAACTCAAGTTGTTGGCATGAACTCGCCCATTTATTCTGGGGTACATGCAGCTCCCCCGAGAAAACGTCAGAAAGACTGAGCACCAAACGTCGTATGCCCCTCAGCCAGCCCTCGCTTCAGAGCCATCGGCTCATTCGGTTCCTCAGGCTCGCGCCCTGACTAAGGCAAGGGCAGATTCATTAATCTAGTCGACTATATTTCAAGCGCTATCGCCGGTTAACCTAAGATCGCTGGGGCAAGGGCGGATTCATTGATCTAGCCGGCTATATTTTCAAATGATAATGCCGAGTAATTTATGCCTCAGCCAGCCCTCGATTCAGAGCCATCGGCTCATTCGGTTCCTCACTCGCGCCCTGGCTAAGGCAAGGGCAGATTCATTAATCTAGTCGGCTATATTTCAAGCGCTATCGCCGGTTAACCTAAGATCGCTGGGGCAAGGGTAGATTCATTGATCTAGCCGACTATATTTTCAAATGATAACGTCGAGTAATTTATGCCTCAGCCAGCCCTCGCTTCAGAGCCATCGGCTCATTCGGTTCCTCAGGCTCGCGCCCTGGCTAAGGCAAGGGCAGATTCATTAATCTAGCCGGCTATCTTTTCAAGAGATCACCGAGTAACTTATGCCTGAGCCAGCCCACGATTCAAAGCCATCGGCTCATTCGGCTTCGCGAGCCCGCGCCCTAGCTAAGGCAAGGGCAAATTCCTTAGTCCGATCTTCCGAGCTCAAAATTTAGTCCGATCGTCCGAGCTCAAAATTAAGTAATATCATTCTTCATCAGCAAAATTGAGCACAACTCATGACATTTTATATATGCAAAATAAATAAGCTATAAGCCTGCACAAAAATGTCTGACAAAACAATTGTAACAATACATCTGTGAAATCCTAATACATTTGTGAAATCCTAACAGTCAATTGCCCAGCTCAGCCTTCGGAATCAGTCTCTAACGGCTCGACATCCACTTGCTCATACGGCACTGGCATAGTCAGTGAAACTCTAGCTGCAGCAAGGGCTTTGTGCCAGCCATGCTTGAACCCCCTGTTTTCGAACCGTGGGACCTGGTCCACATATTCGGCGAGCCCAGCATCTTTCCCGGCTTCGAATACTTTGGAAGCAGCCGCCTTCATGTCAGCCAAATCAGCCTCCAGGCTGGCAACCGCCTTCTGGGACAATCTCAGCGCCGCTTCGCTCGCGTCCGCCTTCTTCTCGGCGTCTGCTCGGGATTGATCTGCAATGCGAGCCTTTTTTACTTCGGCCTCGGCCCAAGAAGATTCCTTGTTCGCTCTCAAAACTGCATCCTCGGCCTTCTTCCTCTGGCCCTCTACTTGTTTTCGTAAGCGGTCAATCTGTTTGACGGCGTCGAGATGCCGACGTCCCATGTCGGCTATCCTTCCGACGGTCTGCAAAGGAAGAACCCAAAAACATAACCTCAACAGTACTTGGATAAAGTGAAGAAAAGTCAGAATACGTACCAGAAGTGCCGATTGCGCGGTTAGCGCTGTCACATTCAGATCTGGTTCCACCCGAAAAGCCTCCATATCAGACGGCAACGACACGGACGTAGCCACACCGAATGCGACTTCTGGATCTTTAAGCGCCGAAGCGTTAGAGGGAACCGGCATGTCCTTTACCATTGGACGAATGACAAAAGGAACAACCTCATTAGATCCCTCCAATCGAGGACGCTTACCACCTTGTTCGTCTGAACCGGCCTTGAGGTCAGCAGAGCGTTTTTCTGCCTTTTCCTCAACTTTTTGGCCGACTTCCCCAACCAACGGAGATTCGGCATTCTGACCTTTTTCCGTCTCCTCTACAACCCCCAAGGACTCTGATTTGGCAACAGGGAGGGGGAGTTGAGATTCGGCGGCGGGCGGTATTTCAGACGAAAGGCCCTCTGCTCTTCGCCGTGCGGCTAACCTCTCCGCATTCGCCTTTTTAGCAAGCTTTGTTAGACTCAATCCGGCCATATCTGCGGAGTCTATGACGGGAAGATCCTCTAAGCGTTGAAAAACGTCAGCAGAAGGAAGATCCCCTGGTCCCGATGTAAATGGAGGATCGGCGGGATCCAATACCTCCTCAGACTCGGTCTCGGATTGATCCGATTCGGAGATATCAGCTACCTCATTTCGCTCCGAATCGAACCCTTCAAAGCCTACCTGCCTCAAGTTTTTGAAGTCAGACAGAATAAGAGCAGTAAGGGAATCTTCACCCTTCGGAATCGGTATGTTTTCTGCCGCTGAGAAGGTTGTGTATGTCGGCTCGTAACAAAGCAGAATGTGAGCCGCCCTCCCCTGTTTCTGAAGACTTCGACGGCCGAAATACCTGAGAGCAACCCTAATATCTGAAAGAACGGCGTCGTGGGTTGAAGATAGTACCTTTTTCAAACCCCTCCCTGCATGAGACGAAGCCGTAAGATTTCAATGGAATAGGTTTTACAATAAAAATGAACACATGACAAGAACAAGGAGATACTCGACGACCTGGCTCGCCCCTCCGTCTAAGAATAGGGTCAACACGATCCTTCCCTTCGCCAAATTCCCAGTTACCCTGGACAACGACCATAACATCATCAACTCGTTTCCCAGAGCTGGAAAGCATAGTGATTAGTTGATGGTCGGTGTCCTTAGCTCTAAGGAAATAACGCCCTTGCCGACCGGAGAACTTAGCCAAGGCATAGCAGTGCCGGATAGCCGGAATGCCAAGGTTAATTCCAAGGCGACGATTCAACGCTACAATCCCCATTATAATTCTAAAGAAATTCACGTTAGGTTGAGAAGGGATTAAATCCCAATGGCGAAGCACAGCCCTTAGAAATGGGTGTAGAGGGAAGCGGACTCCACCCTCTGTGATTGACAAGAGAGGAAAGACGATTGTGGTTTCGTCCTCCCTCTCCATGTCAAGGGTGCCGTCTACCAAAGGTGACAGACGGACGTCATCAGGAATAGAGAAATGGCGTCTAAAACTAGCAATTCGATCTGATGAGAGGAGGTTTTTCAAATGTTTCGCCATACTCTACAGTTGGCACAGATATGCCAAAGAATAAAATAGGAATAGTTCTCGAAGCAAAGAAGTGGAAAACTTACAGAGGGTGAAGAAGATATTGGAGGAGACAAAATTGCAAGAACGATCCAAAAGGCAACCCAACGACCAGTATCATGGAATGCGAATCCGAAGGGATGCCAATCTTTAAAAACGCAATGAATAGGTATGTACGAAAGGCGGGAAGTCGGTACGACAACCAAAAGGGTGTGTACTTAGACGTATGCTTTGTGGGCCCAATCACCAAAATTTTGGTTGGGTATTCAAAATTCGGAACCAAGCACTCCAGCCAACAGACGTTGGGAGAATGCTTGGGGGGCAATTGTGGGAGCCAAATAGATAGAAGAGTCGGAAGGGATGTATCCCAGAAGTCAGAGACTGTTCGGCTCCGTACTAATCAATTAAGATACCGAATACATTGAGATCGCCGAATAGACGGGGAGATGTATGTTTGAATAAACAAAAGGATAATAAGTAAAAAGTGGGCTCTGGACCCGAGGTCCAGAGAATGAGTATAAATACAAGAGCTTCAGATTTAGAAAGGTATGTAAGAATCACTTCACTAAACTTAGTAAACAAGCTTTCTTGAGTATAAGAACTGACTTGCCCGTCGGAGTGCTAACCCCGGCACCCCCGACCGGAGTGTCTGTCTTTGCAGGTGACTAGCTGAGGATCAAGAGCGTCTCCCAGGATCTGAAGAGTATTTCCAGAAGCACTTCCCCACATTGGTCAATGTAATAAACCAACGGCACAGAAAAGTACACAGAATCTGCAAAGTTCTGTAGCTTGCTTTTTGTGCTCCTTTCGAATACGACTAGACCTACAATTCGAACTCCTGTGGTTCTGAATCGGATTTCACAAAGTGCAATGTAAAACAGCGAAAAATCAAAAGAGTCCAAATCCGATAATTCTTTTTGGAAAATTGATGTTTGAATCAATGCAAAAAATGGACTGCTTTGCCAGATTACAGAGTCGCCACCTAAATATTTTTGAAAAATTTAGGAAACCCGAGACTCGTGCCAAAGGCCACTTATCTGTCATCCCCAAAGTGTCTCGGCTCGGGAACTTAGGTACGAGAGGGGAAGGTCATGAATTGAGCACCTCATTCGCTTGATCAAAGATCGGTCTCTACTAATCATGATGTGTTTTTTATTTACATTATATGCTCTTATTTTGGTTTTATTAGACTAACATTTACTATGTGACGCACATAAGTATAGACTAATTTGCGAAGATTAGAACACTTTGATTTCATGTTTATTTGAAAATTGTTTTTTGATATTCATCACTTGAAAAGGTGAGTTTGTACATTGATCAATTTGTCCCAATTTTGGCAATTAGACTCCATCAACAGGCATTCAAATAGGTATATCGTGTAAGCATTTAGCCTCATGGAAAACATGCTCGACATGGCAACAATTATAAGCAATGCAAGATGCCAAAACTCAAAATTGCTCACCTGGTACTCCGAGCCAAAACAAAGCAAAATAATTAGAAAATATGCATGCTCCTAACTAATGCAATATGACTAATACAACACATACAAGTATGCAATTAATAGGCTCGGTTATGAACATGGCATATGATTCCATTCAAGACATGTGATGAATCGTGTATTCAGGCAATGAATTCGAACATTGACATTGGGTTAGTATGATGAGTTGAACCTTGCATGCATGCAAGACAATGGATGCAAAGAATAAGAATGCTAATTTGAAAAATGATGTTCTACACTAAGCATCGTAAGCAAGTAAGTAAAAGAGAGAAAGACGTGGGGTTGGAAGACATACAACTTATTACATGTTGGCCCTCGTGCAAAAGGGTTTGAATGAGTGTCCGAATGTTCGAATAAACTAACTATTACAAAGCCAAATGAATTAAGTAAAGAATTAATTAGCTAGCTATTCTATTACAACAAGGATAATAATGAGTAATAAACTAGCTATCTAAGTTAACTAGCTATAACAATTACAAATAAACAATAATGATAATTACAACAATAATTACAACAAGACTAATTGTAACAATAATAAGTAATTACAACAATACGCGGAGCATTAATTTACAACATTGATGTAAGTAAGGATGCACAAGGGTTGCATGCACAGTGTCCAAGAACTGCTCTGTCTGCCTAGGCCTGCTCTATTTCACCTTCAACCATTATCCTCTGTTTTTTGCAAAACATATAGCTGACCAAACATTGATGGCCAGCCGGGCCCTAATGAAACCCAGCCTGGTCCAAATAAGGCTGGTCATGCCTTAATTTTATGCAAAATCATGTTTTTGTGCTCTGAAGTGAAAACAATGCAGGTAGAGTTATTCTGAACTCTGTTTGTCCCTTCTACTCTTCTCTCTCATGGTAAGCCTCAAGAGAATAATGAAGTCATTTCCAAAACCTTCAATGAGCAAATTGATTGCTTGATGAGTTAGGGCATGATTTTGGACAAAAATTAATGAATACAATGAATCAATAACCACCCCCCTCCTATCATGGAGTAAGCTCAAAGAGGGAGGTAGAACGCTTCAAGGCTCATCGAAACATCCTGAATTGATGTAAGACAACCCTTGACACAATAGACTCGGTATAACATCCGACTGAATCCAAGCAATATAACTCATTTTCTTTATGTGGGTTGGTTCATTTTAGCAATTTTTTAGACCTTTCCATTCTTTAGTTCATTAAGTCCAAGGTGATGATTACGTCCACTAAATGAGAAGTGATTCTCAACATGAAAGAGAGACTATGCCATTAGCGATGAACCTCCGTATAGATTAAGCCATTAAGCATAGTCCCCTAGCTCATGTTTTGAACAACCATCAACCGGTTGAAACAACTCTCAAATGAAAGAAATGGATGATATATTCCTTTAAAATGAAGCATTTTAGCATGGAAATTACGTAGAGAAAAGCTAGAACAACATGCAACAAGGAATGTATGCGAACATATGAGACAACAAGCAAACTAATCAAAGAATGAATTAATTAAACAACCTAGGACAGCCCTAAAACAGCCTCTAATAGGTAAAAAATAGTGGCTCAAAGTGCATGAAAAGAGTCTAAAAAGCTAAACAACAAGCAAAGACAACAAGGCTAGTAAGCAAGAACAAGGAGGGGTGGTTAACCCCTCCACTTTTGAAATCTCGAAGCATGATTTTTAGACTCTTTTAAACTCTGAAAATTAATTTGGAAAGCAACAAAAAAAGGGTGTAAAACAAGGGTTCGAGCTATAGGTAAAGGTGTAAGAAAGAGTGTTAACTCTCTCTACCCTTTGGTAACTATCCAAACCCAAGCTTAGACACTTGAAAGAGAATCAAAACAATACAAAAATACAAGAACTTGATAGTAAATGATAGAAATGGAAGCAAGAGAGAAAATAGTAAGCTTATACCTCTTGAAAATGGTAAGCTCTTTGTTTGTGAATCAAACAAAGTCCAAACACACTGTCAAGCTTGAATTGTGATGCTCAAGGCTCAACCAAGGTTCCAAGGCTAAGGTGTGAAGGTGTATATGGTGTATGGATAGGTTCAAGGTGGTAAGCTTGCTCAAAGGTTGCTTGTACAAGAAGAAGGAGCTCTCAAGAAGGTGTATAAGCTTTTTAGAAATTCTTCAACCCTCAAAGTAGAGATACAACTTCGTTTTTATAGAATTTGAGCAAGAGGAGTCATAAATATCTTCAAAAATGGACAGCTGGCGAGCTCCCACCTAGAATAGTGTTTCTCACTACTAAGGCACAACCAACCATCAATAGCCACGGCCGGCTCCGAATGAGGCACTGCCAAGCCTCAATGTGATCCCATGTCTCTCTGCTTCAAACTCAGCACAGGGTGACACAATGTGTAAAAATGGATTTCTGGGGTACAAACAGTGGGAATATGGCATATTTGGGATTGTTTTAGAGCTTAAACATAGCCCCTTCGTTGAGACCTCAAACCACGTACAACACCATTTTTATCATCGATTGTACCGGGCAAAGCGCTCGTGCCATGTGGGCAGTCAAAAATGGGTTATCTACAAGTTCTCATTCAAAAGGTCCAGATCTTCGGTTACAGACTCAAAAGAAAAGTTGAATAACGACCTAGACAGGGCTGTGGTATCCGGGTTACCACCCCCGAAAATACCAGACTCAGACCTCCTGGACTGGCTTAAATCTGATTCCAACTCCATAGACTTAGTGGAATCAGATTCTGGCTCATCACCCGATTTAGAATTAGAAAGAAAGCCTTTCTCCAATTGCCAAGTATGACGTGGTGCCCTCGATACATCCAAAATTCTAGAGGTTGGGTCCACACTCGGTTTTTCCCCGATCATGGAGAGAGTAAAGTTATCCCCCAAGTTCTCTAGGTTGGCCGCAGAATCTGTTAGGAGATTAGCCAATGCCACTACATCAACCTCGCTGTTGTCTGAGTCATCTTCTATGCTCTGGCTAACTTTGATGCTTGGTTCAGCCCTTTCCACATCACTGTCCTGCAGCTGATGGTAAAAGAAGATCTCGAACCCGAGGACACGCTCATTCGAGGAATTTATCCAAGGCTAAGGAAAACGTAAAAAGGGAAATCCTTACCCTCTCGAACAAAACAGCCATTCAACATCCCCCGGATTGGCCTGTGGACAAGCTCATATTGCTTTTCAGCTCTCTTGGCCTTAGCTCTGCCTCTTATTTCTTCTCCCTTTCTGATCCAGTCCTCTCTGGTGGGCACATAACCCAGTCCAAAGGCATGTGGGTTGTGTAGCACCTTCGCCAGTGCTACAACACCTTTCTGACCACTCTTTCCAAGCCCCATTCTCAGAACGTACCGCAGTTTGTTCATAAAGTATATGGATTGGGCACTGACATACATGCCTTCATCCGCGGCCAAAGTGGTCTACACTACTCGGGGCTTCTGCCAGAGTGAATCCCAAGAGGAATACATCTTCATCGCCATGGTTGATCTCTAGCACTAGCGTAGTCACCTCCGAAGGTGGATAGATGGATGGATGAGTTCCCAAAAACAATTGCTACCCCTCCCTCATGAGGATACTTCAACATCTGATGGAGGGTGGAGGAGACATCCTTCACGTGATGTAACCAAGGCCTCCCTAATAGCAGATTAAAGGTAGCTGGCACATCCAGGACGTGAAATTTGATCTCTTGCTCTGACGGGCCTACTTGAACCTGCACTTTCACTGTACCCATGACCTCTCTGCTTGTATTGTCATATGCCCGTATCACTTGGGTTGTGGGAACAAAGTCCACCGGTTTAAGGCTAATCACATAAGCAGTATGGGAAGGACAAACATTAATGGTAGAACCAGTATCTACCAACACCACTGGTACCCACTTCTCCCTGCATTCCATAGAAATGTATAACGGTTTGTTGTGAGCCGATCCTTAAGCATTGGCTTGGCACCACCTAGAAAGACCAGGCCCACAAGTTGCTCGGGCGTAGTATCAATGGACAATTTAACCCTATCCATTGCCGACAATACTGCCTGCCGGTGCACCCGTGAAGCCATAAGGAGTCCCCAAATAGAGATATCAGCTTGGATTTTCTTGAGCTGCTTCAGCACCCACTCCTCTTCTAGTTGCTTCTCTTTCTGTTTCTCAGCCTCCTTGCCTTTTCCAGACGCCTTTGTTTGATCCAAGTGCGGCAGTTTAAAATACCGTCTACTGCGGGTAAGATGGTCTATCTCCCCCGCATACCATGTATTATCCGGAATGCAGTCTCCCTAATCTTTGTCGGTATGGTCTAGACACAAATCATTGTCATGCCACCACTCGCCGTTAGCTACCGACAAGCAGTTGTCAAGCTCCACTTGAATCATTTTCACATCATAAGTGTTCCCCACAGGATGCCACGCAATTACGATTTTCTGATTGTCTTTATTTCTTTCTCTTACAAATTGCCTCAGTGCAGCTTCCTGTTCAGTCTCTGTAGTGTTCACAACACCCATTTCCTGGGTTGGGTTTTCCACACATGCACCCTCCGGCATTTTTCCTTTCTCATTAGCCTTCCCGGCCGTTGTAGCTACCTCTGCTTCCTTTCCCTCTAGTTTTATCCCAATTTCTTCTTCCTTGTCTGGCTCATCACTTAGCCATCTAGTGTTATTAGTTGATCCGTTCAGGTCAAACCACCCAATCTATACATCTCCCTGATGATGCTCATCAAAGAATGACAGGTTGTCTAAATCCTTTTCGAGGTCTGTTAAATCATCCAACCCTTGGCTCGGGCCATCCTCCCTGACCACATTCATGTCTGCCGAGATCGGTAGCACCAATTCAGGCTTTGTTTGACTAGTTGGCATGATATAACGACTCGGGTCATACACCCTCTCCGATAAGTCCCCAGGACACTCCGATAATAGACTAGTACCTTCCTTCGAGGTCGACCTTCCTCCCATTGCAGGTATCATCACCACAAGCTTGGGCTGAGGTTTGGACATGTCCATCATGCAAAGATCCGTGCCCTCAGGAATGAACAACATTGGTTTCAGTAGGTGGAAGGGGGTAATATATACTCTAGGGTCATAAGAGATGGCCAGTTTATAGATAAGGTTAAGGTTTTGAGGTGAGGAGACTTGATTATAGGCTGAGAGTGGATTTGTGGTTACATTTGGTTTTTGGGGTGGAGCGATCACCTTGTTGTCAATGAGATCTTGAATCTCATGATGCAAACGGAAGCACTGGTCGGTATCATAACCGTGCTGTTGGTGAAACGCACAGTATTTTGTGGGGTTATGCTTATGTGGAAGATGGTCAGGAAGAGGCCGAGGTTCTAAGGGTTTTAGGTGCCCTTTTTTGACTAGCACCTGCATGGCTTTGGATAGGGTCATGTATAGTTGGTTAAAAGTCCTACCCTGAGTTCGGGTTGGGATGGATAATGTTTGTGGGCCTACATTGGCAAAGGGGTCAGCAGTTTTTGTGGTGGTGACAACACTTACATCCGATGGCCTCGCAGCTGTTCTCCCACTGGCAGCATTAGAACTGCGAACAAACGACCTTTAGGCCGGCTCCTTATCCTTAGTAATAAGTCCCTGTTTCATGGCATCTTCAATTTGTACTCCCATTTCATGAAGTTCTGTAAACGTAAATAACGGGAGCACAATCATTTTCTGTAATAGTTTGTCATGCAGATTTTGGATGACCATTCTGATCTGGTGCTTCTCGGAAGGCCTCGTGATCATCATTGAGACTTTAGCTCTCCATCTTGTCACAAATTCAAAGAAACCCTCCTTTGGCTCTTGACGTGTTTCCTCGAGATCACAAGTTATGACCTCAATCTGCGTATTGTAAGAGTACTAAGCAATGAAGGCTTCGGCCATCTCCTCCCAATTCTGTTTGAAGGAATCTTCCAACTTAGCATACCAAATGGCCTCTATACCTGACATGGTGTGACCAAAGAGAGACAACTTATGTAGTCTAGTTAAGCCCATCAACCGTAAGATATCTGAAAACAGTCACAAGTGAACCATCGGATCCCCGGAACCGTTAAAACGATCAATGTGCGGCATCTTAAACCGATCCGACAATGTAACCGCAGAATCAATGTATCCATCGTTTATGTCTGGGATGGAGTTAACCCCTTGCGCTCTTTTGAACAATTTCTCTAGTTTGTTGATCTTAAGTGCAGTTAGGTCAACCACGAACTTGAACGAAGCCTCGGTCTGATAAACGGAGGCTTTGGAAGCTTGTGCTGGGATTGGCTCTGTTTGGACTAGAAAAACCGGATTACCTTGGTTTTGTGAATCTTGAGCATTGGCAATATTAGCAGAGGCACTAGACATAGGAATAACCGTAGTGGGTGCATGGGATGCAGAGGCCACAACCGGCTATGGTTGCTATTGTTGTAACCTAGTTATCACCTCGGCTTGACGGGCTGCAACTTCGGCTTGGCGAGCCGCATCATGCTGTAGTGCTTCCACTGTTTGCTGCAACTGGAGTATTAATTCCTTCATATTGGCTAGGGGATACTGTGCCATTAGAATAGGTGACTGGTTTTGAGTTGGACTGGAAATGGATGACTGCTCTTGAACCGGACTGAACACAAGTGAGCTGAGAGGTGATTGTGGCAAGAATTGGATGGCGAACTCTGTCTGGTTCTCCTCCGTCTTGTAATCGGTGAGAGTGAGGTAAACATGGGTTATCCCTGAACAAGATCCCCGGCCTTGCAAAGTCTTTCGACTCAGATCCAGAGTACTTGGGGGATATTCGAACTTTCTGAAGCTATGGTTTAATCTACCTAGAAAAAGAAATAAAGTAAAAGAGCAGCAATTAGAAACCACATAGTACCTCAGCTAAGATTTTTATCATCACAGACATGATCAAAGCTGTAGGACTATACTCTACACTGTATTCCACCTCAAAACAGATACCAACCTTGCAACTGATATGCACATTCCTGTACAGTTTCGTTGTAAATCACATACCAGCTAAGAGAAAGCCAAAACACCCATATGAGGGGGTAGGGTTACCCTGTTCTAGTTTTATCATGAACTAGGATTCATTATTTCAATCAAGCGATTTCATGCAATCTTGCATTCAGGTGAGCATCCTGTCCTAGTTTAGAATAGTCTCTATGGCTTCACTATATGCAGCTAGGCCAAATGGTCAAAGGGATACCTCAGCAAGACTACCTAATATACCTCTCACACTTAACACTGAGAAGTGAAAGGAGGATCAAACGATACAACGGTAATCCTAATCCAAGGGTTGTGTTCCCAACATGGCAGAGCCCACGACTGGTTAGCCTTTTGGTAAGCTTTTGGGCAAGCCTCTAACAAACCGTCCAGGAATAGCGTATGGCAAACACAGTGACTTAAGCGCACCAATGGAAATGCAATGCAAAGAACATATAAGGGTAGATAAAATTTCACATCATGAAGTTCGAGTCAAGATCTCTAAATTCCCCAGCAGAGTCGCTAGAAACTGTAGCTTGTTTTTCGTGCTCCTTTCTAATTTTGATTTCACAAGTGCAATGTGAAATAGATAAACACAAATGAGTCCAAATTCGACAAATCTTTTTGAAAATCGATTTTGAATCAAAAATGCCAAAAAAGGACTGCTTTGCCAGATTACAAAGTCGCCACCTAAATATTTTTGAAAAATTTAGTATATGAGCACTCCTAACGCATCGCACACGAGAGGAGGAAAGATGAGTGTGAACAAACAGGCGCACCTGTCATTTTTATCCGAGCACTCCTTACGCGTCGCACACGAGAGGAGGAAAGATTGGTGTGAACAAACAGGCGCACCTGTCGTTTTTAACCAAGCATTCCTAACGTGTCACACACAAGAGGAGGAAAGATTACTGTGAACGAACAGGCGCACCTACAGTTTTTAACCAAGCACTCCTAATGCGTCGCACGCGAGAGGAGGAAAGATTGCTGTGAACAAACAGGCACACCTACCATTTTTAACCGAGATGAACAATCCTAACGCGTCTCATGCGAGAGAAGGAAATTGGATTAATGAAAGAGCAAACAAATCCAGGAAAGCCTCGGAGAACGTAATGTAGTCCATGGGGATAACTCAATATAATGCATAAACGTGAATTAGTGAAGTGACAAAGTAGTGAACACAAATTCTACACAAAGAGACGTAAAATCAAAATGACCAAAGCAACGTCGTAAAGTGAAAGCCAATTTGCCCATGTGTTGAAAATGGGCATTTAAATATGACACATCACATTTCAATTTGATTGTAAAATGTATGATGATTATACTGTGGCATGAATGATTTTATCTGGAACGCCTATGAATGAACCATCCATACAATATCATATGTTTAACAGAACAAATTAAGATTCAGGCAAAACAATTTATAAACTAATAGAGCAGTTTAAACAAATTAAAAGTCTTAAACAAAACAAATCACATTATGAGTTTAAACTATGAGTTTAAACAAATTAAATCAAGAATCAAATAAATCAAATTATGCATTCACACAATAAAACAAAATAGAATGAACCAAATCCCTCTCTTTTCCTTTCCTTCTCGTTTTTATATTTTATTTTTCTTCGCTCACTTTTTTATTTTGATATTTCCCTTTGTTCTTTGTTTTTTCCCTCATTGTCTTCGTTTTTTCTTTCTCCTTCTTTTTTTTTCTTCTTTGTTTTTTTTTTTTTTTTGTTTGTTTTTGTTATATTTTTTTCAGATTAAAACTCCATAATAAAAGAAATAAAAATAACAAAAATTGACTAACTCATACCGAGAACCAGCCGAGCCTCGATGAAGCACAGCCGAGCTTTCATACAAGCGACCGGGCCTCGATAATGGGACAGGGGCAGATCGGTCATTCCGTGAGCCACGTTTTTTTTAAGCAAACTCAAACCTCATTTTCTCACACCCTCTCATCTGAAACTCTCTCTCCTCTCTCTCTAACCTCCCTCTCTCTCTAGATTTCCCCTTTCCTTAAGTTACCCAACAATCCTCACAAAATTTTCCTTAAAACCCTTTTAATCCTTTATATTTTGAACCGAACAAAACTTGATTTGATGGGGTTTTGAGTTTTTCTTTTGATTCCTCTCACATTTGCCCACACTTTCCTTCTTTTCCCCTTTGATTTTCCACAACCTCTTTACTTTCTATCTCCTAGGGTTTGGATTTTGGGGTTTTTACTCACTTTCACTCATCCCTTTACATTTTCTTCACTTTTTCTTCACTTTCTCTCTATGGCTAGTGATGAGGTTCCCATCCCAGACCCTGCCATTAGTATTGGGGCCGTCTTAGGTGCGGATATGGAGGCCGAGGATGGTCTCGCGTTGTCTCCCCTCATCTTCAGGCCATTTGATGCAGCCACCTACTGACCACGTACACATGATTCGGCCCCAGGCAATATTTTGAGATTTGAGGACCTCATCCCAAGGATAGATAAGGACATCCTGCTGCGAGAGCCCGCAGAGCACTTGTCCGCCAATGCCTCCACGGTAAGCAACTTTTCCTTTGTTTTGTACATATATTGAATCTCATAAGTAGACCACTCATTAATGCTACATACACTCCCCATTTACAAGTGATGGCTAGGAGGATTGGTGGCTATGGATCCATATCCGGCCCCGGCACTAGTATGAGAGGCTTTCCACAGAGGTCCGCACACTGGTCGATGCTGCCAACTTTGGGCCCTTTTGTTCAAGGCTCATACAGATGAGGACTGAGTCACTGCTATATGGGGCGCTGGTAGAGAGATAGTGGGACACTACGGACTCGTTCCACTTCTCATCGATCGGGGAGCTAACTCTAACCCTATATGACTTCTCGATGCTCACTGGCCTATGGGTCGGGGTTATCGGCCCGATCCCATGTGATCCTGATATGACGCAGTGGAAAGCCGCATAACGTCAGCTCTTCGGGGTGATCCCAAACACCACCAGTCACAGGATGGTGAGCTATAGTTGGTTCTTTGATCACTTCTTTGATTTTTAGCCCGTTACTCTAGATGAGGTCGCCCAGTACACCTGTGGCTTCCTTATGTATCTCCACAGTACTACCCCGTTTGTGAACAGGGAAAATATCGTGGGGTTATATCTTCTGGGAGCACTGGTGCACCTACCACAGGTGATAGAGCATGACTGGGTTGGCACCGGCCTAGACACCTTGTACTGCTACATAAGCTTCGTATCCCGCCAAAAAGCAGATTCACTCGGCGACTACTGGAGGGTTTGGGAGATACACCTCTTATTTACTTTTTCTGTTCAGCTTTACATTCTGTTCAATTTTGCATTTCCTGCTCATCTTTACTTTGCATTCCTTGTCTGCTTATCTGCTTATCTGCTCTGTTCATAATTACTCATCTACTTTATCCATGTCTTTCAGCTTAAAAGTATGGGTTCACACATATTTCACCTCTCTGGCTCCAGTTCTAGTGAGGCCGATTGCATTGTCAGTACCCCGCTCCCAGTACTACAACTCCCAATTTGAGTGATGTCACCAAGTAGATCGAGACTTCCCTTACTTTGGCTGTTCCTTTGACACCATCACTGCGGATCAGGTAACAAAATACTAATCTTTAACTTTCATACTACTATTTTCATATTGTTGTTATTCTCATACTGTAGTATTTCCATACTGCATTATTTTCACTGCACTGTTTCCATACTGCACTGCTATTCTCATATTATTACTTCTTATACCATTGTTTCCACACTGTGTTTTCATATTACTTAGATCCTTGACATCTGACATCTGCTTCCACAGGTTCACTGGCACCCCTGGACAGGTATCCCTCAGGCAGCAAAAGCGACCTACGTGCAGATTCTATTTGAGGGCCCCTTTGGCTGAGCCTCTTACCTGGGGAGAGGTTTATCTGCTAGACACGAGGGGTAACGGATGCAGACATTCCACATCCTCTTCCTCCCGACATGAGGGTAGTGGACAATGTTCATGACAGTCCTCAGATCGACTTCTTGATGTTGGGGGAGGATGGTGATCGGCATCATGAGCCCAGCGACTTCACCACTTTCTTGCAAACTCGGGTGACGGCACCTCTTACCCATGGCATGGCCAATGCTTTTCCAGAGGTTGCTGCTACTATTGCTAGAGGTGCTCCCGCCGCCACTCCTGCTCATGGGTTTCCTGTAATTTTGACTGAGGTCGTATACATGTGGCCAGACGGGGTGATTGAGCAGATCTCCATTGAGAACATTAAAAAGAGGGATCGCAGATTGGTGTTTGCTCCTGGTGTACAGCAAGTACACACTTCTTCCTGTTTCTGCCCATTGTGTTACTTTATGTTTTCACTGTCCTTTGTTATTTCTGTCCACTGTTCTTAGATCCTCTTCCTTTTGCAGGTACCCAGGGCATATGCTGATGACCTCCTCCGGACGATTAACCGACTGCTTCTGATAGTGCGGAAGAGACAGGCTGCTCTGTCCATTTACGAGATTGAGGTATGCTTTCCCCCTAGTTTACAGTCATTACAGTCTTGCTCATAACCTTATTGGCCTCTTTTAATTTTTGTACTCTCTCTCTCTTTTCTGCTTCAGCCAGCACCAGTTGCACTTGCAAGACCTCTTCCAGCTAGGAGACGAAGACGGGGCCCAATGAGGGACAGAGGAAGAGCTGACCTGGGGAGAGGCAGAGTGAGGCAGCACTCATTTCTCGAGCAGTCCTTCGAGGAGTACACGACTTTTAAGGAGGAAAGGGAGGCAGTTGACATGCAATCTAGCAGCCCCAATAATAACAGTGATGCACCTCCTCCACAACCGAGGAAGAAGACAGCGAGGATGGGTTATTGATGATGATGATGATTTTTTGTTTTTGTTTTTGTTTTGCTTTTTCTTTGTAGTTAAAGACTAGCTTCAGATAGACCCTTTTGTTTTAAGGATTTTCTTTTGTTTTGCTGCTTTGTAAAAAAAAAGATCGAGATTGGACCTGTTAGTTTATAAAAGACAAATTTTTGAATCATCTCCTTGCATAATATATGATGAATGGTGTATCCTTTGTATGGTAACTTCGCACAAGACTTAAAGTAACGAATATCTGCTCTTGCATTCATTCTTGAGTCAGATAGCAACCCACAACCGGACGAAATGTAAAATACAACTCGATAACAGGAAAACAAAATAAAAACAACTTGAAAATACTAAAAAATATTTGGTACAAACAAAACAAGACTTAAAACACAATCGTGGTATACCTGGACAAAGGCCAGCCTTTTTTGAAATTACATTGATTTGGGCCCTCATTTAGACCCGACCGAGCCCAAATAGGCACGGCTGGGCTTCACTGAGGCACGGCGGGGCCTAAACATGAGGTCGGTC
Source organism: Camellia granthamiana (assembly GCA_036172215.1). Classification (NCBI taxonomy): domain Eukaryota; kingdom Viridiplantae; phylum Streptophyta; class Magnoliopsida; order Ericales; family Theaceae; genus Camellia; species Camellia granthamiana. The sequence continues at coordinate 17,154,958 of CM069906.1, read as the reverse complement.
AGTGCTACCCAGCTGTTATGCACTACTCCTTCTCAACCTCTATAAATGGTGTTCGTATGCTGTTTTTGTGGCAGAATGGCAAGTTTTTGGTATTTTGCTCTCAAGATGGAAACATTGCCCAAAAATAGGCTCCAAGATTAGGTAGCCACTTTGGACGGCTTGGAAAAGGTGAACTTTCGCGGTTTTGGCCTAAGTACTCTTTTTCCTCTGAGTCGCACTTCTCTTTGCTTTCCATTCCTCCATGCCACTATTCGATGTTGGAACCCAATCACACATGTGTCTCGCTTTGGATCATAGGAGATGTGTCCGACAATCAAAGAATTTCAAGCATTGATGGAATCTCGGCGCAATGAAGAAATCATGTTGTAGCCTTGTTTTGGCCATGCCCAAGCTTTGGGACAGATATGTGGGCTGCCGTTCATGAGGCTCAATCTTTGGCACATGATGGGGAGCTAGACATCCCCGGTTTAGTTTATCGATTTTTCACTATTGGAGACTAGAGTGACCTTCTTTGGCAAGGCCACTAGCAACATGCTCGCTGTTTATGCCTTCTTGCACAATTCCTCCTTGCCCCAAGTTTCGGCGGAGCTAGCATCCGGTTGATCGAAGTGGCCTAATGTCTGAAAGAGGGTAAGAGTTGCATGGGTTTGGCTCTGGCCGAAACCTTGATGGGTTTAGATGCTTTCCGTCGGGGAAAGAGTACCCGGTTGGCAGGGAGTCCGCTACTTCTCCAGGTATTATTTCCCACCATGCTAATTTATAATTCTCACATCACTCAACACTCAATCTCTGTTTTTCTCTCATAACCTCTTCCTTACTTTTCTCTCATCGTACACCTCTCTATTCTTTAATCTTTCTTATTTTTCATCCCTCCCCAGGTATGGTTGATGGATAAACTGCAAGTAGTGGACCCTTGACCTGAGTACTCAGCCCAAGCTTACTTCTTTCGCCAACAGCTGATCTATTTCCCTTCAGAAGGGTTATGGTGTGATTAGATGTGCAACAAATCAGCAACTGACATAACTTGGCGTTGCCCCTGGCTTAATTTGGCTAAAAAGAGTTACAGCATGTCTCGACAGTCGGGTGTAGAGTTAATTGGCCTTACACATTGCGTATTCTATTTCCCCCTCCGATTCAGACGCCAATTCAGGCATGATCAGACACGTTGTAGCTCGGCTTTTTCGCGCCCCCTTTCGAAAGGTTTAAAAGAAAGCCCTACAGTTCAGACTCCTGCGGTTTTGAATCTAATCTCATAAGTCCAATGTGAAACTGATAAACACCAAAGAGTCCAAATCCGACAAATCATTTTGGAAAATTAATTTTGAATCAAAAATGCCAAAATTGGACTGTTTTGCCTGATACAGAGTCACCACCTAAATATTTTATTTTGGAAAAATTTAGAAAACCCATGACTTGTGCAAAAGGCCACGTATCCATCATCACCAAAGTTGCCTCGGCTCAGGAACTTGGGTACGAGAGGTGAAGGTCATGAATTGAGCACCCCCGCTCACCCGATCAAAGATCGGCCTCTACTAATCATGATATGATATTTTATAAACATTATGTGCTCTTGTTCTGGTTTTTAAACTAGCTTTACTATGTGATGCACGCAAGCAAGTATAGACTAGTTTGCTCAATTTGGAACAATTCAACTCATATTTGTTTTTGCAACAATGGTTTGAATTTGCCACCTCAAGTGGGTTAGAAAGTTTGTAGATTTGCCACCAAACACAGTGGGCTTAAAACATGATTTGCCACTCAACAAAGTGGGCTTTAAACATACATTCGTTGAATCATTCCAATTCAAGCAACAAGCCTTCATCCATAGGCATTCAAGCAGTTTAGTATTTAAGCATATAGCCTCATGGCAAGCATGCTAATCATGGCAACATTCACACTTATGCAAGTATGGTAAAACGTAAAAACTTACCTAGTACTCCAAGCCAAAACAGAAACTAGTTAGAAAGATGCATGATCCTAACTGTGTTAAGATGCCTAATGCAACACATGCAATAATGCAATTAATAGGCTCGGCTACTAATATGGCATGTGAAGCAATTTGAACGACATGTGATTTAAACGCATATTCAACGAAGTATTGAAATGACAATGTAGTTTGAATGATGCGCCGAGCCTCGATGCATGCAATACGAATGAATGGATGCAAGCATGCGATATGCTAATTGATATATGATCCCTAATCTAACCATCGAAAGCGATTAAATAAAAGGGAGAGACGTGGGGCTGGAAAACATACACATACGCACGCACACTTATTACAACAATACGCCCTCGCGAAGGAGGGTCCAAATGAATAAGGGCTAACTAGCTACGCTAATTAAGCTAACTAATTATTACAAAACTTGAATATATAGCAAAATTAATTAACTAATTTATTACAACACTTGAAATGAATACTAACTATCTAAGCTAATTAAATATTACAACTCCAAATAATTAGCTACAACTAATTAAACTAATTAAATATTACAACACAATTCTCTATGCTAATGAAACAATTAAATGATCAAACGCATTCGATATGAGCACCAAGGAAGATGGATGGAGGTTGCATGGGTACTGCCTGAAAGCTACTCTGTCTACCCTAGACTGCCTCTGTTTGACCTTCAGCCACTGCCTATGTTTCTGTAAAACTACACTGCTAGCTACACACCAAGGGCCGGCCGTGCATTACTAATGGCCGACCGGGCCTACAGAGGGCCGGCCGTGCATTGATTTGGTGCAAACTCTGTTTTTGTGCTCTGAGGTGAAATCAGTGCAGATAGAGCATTTTCAAGCTTTGTTTGTTCCTCCTTCCTTCTCTGTCATAGAAGACCCTCAAGAGAAGGTTAGGATTGACTCTAAAACCATCAATGACCGATATGATCGCTTGATAATCTTGGATGTCATTTTGGACCAAAAATCAATGAATGTAATGCAAAGACCACCCTTCCCTTTTTGTCATGGAATGAATTCAAAAAAGGAAGTTGAGATGCTTCAAGAACATCAAGGACACCATGGATTGATGTTTGATGACCCTCGACACAAGGAACTTGGCATGACGTCCGGCCAAGTTCAAGCTATTTAAGCCATTTTCTTTAGGTGTGTTGATCCAACTTTAAACCAAATTATTTAGTCATTGCCATTCATCAGTCCATTTGTCCAAATGTAATGTTAAAGTCCTCTAACCGAGAAGTGATGTCAAACAAGAGGTCCTTCTAAAACATGAGAAGGAGACTGTACCGTTGACGATGAATCTCCGAAGTGATTAAGCCATTAAGTGTAGGTCTCCTTTACATGCCTTGGGTAACCTCAATTGGTTGAAACCATTCTCATGAATGAAAGATATGGATTAATTGATTGATTAGCAAATTTCAGCCTCAAAGTATGTGAAATGAACCAAGAAAGCATGTGAAGCAACAAGTATGCCAACTATGTAACCTCAAGTGTATCTAACAAGGTATGAACCAAATGGAAAAGCTTAGACAACCTCAAAATAGTCCCAAATACATGCAAACCAAAGGTGAAACATGCATGAAAAGAGGGTGAAAAGCTACGCGATAAAGATAAGAATTGAAGCTAACAAACAAGAATAAGGAGGGGTGGCTAATCCCACCATTTTTGGAGCTTCAAAGCATGGTTTTCAGCCCTTTTAAACCTCTAAAAATCAGTATGAATACCAAAGAAAAAGAGCAAAAAGGAGAAGAGTTTGAGTTATGAAATAAATGTGTAGAAAGAGCACCCTTTTGGTAACCCTTCAAACTCAACTACAACACTTCAAACAAGCTCAAAAACAACCAAAACAGCAAGAATGAATGAGTGAAGAACTGAAATGAAAGTAAGGAAAGAGAAAGCAAGCTTATACCTTTTAAGAATCTAGCTTGTTCCTAGAGTTTCTAACTCAATTTCAATGCACTCTCAAACTTGAAATACACTTCCTCAAGATCAACCAAGGCTTTAGGATGATCAAACAAGGTTGTATATGATGTGTATAGGTGGTGTAAGCAAACTAAGTTAGCTCAAAGGATGCCTTGCAATGGAAGAAGGAGGAGTCGAGGCTCTCAAGGTGTATCTCTCTCTTTTAGATTTTGTTCAACCCTCAAAACAATCCCAGAGCTTTGGTTTTATAGAATTCGAGCTGAAAAGGTGACAAATATCTTAAAAAAATGGACAACTGGCGGCCTCCCGCCCAGAACAATTTTTATCGCCATCGAAGGCCGGCCGGCCATTCATAGCCACGGCCGGCCATCACTGATGCATGGCCGGGCCTTGATGGCCTCCCCTGTTTTTTTGGTTCAAACTCAGCTCAGGGTGGGAAATGGTCCAGAAATAAAACCCAAGGGTTCAAATAAGGTAAATGTGGAAGATGTGAGGTTACTTCGGAACCCTGACTGATCCCGAATTGCTGCGAATTCACAATCCAACTTTTATCATTGAGTGCATTGAGCCAAGCGTCCAAGTCTTGCAGGCAGTCAAAAGTGGGATGTCTACAGTTGCCCCTCTTTGATAGAGCTCGAAGTCATGAAATGACAGGAGTGAATGTCAAAGCCCAAAGATGACCCATTTTGACAAGGTCGCAAGACTTGGATAAGAAAGCAAGACATAAAATATTAAAATGGTCGTGCCCACGGGCAGCCTATGTATCCTTTTGCAAGGAATCAAACCAGCGTACTTCTGGGGCAAGATGCAAATGATATGCGCGATGTAAGAACATAACTTATGATCATAATTTTAAAATGGTCGTGCCCGCGGGCTGCCTATGTATCCTTTTGCAAGGAATCAAACCAGCGTACTTCTGGGGCAAGATGCAAATGATATGCGCAATGTAAGAACATAACTTATGATCATGCAATGAGACTGTGCAATGAAACATTTTGAATGCAAATGCAATGCAATGAAAATGCCACAGTTAAACAACCCGAAATAGGGCACAGTAATCTCAATCATAAGAAAGAGTAAACAAACACGCCACGCGTGGGAATAACGAGCCAAACCACATTTCATGCAGAAAGGATGTAAGAAAATTATGCAAGCTTAACTACGCAACGCGCAGGAAAGACGAAGAGCAACAAAATCATCGGGCGCACCAAGATGTCAAACAAGATCCTAACACGCTACACGCTGAAGAAAACGAGGATGGTGTGAACACTGGGACACACCCAAATGTTTAATTGAAGGATGGTAACCGGAGAAAGGTATGAACATCATGAGGCACCCAAAATGTTTTGAACCGAAAGATGGTGACCGGAGGATGGTATGAACATCAGGACGCACCCAAAATGTTTTTAACCAAAAGGACGGTAACCGAAGGGTGGTATGAACATCAGGACGCACTCAAATGTTTTTAACCGAAGGAAGGTAATCGAAGGGTGGTATGAACATTAGGACGCACACAAATGTTTTTAACCGAAGGAAGGTAATCAAAGGGTGGTATGAACATCAGGACGCACACAAATGCTTTTAACCTAAGGAAGGTAATCGAAGGGTGGTATGAACATCAGGACACACACAAATGCATTTAACCAAAGGAAGGTAATCGAAGGGTGGTATGAACATCAGGACGCACACAAATGTTTTAAACCAAAGGAAGGTAATCGAAGGGTGGTATGAACATCAGGACACACACAAATGTTTTTAATCAAAAGAAGGTAATTGAAGAGTGGTATGAACATCAAGACGCACACAAATGTTTTTAACCGAAGGAAGGTAAAATCTGAATGTGTCACATGCAAGAGGAGAGAATGAATACGTTCAAACGCGTATCACGCAAAGCGTCTGTAAATAACTCTAAACGCGTCTCACGTGAGAAGAGAAAGTGGATACGTCTAAACACGTCTCATGCGAAAAGAGAAAGTGAATATGTCCAAACGCGTCTCACACGAAAGGAGAAAAAGAAAACGATACAATTCGAAGGGCACGAGTGACTTCACTTGAAATTCCTCTGAATGAACCGTATATACAATAACGTCTGATAAGAAACGATGAAATGAAGTGAACCATGATCCAGTCCAAATACTTTGAACAATTATAGTGGAAACAAACAAACTTCAAACGAAACAAATGAGCTCAAACAATAATAACAACTCTTCTTTTCTCTTTCTTTTTTCACTCCTTATATATATTTTTCACTTTTTCTTTGTGTTTCTGTTATTATATTTTTCTTCTTTTCTCTTTTTTTTTTTTTTTCCTTTTTGTTGACATACAATTCCTGATTCGAGTCAAACCAAAACTAACACTTAAGCAAACTCAAGAATCAAAACAGAAATTAAAACTCAAAATTAAAACCTGAGACCAAAACTCATAAATTAAAATAATGATGAAATAAAAATAGATTAGCAATGCACAGATCATAAATTAGCAATCTAAGTCTACACCCAAACGAATTAGCAGTGCACAAAACAAAACGAAATAAAATAAAATAATAATAAAAATAAAATAAAAACACATAAAAAACAAACAAAACAACAAAACAAAAAAAATTAAATCACCGAAGGCCGGCTGGGCCTCGGTGATGCACGGTCGGGTGTTAAAAGAGCCAGCCAGCCTTCGACAACGGCAAGGGACAGTTTGGTCAAAAGCCACACTCGTGGCTCTTAAAACACACAAAACACTCATTTTTTATCTCACTCTAGGTCGAAAAACCCTCCTCCTTCTCTCTAAACCACCCTTCTCTCTAGATTTCCTCTCTTTGTTGAGTTTTCACAACAACCCTCACAAATATTTCCTAAAACAGCTTGTTTTCCTCTTGATTCTGAACCGATTGAGAATTGTTTTGGTTAAAGTTTGGGTTTTCTCTTTGTTTTCTCTCACTTCCTCACATTTTTGCCCAATTTTCTTATTCTCTCTTGATTTTTCATCCCCTCTTCACTTTCTCTCTCTTAGGGTTTGAAACTCTAGGATCTCACATACTTTTACTCATCCCCTTTACTTTTCTTCGCTTTTTTTTAAGGCTAGTGACGAGGTTTCCATTCCAAAGCCTGCCATAGGTGTTAGCGCTGCCCTTAGCACAGATATGGAGGTAAAGGAAGCCACTGCATTACTCCCTCTTGTTGGGAGGCCTTTTGATGCGGCCATGTACCGGCCACGTACACATGTGCCAGCTCCTGGCGGTATCCTGAGATTCGAGGGTTTCATTCTCGAGCTGGATGAGGATACTCTACTGCGAGAGCCCATGGAGCATGTCTCTGCTAATGCTTCCACAGTACACAACTCCTCCACCATTTTCGTTTGCATTTTACTTTACACACACGTTGAAATGTTGAACTTGATGAACAAATCACTTACCCATGCTGCACATACATTAATAAAACTCTCAATTAATAGGTGATTGCCAGGAGGGTAGGCGGCTATGGCTCTATCTCCAGCTCTGGCGTTGGTACGAGCAGCTTTCTGTGGAGGTCCGCACTTTGGTAGATGCTGTTGGCTTTGGGCCATTTTGCTCCGAACTCATAGAGATGAGGGCTGAGTCTTTGTTTTACGGGCCCTGGTAGAGAGATGGTGGGACACCACTAGCTCATTTCACTTCTCTTCTACCGGGGAGATGACACTGACCCCGTATGATTTCTCGATGTTGACCAGTCTGCGGGTTGGGGTCAACGACCTGGTCTTTTTCGATCCAAATATGACTCAGTAGAGAGATGCACAGCTCCAACTTCTCGGGGCAATTCCGGACATTACCAGCCATGGGATGGTGTGATACAACTGGTTTTATAACCATTTCTCTGGTACACAACTGGTTACTGCAGACGAGGTTGCTCAGTACACTCGTAGCTTCCTCATATATCTTCTCGGTACTACCCTGTTTGCAAACAGGGAGAATATCGTGGGATTATACATCCTCGGGGCACTGGAACATCTTCCTCGAGTAGTGGATTACGATTGGGGCAGCTCAGGCTTAGCCACCCTATACTGCCATATGAGCTCCGTTTCCCGCCGCTAGGCGGATTCACTTGGCGGCTACTGGAGGGTTTGGGAGGTACATCCTACACTCACCTTTCCTGATGCACTTTATATTGTGTTTACTGTTGCCTTTCTTGTTCATTTGATTTGTCTCTAATTTGCAGCTTTGGGTCTACACATACTTTACTTCATTGGCCCCGGTTCCAGTGAGGCCTATCGAGTTGTCCGTACTATGCTCTCGGTACTACAACTCACGATTCGAGCGGCGTCGTCTTGTGGATCGTAACTTTCCATATTTTTGCTGTTTCTTCAACACTATCACAGTGGATCAGGTACTGCACCATTTCCCACATTATATGATCATTCTTATACTGTTGTACTATTGCACTGTACCACATTGCCATTCTCACATTGCACTGATTCTGACACACTGTACTGTCGTTCGGACACCATACTGGTTCTGACACTGTACTGCCATTCTATCACTACACTAGTTCTGACATTATACTGCCATTCTAACACTGCACTGATTCTTAGGTCGACTAGCACCCTTGGGCGGGCATTCCCCACGTGTTGAGGGCAACCTATACTGCTGCCTGGCATGCTTCCACGCTGAGGATCCTGTTTGAGGGCCCTTTTGGCCAAGCATACTACCTAGGGGAGAGATTCATCCGCCAAACTCGGGGCGTGGCTGATCCTGATGTTCCACATCCTCCTCCTGCCGGCATAAGGGTCATAGATGATTTACAGGATGGTCCTGATCTGGACCTCTTGATGATATGTCAGGATGGTGATCGTCACCATGACCCCCGGCGACTTTATGACTTTCTTGCACACTCGAGTGATGGCCCCTCTTATCCCGAGCGCGGTTCGAGCTATACCAGAGGTTGCTGTTGCTCTTACTGCTGGGGTTAACGATGCACCCATTGGAGGTACGCCTGCCGCTGCCCCCATTCTTGTATTCGTTGTGCTCTCTACCGAGATTATGTACATGCACCCAGACATAGTGGTTGAGCAGATCCCGCTCGAACCCATCGAAGAAAGGGACCATAGACTTGTGTTTGCCCCTGGCATTGAGCAGGTACACTTTTTTTTCATGCTAGTCCATGTTGCACTTTAGCTTATTCTTAGGCATTACTATTTATTGTTCAATTACTACTATCTATTTTTCTCAGTTTCCCTTGTTTGCAGATTCCTCGGGTATATGGTGACGTGCTCCTTCGGACGATCGACCGACTACTCATCATGGTACGGAGAAGGCAAACTGCCTTAGTCACCCATGGGATTGAGGTACATTCTGTGTGTAGCTTACTGCCATTACCATGTTGTACACTCCGGGTCACTCTATTCAATATTTGATATCTTTTTCAGCTTGGGCCGGCGCCAACAGTGCCTGCAGAACCTTCCGCAGCTAGTAGGCAGAGACGAGGCCTAGTGAGAGGCCGAGGAGGTGCTGATCGTGGGAGAGGTTGAGTGAGGCGGTGCTCGCCTTCCGATGAGTCTTTTGATGGGTCCATGACCCCTGAGGATGGGGGAGAGGAGATGGACCTACAGTCAAGCAACCCCAGTGATGACAGTGATGCGCCTCCTCCACTGCCAAGGAAGAAGAAAGTGAGGATGGGATATTGACAGCGATGCTGACTTCATTTTACCTTGCTTTTGTTTTCATTTTGTTATGTAGTTTATAAAACTAGCTTCAAATTGTCCTTTTATTTTTCAAAAGCTTTCTTTTATTTGGTTGTATAAAACAATTATCGGAGTTGGGCCCAACAGTTATGAAAAACAAGTTTTCTTGAATGGCTTCTTTGTACACTATGATCTTTGCATTTGCCAGAATAGTAAATGCCTTGCTCTTGGATTGATTCATGAACTGGATAATAACTTACAACCGATCAAAACACAAAATACAACTCGATAATGGAAAATAAAATGAAGATAACTAAAACAAAAGCTGACAAACACTTGGTACAAGCAAAACAAAAACTCAAAAATACAATTGCAATTTACCCATACAAAGGCCAAGCTTCACTACAGCAGACTTGCACTGGGCCAGCACCAAGACCTGGCCGGGCCTCACTGATGCACGGCCGGCCATCGGTGTGATGTCGGTCAGTGCTGTCCAGGTGTCATGCTCAGCTGCTTCCCAAACTCTATAAATAAGACTCCCATGTTGCTTTTCTGGCAAACACACAAGGTCTTGATATTCTGCTCTCAAAATGGAGATATTATTTGTCAACAGACTTCGAGACTGGATAGCTGCTTTGGATGGCTCGGAAAAAAGTGAATTTCCATGATTTCGGCCTCAATGCCCTTTTCCCTTTAAGCCGAACTTCTCTTTGCTTTCCGTTCCTCCATGCCACAGCTAGATGTTAGAACCCAATTATGCACGTCTTTAGCTTTGGAGGACAAGAGTTATGCCTAACAATCGAAGAATTTCAAGCACTAATGGAGTCCCGGCGCGATGAAGAAATCTTGCCTCAGCCCCGTTTCGATCACGCACAAGCTTTAGGACGGATGTGTGGGGATGAGGCTCGATCCTTAGTTCACAATGGAGAGCTGGACATCCCCAGTTTGATTCATCGATTTTTTGACGCCGGTGACCGAGTGGATCTCCTTTGGCAGGGTTTTCGGTAACACGCCCTTTGCTTGTGTATGCTGGCACACTTTCTCATTGCCCCTAGTTTCAGCGGGTCTAACATCCGGCTAATTGAAGTGGCACAAGGCCTGAAAGAGGGCAAGAGTTGTATTGGCTTGACATTAGCTGAGACCTTGATGAGATTGGACGCCTTTCATCGGCGAGAGATAACCAAATTCGTAGGAAGTCCACTACTTTTGCAGGTAATGTTTCCCACCCTTTCTAATATGTGTTTCTCACATCTCTTGGCACTCACGCTCTGTTTTTCTCTCAAAGCCTTTTTCTCACTTTTCTCTCAACATACACCTCTCTATTCTTTAATCTCTCTTATTTTTCATCCCTCCCCAGATATGGCTTATGGATAAGCTGAAGGTTGTGGATTCTTACCCTGCATATTCAGTACAGAGCTATTTCTTTCGTCAATGGCTAGTAGATTTCCCGAACGAGGGGTAGTGGTGCCATTGGATGTGCAACAAGTTTGCTATTGACATTGTTTGGCGTTGCCCCTGGTTTGATCTGCCCGGGATGAGCTACAGCATGACTCAGCAGCCGAGCATTCAGCTGATTGGCTTGACACACTGTGTGTTCTACTTTCTGTTCCTGTTCAGACGTCAGTTTGGACATGACCAGACTTACCCAGAAGAGGGAGTAGAGTACCCGGCTTCATTCCCAATCCGAGGTTCACAATTAGCTAGATATCCCACTGCTTGGAGGACAAGAGAGCTTCTGGTTCCCGCCCCTAGTTTCAATTGCGCACTTTCTGGCGAGTGCTTGACTTGGCTTGAAGATAAGGCGCGAGCTGGGTCCACTTTAGCATCAAAAGCTTCCACAAGCACAAGCGGGAGACGCAGGAACACCTGACTCAGCTATGCCCCAAGTTTATTGCTTTGATCTTACTTTTCAAGTTTTATGCATGTAATAAAAAGCAACTTTGATTTGTATCAAAAGTCAGAGAACTTTGTATTGAAATCAATGAAATTGAAGTTGTGGGTACTGAAAATTTTCCTTTTGGTCCAAAAATGGTCTAAGTTGTAAAAAGATTAATTTGAACAAAATTAACTTTTATCAAAACTTTTCAAAACGATTTTCTATAAGGATCACAACTTGACACATATGGAATCTATCCTTGAGATGTACAACCCCGAATCCGAAAATAAAAAATTGCCCCTTGTCTAAATAGCATTGCTCAGCACTGTAGTCAACTCTTTTCTTAGAGTAAGGATCGCAACCGAACTTTCAAATAACAAATAGACAAGGATGCCTTGATCAAACACATGAACACAGTTGATTTGGAGGTGTTTACGGCCGAGCTTCAGAATTAAGTTGCCTATGTATCCCGAAGATGGGAATCAGGCCTTACGTAGTTCAGTTCGGATTCACTCAAGTATTAACTCTATTCTTTTATGCTCTAACTTTTGCCAAGGCCGCCCTTTCTGGGTTTTCAACCTTGCGAGCTCAGTTGTTTTTTTTTTTTTTTTTTTTTTTTTCAATTTGTTGTGCTCTAACTTTTGCCTAGGTCACCCTTCCAGGTTTTCGGCCTAGCGAGCCTCTCAAGGGTAATATTTCTTCAACATGTCCATGTTGATCGATTGGCAAAAATTCTAGGCCATCTAGGTTCATAAGAATAACAGCTCCATCCGACCAGATAGCCTTGATAATGTAAGGACCAGTCCAATTGGGTCTGAACTTTCCCCTAGGGTTATGGATGGGAGCGTAGTTGTCTTTTATACCAAATCCCCTTCTTTAAGATTCTGAGACTTAACTTTCTTGCTAAAAGCCCTGGCAATCCTGCGTTGATAACCTTGAACGTGGTACAGTGCCTTCAGCCTCCTCCAGTCAAACAACATCAGTTCTTTGAACTTGCTCTGTTGCCAATTTGCCTCTGCTATCTGACACTCAACCATAACCCGCAGCGACGAAACCTTTATTTCGATCGGCAGAACAACCTCCATCCCATAAACCAGAGAATACAGAGTTGCCCCAGTAGATGTTCGAATTGAAATTCTGTAGCCCCAGAGAGCAAATGACAATTTGTCTGGCCAGTCCCTGTAGGTCTCAACCATTTTCTGCAAAATGTGCTTGATATTCTTGTTCGCAGCCTCAACAGCTCCGTTGGTTTGCGGCCGATATGTAGATAACTTACGAAAAGCCATGTTGTATTTCTTTAACAAGTCGATCACTTCTTTCTTGAAATCGGAGCCATTGTCTGAAATGATCTCATTCGGGACTCGATAACGGCAAATGATGTTGTTTCAGATGAACTTAGCCACATGCGTTGCTTTCAACACTGCATAAGACTGAGTTTCCACCCATTTCGTGAAATAATCAATTGCCACCAGAATGTACTCGTGCCCATTTGACCCTTTCGGCGTAACTGCCCCGATAATGTCAATTCCCCAGACTGAGAAAGGCCATGTTTAAGTTATGTTGTACAGCTTCGACGGCGGAATATTCATGCGATTCGCATGGATTTGGCATTTATGGCATCGCCAAACAAAACCAATACAATCCTCCTCCATGGTAGACCAGTAGTAACCTTGCCTGAGAATCTTCCAGGCTAACATTACTCCACTCATGTGTGCTCCGCACTCTCCTCCATAGATGGCCTGCATTAGGCGGTTTGATTCTTCTGCATCGACACATAACTTATGCATCTCCAAATGACCCCTCTTATACAACTTACCCCTGAAGATGATAAATTGAATGGCCATCCGCCGTATTGCCCTTTTATCTTTGACATTTGCCCCTAGTGGGTAAACCTCTTTTTCCAAGAAGTTCCAGATATCATAATACCAGGGGTTTTGATCTTGCACTTCATCTATTGTGGCAATAGACTCATAGGCCGGCATATATCTCTATTTAATAATGATCGGACGCATCTAGACTCCAAAAGGGATGCCTATCATAGAAGATAAAGTTGATAAGGCATCAGGAAACCTGTTGTTCTCTCTTAGTAGATATGTGAAGGTCAGCTTCTTAAACCTAGGAATCAGAACGTCTAGGGTAGTGATAGATATTCATCATTTCTTCTTTGACCTTCCAATCTCCTTTTGCTTGAGACATAACTAGATTTGAGTCCCCAATGACGTCAAACCTTTTTGCCCCTACTTCTAGGGCGGCTTCTAAACCAACGATACACGCCTCGTATTCTGCTTCGTTATTAGATACCTTGAACCAGAGTTTGAAGGCTAAAGGTATATGGGAATTGTCAGGTGCCATCAGCAAAACCCCTATCCCATAACCGTACTAGTTAGATGCTCCGTCAAAGTACATAGTCCAAATCTCTTCCTTGACTTGTAGAATAGCTTCATCTAGAAATAGATATTCTACCGCTTTATCCCCTTCCACTGGGTGATCTGCCAGGAACTCCACTACCGCTTTTCCCTTGACAGACTTGCGAGTAACATACTTCAAATCAAATTCGCAAAGAAGAAGCAACCAACGGGTTAGCCTACCCGTAAGTGCTGGTTTCTCAAAGAGATATTTGATGGGATCTAATCTCGAAACCAGAATTACAGAGTGAGCTAACAAATAGTGCCTCAACTTCCTGGTAGCCCATACCAAGGCTAAGCAAGCCTTCTCGAGCAGAGTGTAACGGGTCTCATAGTCCAGCATTTTCTCACTCAGGTAATAGATGGCTTTCTCCACTCTATCCTCAGATTCATGAGCAAGCATGCATCCCATCGTTGTGTCCGTTACTGACAGATACAAAATCAAGGGCTTCCCCGGCTCTGGTGGCGACAATACAGGCGGATTTTGAAGGTACTGCTTGATCTGCTCAAAAGCAAACTGACATCGGTCATCCCATTGGAATTTCTTCCTTTCTTCAGGAGACCAAATAGTTGTTCACAAGTCAAGGTTAATTTTGAAATAAACTGTCTTATGAATTGCATTTTACCCAGAAAGCCTCGCACATCCTTTTCAGTCCTTGGTGGTGTCATTTCTAGGATGACCTTGATTTTGGAAGGATCTACCTCGATGCCTCTCTGTGTGATCAAGAAACCCAACATTTTTCCTACAGTTACGCCAAAAGTGCACTTCTATGGATTCAACCTCAATCGATATTCTCTGATCCGTTAAAAGAATTTCTTCAAGGCGGTGTAGTGGCCCTATTTTTCCTTGGACTTAACAATCATATTGTCCATGTACACCTCGACCTCTTTGTGGATCATATCATGCAGAATTATAGTTGCAGCCCGTTGATAAGTAGCCCTGACATTCTTCAACCCAAATGGCATTACCCTATAGCAATAGGTTCCCCATGGCGTAGTGAATGCGGTTTTCTCTCTGTCTTCGGGTGCCATCAGAATCTAGTTGTACCTAGAAAATCCATCCATGAAGGAGAGCAACGCATGGCTTGCAGTGAAGTCCACTAATTCGTCGATGTGCGGTAGAGGGAAGTCGTCCTTCGGACTAGCTCTGTTCAGATCTCTAAAATCCATACATACCCAAATTCTGCCATCTTTCTTCGGCATCAGAACAGTGTTAGCCAACCAAGTCGGATATTCATATATTAGCAAGAACCCTGTGTCTATTTTCTTAGTGACCTATTCCTTAATCTTCAAAGCCCAATCCGAGCGCATTCTCCAAAGCTTCTGCATGATGGGTCGGGCCTTAGGGTCAAGAGGGATCCGATACTGTACAATCTCAGGATCAATTCCAGGCATGTCTTCGTAGGACCACGCAAAAACATCTTTGAAATCTTTTAATAAAGCAACTAAGCACTCGCGCTCCTCTAAAGACAACGTGGACCCGATCTGGACCAGACGCGGATCCTTTTCAGTACCCACATTAATTGGAATGATTTCATCAACGAGGGGTTTCACAAACCTCTCATCCTCTCAATCAATCAAATGTTTCAACACAAAAGGAATTCCTTCCTCGTCGTTTTCATCAAAATTTTGAAAATCATGATCAATGCAATACACAAGTGGCACAGAGAAGTACTCAGAAACTGCAGCAGTATTCACATTCAGAAGGTCAAGCTCATCCAATTCCTCGGTTACAACTGACTCAAAAAAAAAAAAAAAAAAAAAAAAAAGACGACCTGGACAAAACTTCGGCATCCGGGTTATCAACCCCAGGAATACCGGACTCCGACTCAGAGGAATTGGAATCTGATTTCGACTCCACAGACTCTGTGGAATAGATTCCGGCTCACTACCCAACTTAGAACTACTGGACAGGAAGCCCTCCTCCAGCTGCCAAATGAGGGACGGTGTGTCAGATACATCTAGAATACCGCTAGAAGGGTTAGCACCCAGTTGGTCTCCGATCATGGAAATAGTTAGGTCATCCCCCAAGCTTTCTAGATCGATCGAAGGATCCAAAAGGAGAAATGCCAATGCTGCCACTACTTCGAGTTCATTGTTGTTGGACTCACTTTCTGCGCTTTGTTCAGCTTCAGTAGTTAGTTCAGTCTGTTCTTCTGTGTCACTCTCTTACAGCTGCAAGTCAAAGAAAATCTCAAAGCCGGGAACCCGCTGCTTCTCAGAATTAAACCATGGTTCGGGAAAACCACAGAATGGGAAGTCTTCACCCTCCCGAACAAAATAGCCATTCAGGGTTCCCCGAATTGGTAGGTGCACAAGTTCATAGCGCTTCCCGCTTTGCTTTGCTCTGGCCCTTCTGGCCATTTCTTTCCCTTTCCTCACCCAGTCCTCTTTGGTGGCTGTATAGCCAAGACCAAAGATGTGCGGGTTATGTGGCACGTCAGCCAATGTAGTAATGCCCTTCTGGCCACTTCTTCCCAATCCCATTCCGAGCACGTGTTGCAGCTTATTCATGAGATATCTAGACTGGGCGCTGACATATAGGCTCTCATCAATAGCCAAGATATTCTGCACTACCCGAGCCTCAGCCAAGGTAAATCCTGAAATGAAAACATCCTCTTCGCCGTGCACAATCTCCAGTACAGGTGTAGTGACCTCTGACGGAGGATGTATAGAAGAATTCCCAAAGACAATAGCCACCCTCTTTCCATGGGGGTATTTCAGCATCTGGTGAAGGGTTAAGAAGACAACTTTTACTTGATGCAGCCAGGGTCGTCCAAGCAGTAGATTAAAAGTGGCAGGCACATCCAATACATGGAACTCGATGTCCTGTTGGGCTGGACCAACCTGTACTCTAATCTGTACTGTTCCCATTACCTCTCGACTTGTATTGTCATACGCCCGGATCACCTGGGCATAGGCACAAAATCGGCTGGTTTCAGGCCGATAGCGTAGGCTGTGCAACATGGGCAGACGTTGATTGCTGACCTAGTGTGGACTAATATAACTGGTACCCACTTTTCTCGGCATTCCCCCGATATGTATAGAGGCTTGTTGTGTGTAGAGCCTTCCAGTGGAAATTCCTTATCCGAAAAAGTCAAAGTTAGCACTGCGCCCCCCAGGAAGACTAATCCCACCAGTTGTTCCGGAGTGGTCTCAATGGACAACTTGGCTTTATCCATTGCTGACAGCATAGCCTGTCTATGCACTCACGAAGCCATAAGTAACCCCTAGATAGAGATGTCTACTTGAATCTTCTTCAACTGTTTCAGCACAGCTTCTTCTTCCAAGAGCTTTTCCTTCTGTTTCTCTACTTCTTTGTCCTTCCCAGATGCCTCAGGTTGGTCCAGATGCAGGGGTTTGAAATATCGGCCACTTCTTGTCATGTGGTCGACTTCTTCCAAATACAAGGTGTTGTCAAGAAGGCTCTCACCCTAATCTTCATCAGTGTGGGCAAGATGAATATCATCATCTTCCAACCACATACGTCCGGCAACCGACAAGCAATTATTCGGCTCCGTTCGAGTTGTCTTTTCATCACAGATTTCCCCCGCAGGGTCTGGGGCCTTTCCAACCTTCTATTTTTTTTTATCTGCTTCTTTTTCAAGGCACCTCAGTGTGGTTCCTTGCTCTGTAGGTATAGTATTAACTATGCCCAGTTCCTAAGCTGCTTGTTCAGCACCAGTGTTTTCCAACAGTTTACCTTTCATATCGGCCGTTTCGGCCATTGCTGCGGTTCCCACTTTCTATTCTTCCAGCTTCGGTTCAGCTCCCTCATCTATATCGTGTTCATTACTTAGCTACCTTGAATTATCAGTTGACCAGTTTAGATCGAACCAATTAATATGCACGTCCCTTTGATCATGTTCATCAAAGAACTGCAAATTGTCCATAACTTCCAGGTCAGCTAGATCATCTAATCTCTGGCTTGGTCCATCTTTCTGGACAACACTGACCTCTATCCCTGTCGGCAACACCACTTTCGGCTTATCTTGGTTGATTGGCACAATATAGCAGCTTGGGTTATACACCCCATCAGATAAGTCCTCAAAGCCCTTGGGCAACAAACTGACATTCTCCACTAAAGCTGAGCTCCCTTCATCTTCTACTGTCACCACCACGGGTTCAGTTTGGATTGTTAACGTGTTCATCATGCACAAGTCTGTGCTCTCAGGGATGAACAATGCCAGCTTAAGTAGGTGAGAAGGGGTGATATATATACTGGGGTTATAAGGGACGGCCAGTGTATGGATGAGGTTTATGTACCGGGGGTAAGGGGGCTTGATTAGGTGGTAGAAGAGGATTTGTAGTGACATTGGGTTTTTCGGGAGGTGCTATCACCTTATTGTCAATGAGATCTTGAATCTCATGACGCAGTTTGTAGCACTGATTAGTGTCACGACCATGCTGTTGATGAAAAGCACAGTATTTGGCTGGGTTGTGTTTAGATGGGAGGGGATCGAGCAGTGGGCGTTGTTCTAATGGCTCAAGATGCCCTTTTCTGATCAGGACCCATAGGGCTTTGGATAAGGACATATAGAGCAGGGTGAAGACCCTCTGGCCTCGGGCCTGATGGCTTGAGGTTTGTGAAGTTGTGTTGGATGTGCCGGCAAAGGTGTTGGCAGTCTTAGGTGTGGTGGTGACCATGCTCACATCCGAAGGCCGTACAGAAGTGCCACCAGTCGTGGCTGCATTGGAGCTACGTGTAAAGGGCCTTTTGGGCTATTCTTTCTCATGGTCTATCAGCCCTTGCTTCATCGAATCCTCAATTTGAACCACTATTTCGTGGAACTCGGCCGAAGTAGACAAAGGCAAGACTATCATCTTCTGTAATAATCTTCCTTGCAAGTTACGGACCACTATTCCAACCTGGTCCTTTTCAGACGGCTGGTTAGTCATCATAGAGGCCTTGGCCCTCCACCAGGTCACAAAATCCGAGAAGCCCTCATTTGGCTCTCGGCAAGTTGCTTCAAGATCACGAGTAGTGACCTCGATCTGAATATCGTAGGAGTACTACACTATGAAGGACTCAGTCATTTCCTCCCAATTCCTTTTCATAGAGTCCTCAAGTTTGGCATACCAGATAGCCGCTATACCCGACAAGGTCCTGCCAAAAAGCAACAGCTTTTGTGGTCCAGTTAGACCCATTAGTCGTAGGATGTCTGAAAATAACCGGAGATGGACCATGGGATCCTCGGAGCTGTCAAACCAGTCTATGTGCGGCATCTCGAATCTGTCGGGCAGAGTCACTGCGGAGTCAGTGTATTCATCCTCAATATCAGGGATTGAATTTACGCTCTGTGCCCATTTGAAGAGTTTTTCTAGTTTGCTGACCTTCAATGCAGTAGAGTTAACCTCGAATTCAAACGGCGCCTCCGTCGTGTAAACCGGTGCCTTGGAGGTCTGAGGTGGGATCGAGTCTGCCTGAATGGCCACATTTTCCTTGACATTAATTGTGACCCCGGGTGTCAGAATTCCCACTGGGGGTGCATGGGATGTAGAGGCTACTGCCGGTTGTGGTTGCTGTTGCTGAAGCCTATCTATCACTTCTACTTGGCGAGCTACAACCTCAGCTTGTCGAGCAACATCTAGCTGCATGTTCTCAATAGTCTGTTGAAATTGATGAAGCATATCTTCCATACTGACTGGGGAATGTTGAGTTATCAGAACAGGTGAATACTCTTTTTCCAGAGTAGAAGTAGATGACTGGGCCTGAAAAGGTGACTGCCGGATTGGTGAGTTATGCCTCCTCCGTTTGGTAACCGATGGGAGTGAAGCAAACATTGGTTGTCCTCTTACAAGATCCCCAAATCGATAAAGTCGCCTTACTCGGGTCTAGAGTGCTTGGGGGGTAACAGGACTATCCGAAGCAATGATGGTAAACTACCTTGCAAAAAGAAAATAAAGCAAAGGAAAACAAGAATTAGAAACCACACAACACCTCTGCTTAGACACAAACAACACGCAGTTGCAATCATAAGCTGGAGAACTGTACTCAACACTGATTTATGCCTCAAAACTGATATCCAGACTTGCAACTGATACATACATTCCTGCAGAGTTTCACTCTAAAAGCATGTATCAAGCAAGTGAGAGCCAAAACACCCCATGATTAGGAATGGTAATGGGTCGGGGGGAGGCCGGGGATGCTACTCCCCGTCCCCGATCCCCAAAAGTGAAAACATCCCCGTCCCCGACCCTGATCCCCGACGGGGAAGCCATTACCTCCCCCACCCCCGTCCCCTAACGGGGATCGTGTTTCCCCGACCCCGAAAAATCCCCGACTTATTTTTTCACAACACACACACACCACACCACACCAACTATTCAGATCAACAACAATCATCAACAACATTGTTCATCAACAACAACAGACAACAACTTAGATATATATATATATAACAACTTAAAAAAAAATTAAAACATCAACGGATATATATATAGAAAGAGAGAGAGAGAGAGAGAGAGAGAGAGAGGGAGAGAAAGAGAGAAAGAGAGGGGGGCTTCACGGTCACGGTCCTGGTCCTAGTCCTGTTCAGATCGGTGGCAACGAAGGCTTCACGGACGGGCCACGGTTCAAGATTTGTTCAGATCGGTAGTGGTGGATCTGGATGATTGCTGAGTGAGTGAGTGAGGGAGAGAGATGAGAGAAACGGTGAGACTCAGAAAGAGAGGTCTGAGTCAGTGAGTGAGGGATCGAGAGAGATGAGAGAAGTCAGTGAGGGAGAGAGAGAGATGAGAGACCGGGAAGACAGAGAGAGATCTGAGTTAATAAGTGACGGATAGAAAGAGATGAGAGAAGTCAGTGAGGGAGAGAGAGTTCAGATAGATAAGTTTGAGTGTAGGTAGATATTATATTAGATATAATATAATATAATAATAGTAACTTTGAGTGTAGGTATATATATAATATTAATATAATATAATAGTAATAATAGTAACTCAGAGAGAGGTATAATATAATATAATAGTTTGAGTGTAGGTACATATATATCCAGTGCACTCCTAAACATATATATATATATATATACGGGGGATTATTCGGGGATTTTGGGGCGGGGCTAGGCCAAGGCCGGGGCCAAGGAATCTATCACCGTCCCCGGCACGAAAATCAACGGGGAATTAATTTTCAATACCATCTCCGGCCCTATGGGGATTATTTTCGGGGAAAACCCGTTCTAATCGGGGTCGGGGGGTCGGGTCCTCGTCGGGCCGGGTTCAAATTGCCATCCCTACCCATGATGGGGTAGGGTTACCCTATCCTAATTTCATCAGGAACTAGGGTTTTGCTATACACAACGAGTGGCTTCATACAATCCTACATTCGGGTAAGCAACCTGTCCTAGTTTGGAACAGTCTCTATGGTTTTCGATATGCAAGTAGGTCGATTGGTCAAAAAGGATACCTCGGTAAGACTACCTGATATACCTCTAATATACCTTGGTAAGACTACCTAATATACCGCAGTAAGACTACCTAAAAGGAGGATCAAACGGTACAACAGTAGTCCAGATCCAAGGGTTGTGTTCCCATCGTGGCAGAGCCCGCAACCGGTCAACCTTTTGGCAAGCTTTTCCAAGCGAGCCTCTGACAAACCGTTCAGGAATATCAGATGGCAAACACTGTGACTTAGGCGCACCGATGCAAAAGCAAATGCAAAGAAACACATAAGTGTAAATAAAATATCATATCACGAGTTCAAATCAAGTTCTCTAAAGTCCCCAGCAGAGTCGCCAGAAACTGTAGCTTGGTTTTTTCACGCCTTCTTTCAAAAGGTTTGAAAGAAAGCCCTACAATTCGTACTCTCACGGTTCTGAATCTAATCTCACAAGTGCAATGTGAAACTGATAAACACCAAAGAGTCCAAATCTAGCAAATCATTTTGGAAAATTAATTTTGAATCAAAAATGCCAAAATTGGACTGCTTTGCCAGATACAGAGTCGCCACCTAAATATTTTATCTTGGGGAAATTTAGGAAACTCATGACTCGTGCCAAAGGCCACGTGTTCGTCATCACCAAAGTTGCCTTGGCTCAGGAACTTGTGTACAAGAGGGGAAGGTCATGAATTGAGCACTCTCGCTCGCCCGATCAAAAATTGGCCTCTACTAATCATGATATGATATTTTATAAACATTATGTGCTCTTGTTCCAGTTTTTAAACTAGCTTTACTATGTGATGCGCGCAAGCAAGTATAGACTAGTTTGCTCAATTTGGAACAATTCAACTCATGTTTGTTTTTCCAACAATGGTTTGAATTTTCCACCTCAAGTGGGCTTAAAAAGTTTGCAGATTTGCCACCAAACACAGTGGGCTTAAAACATGATTTGCCACTCATATAAGTGCACTTTTTGTCTTTTTAGACTAAAAAGTTGAGGTTGAAAATATGAATGTTTGGGTTAACTTTTTGACTTTTATGGAAAAATGTGTAATAAAAAATTGTAAAAATTGATTTGTAAGGGAAAATTAGAATTGGGAGTTGTGCAGCCGTAATTGTTGACTTTTGGTGAATAGTGATAACTTTTTAACTTTTTGAGTAACTTTTTGGCTTTTTAACTTTTTTGAGACTTCCCAAACTTGGCCTAACTATCTAAGCTAATTAAAAGCTAATTAAATATTACAACACCAAATAATTAGCTACAACTAATTAGACTAATTAAATATTACAACACAATTCTCTATGCTAATGAAACAATTAAATGATCAAACGCATTCGATATGAGCACCAAGGAAGATGGATGGAGGTTGCATGGGTATCGCCTGAAAGCTGCTCTGTCTGTCCCAGACTACCTCTGTTTCACCTTCAGCCATTGCCTCTATTTCTGTAAAACAGCACTGCTAGCTACACACCAAGGGCCGACCGTGCATTACTAATGGCCGGCCAGGCCTACAGAGGGCTGGCCGTGCCTTGATTTGGTGCAAACTCTATTTTTTTGCTCTAAGGTGAAATCAGTGCAAGTAGAGTATTTTCAAGCTCTGTTTGTTCCTTCTTCCTTCTCTGTCATAGAAGACCCTAAAGAGAAGGTTGGGATTGACTCTAAAACCATCAATGACCGATATGATCGCTTGATGATCTCAAATGTCATTTTGGACCAAAAATCAGTTAATGTAAAACAAAAGACCACCCTTCCCTTTTTCTCATGGAATGAACTCAAAAAATGAAGTTGAGATGCTTCAAGAACATCAAGAACACCATGGATTGATGTTTGATGACCCTTGACACAAGGAACTTGGCATGACGTCCGGCCAAGTTCAAGCTATTTAAGCCATTTTCTTTAGGTATGTTGATCCAATTTTAAACCAATTTATTTAGTCATTGCCATTCATTAGTCCATTTGTCCAAATGTAATGTTAAAGTCCTCTAACCGAGAAGTGATGTCAAACAAGAGGTCTTTCTAAAGCATGAGAAGGAGACTACACTGTTGATGATGAATCTCCGAAGAGATTAAGCCATTAAGTGTAGGTCTCCTTTACAGACCTTGGGTAACCTCAATTGGTTGAAACCATTCTTATGAATGAAAGATATGGATTAATTGATTGATTAGCAAATTTCAGCCTCAAAGTATGTGAAATGAACCAAGAAAGCATGTGAAGCAACAAGTATGCCAACTATGTAACCTCAAGTGTATCTAACAAGGTATGAACCAAATGGAAAAGCTTAGACAACCTCAAAACAGTCCCAAATACATGCAAACCAGAGGTGAAACATGCATGAAAAAAGGGTGAAAGCTAGGCGATAAAGATAAGAATTGAAGCTAACAAACAAGAATAAGGAGGGGTGGCTAATCCTTCTATTTTTGGAGCTTCAAAGCATGGTTTTCATCCCTTTTAAACCTCTGAAAATCAGTATGAATACCAAAGAAAAAGAGTAAAAAGGAGAAGAGTTTGAGTTATGAAATAAATGCGTAGAAAGAGCACCCTTTTGGTAACCCTTCAAACTCAACTCCAACACTTCAAACAAGCTCAAAAACAACCAAAACAGCAAGAATGAATGAGTGAAGAACTGAAATGAAAGTAAGGAAAGAGAAAGCAAGCTTATACCTTTCAAGAATCTAGCTTGTTCCTTGAGTTTCCAACTCAATTTCAATGCACTCGCAAACTTGAAATACACTTCCTCAAGATCAACCAAGGCTTTAGGATGATCAAACAAGGTTGTATATGATGTGTATAGGTGGTGTAAGCAAACTAGGTTAGCTCAAAGGATGACTTACAATGGAAGAAAGAGGAGTCAAGGCTCTCAAGGTGTATCTCTCTCTTTTAGATTTTTTCAACCCTCAAAACAATTCCAGAGCTTCGGTTTTATAGAATTCAAGCTGAAAAGGTGACAAATATCTTCAAAAATGGACAGTTGGCGGCCTCCTGCCCAAAACAATGTTTATCGCCATTGAAGGCCGGCCAGCCATCACTGATGCACGGCTGGGCCCTGATGGCCTCCCCTGTTTTTTTGGTTCAAACTCAGCTCAGGGTGAGAAATGGTCTAGAAATGAAACCCAAATGTTCAAACAAGGTAAATGTGGAAGATATGAGGTTATTTCGGAAGCCTGACTGATCCCAAATTGCTGCGAATTCACAATCCAACTTTCATCATTGAGTGCATTGAACCAAGCGTCCGAGTCTTATGGGCAGTCAAAAGTGGGGTGTCCACACCTGTCCAGATGAAGAAGTGGAATACACAGCCTCATTTCTAGTTCATGCCTCACATTTCCCCCGGTATCTCACAGCCTGGAGGATGAGAGAAATTCTTGCCCCTGCCATTAGTTTCAGTTACACCTTATCTGAGGAGTTTTTGGCTGGCTCGAAGAGAAGGTAGAGGTTGGGCCATCTTCTGCAGCGGAATCCTTCACGAAGGCGAGTAGAAGACATAGAGCCACCTGACTTAGCTGTGCCCCTAGTTTTACTGCTTTGATATTTTCTTTTCAAGTTTTAAGATGTAAAAGCAGCTTTGATCTAAATCAACAAGGGAGAATGTACTTATGTTTAAATCAATAAAATTAAAGTTACGAGTATTAAAAATTTTCCTTTCAGCCCCAAAAATGGTCCAAGTTGTAAAAACATAAAATTTTGAACAAAATAAACTTTTATTAAAACTTTTTAAAACAAATTTTGGAAATGATCACCACCTGACATGCACAGAATCGATTCTCAAGATGTACAATCCCGAATCAAATGATCATAACTGCCCCTGATTGTATATCACTGCTGCTCTGTATTGTAACCAGCTTTTCTTCCCAAAATCAAGATCACAACCGAACTAATAGATGATGAACAAAGATGACCTGATCAGGAAAATGGACAGTCTAGTTGAGTTGGAGGTAGTTACGGCCAGACTTCAGGGTGAAATTGCCTACGTATCCTAAAAATGGGAATCGGGCCTTACGTAGTTCGGTCAAGGTTCACTCAAGTATTAACTCTCTCCTTTTGCGATCTAACTTTTGCCAAAGTCGCCCTTTAGGGTTTTCAACCTTGCGAGCTTAGTTTTTCTTTGTTTCTAATTTTTCATGCTCTAGCTTTTGCCTAGCGAGCCTCTCAGGGGTAATATTTCTTCAACTTGTCCATATTGATCGGTTGCGAGAACTTCAGGCCATCCAAGTCCGTAAGAATAATTACCCTTCCTAACTAGATTGACTTGATGATATAAGGACCAGTCCAATTGGGTCTGAACTTGCCCCTAGGGTCATGGATGGGAGCCCGATTGTCTTTCAGTACCATGTCTCCCTCCTTGAGATTCCTAGACTTAACTTTCTTTTTAAAAGCCCTAGCAATTCTGCATTGGTAGCCCTGGACGTGATACAGTGCCCTTAGTCTTCTCTCATCAAACAACATTAACTCCTCAAACCTAGTTCGTTGCCAGTCCGCCTCCGTTATCTGACACTCAGCCATAACTCATAGCGACGACACTTCAATTTCAATCGCAAAACAGCCTACATCCCGTGAACGAGAGAATAGGGGGTTGCCCCTGTAGATGTTCGGATTGAGGTTCTATAGCCCCAGAGCATAAATGGCAGTTTATCCAGCCAGCCCTTGTAAGTTTCCACCATCTTCTGTAGAATTCTCTTGATATTTTTGTTGGCGGCCTCGACAACTCCATTGGTTTGTGGCCTGTAGGTTAATGATTTATGGAAAGTCACGTTATATTTCTCAAGCAAGTTTATCACCTCTTTCTCGAAGTGCGACCCATTATCAGAGATAATCTCATTCGGAACTCCATACCTATGTAGACTGCCCATTTTTGACCGCCCTTAAGATTTGGGCACCTCAGGTTGATCACTCGATGATGAAAGTTACGCTATACAAACGTTTGATTTCTTCAGCAAGAAGAGCTTCTAAATCTCAACCTTACACCCCATTTTTTACCAAAACTATTTTAGACCTTAATACCCTCTCTTTCAAAATATTTTTGAAAATGTTTGTACAATGTTCTGAGACTCGCATTTCGTTAAATACTGCACTTTTTGGTAAACCGAACAAGGACAAAGTGGACATGAATGAAAAGAAGGCGAACTATTTGAAAAAAAATATCTTTAAAACATCTTATTTAAAGGTTTGGAGTTGAAGAAAATTGGAGGAGAGGGAAGAAAACTAGCTGGGGAAGTGGTTGAGCATGAAATCGTCAAGAGAAAACTAGGCAGCCTTCACTAAATTAGGCTTATCTCTTTGCACACTTAGACTTTAGTTGTGAGGCACCACCATTGGAAATTTAACTTCCAGGGCTTCACTTTAGACTCAAGAATCTCCTAAAGCCGAGTCCCGATGAGGGAGATATGGCCGTTTGAAGTTAGGCATCCATCTGGTTAAGATAAAAATGAGTAACCTTCACTAAAATAGGCATGTCTCTTTGCACACTTATAATTTAGATGTGAGGCCACCTCCATTGGAAAGTAAACTTCTGGGGCTTTAATTTAGACTCAAGAATGACCTAAAACTGAGTCCGGATAAAGGAGAATGCCCATTTGAAGTCGGGCCTGAAAGTAGATTTTTGTGGCCGACAGGCCACTATTTGTGGACAGCAGGCCACCATTTGTGGCCGGCAATTCACACTTCTGGCCTGTCGGCCACTTGTGAAAAACATAAATATTTTTACTCAGCTGTCCCCCAAAAGCTCCAGCTATTCCTATATGGATAATTTTGACCTGAGGGTCTATTTTAACACTATTTTTCTATATTTTTCTATTTTTCTATCTCTATCTTGCAACCTATACACTCTCTCTCTACACTTCCTAAACCAATATTGGAGCTCTCCTTGTTGAGATTATTGAGTCCAAATTTCAGCCCTTGAGAGTGAGAACTTGTTGGTTTGTGAACAAAAGTGTTATTCCTCTTCAAAAGGTATAGCTACTAGCTCCTTTGCACCACTTCTTTCCTATATTTTCTTGCTATTTTTGAACTATTTTTTAACTGTTTTTATGGGATGAAACTTGTGGTTTAAAACTACCAAAGGTGGAGGGGTTAACCACCCTTCTTTAAACCTTGTCCTCTAAGCTTTTGCCCTTGTATTTCCTATTCTTTCATCAACTTTTTTTGAGCTTTTTACCACTGATTTTCAAAGGTTTTCATAGGCTAAAAAAGTGGTTTTGAAGTCACAAAAATGGAGGGGTTAGCCACCCCTCCTTTGGCTTGTTTACTAACTTAAATTCTCCATTATTTTAGCTTACTCTTTTAACTATTTTTACTTCAATTCCAGCACTATTTTAGTGTATATAAGGACTATTTTTATGTGTTAGTTTCATTTATACTTTGTATAGCATGCTTGTGGTGTAATGGTCCTCATAGGTTTGGTGGTTTAGGCCTTAGCCACTGACCCATTTGAGTTGATAGTATTTATTTTATGTTTTCCATACTTGTTTTCACCCCTAATCACTTCTGCAACCTCCCTCCTTTCTTGGCTTTTGCTTTGCTTTAAAAGTTGTTTCAAGCCACTTGTTTGTTTAAGCTTGAGATTGAGGTCTTATGCTTAATGGTTTAATCCTTTTGGGGGGCTCATTACCAACGGCATGATACTTCTGTCATGCCTAAAAAACTCTTGGTTTGGTGCTCATTTCCATTAGATGACTTAAAGCTCACCTTTGGACTTAATTTACTAAGGAATGGTTGGTAATTAAAACGGAGTAATAAAATTGGGATTAAAAGTGATGCAAGATAATAACTTGGTTTGAGTTCAATCAGACGTTAATTGAACCCTTAAGTCTTGAATCGTTTCATACTTGCTAGTGATGTAAACGGTTCAAGTGTCATTGTCAACCACTTCTCTTGATCAATCCATGATAGGGAGGAGGTTTGAGGGTCTTTATTTGTTACATTTATTGAACTTGCACCCTTTCGTTCATAAGCCATCATGCAATGAAATTGCATCAATTAATGGTTTGTGAATCAAATTTTGCCAATCCTTTGAGCTATTTGATAATAAGGAGGGATAAGTTGTGCAAACAACCCTTGAGAATACCTTGTGCTAGCTCTGTTTGCCCTTTGTTGCAGTAGGAAAAACCAGGCATCAGGTGGCTGACAGGGCACTTTTTGTGGCCGACAGACCATCATTTGTAGCCGGCAGGCCACCACTTCTAGCCTGCTGGCCACCTTTGCAAAACCTAGTAGTGTACTTTTCTAGCAAAACAGAGTTGGTTTTGAGGTGAAAAACAGTGCAAATGTTCTACTGTGCAACAAAGGCATCTGGCAGCAAGATAGTGGCCTTTTTCGGGTGGAAATTCGCGTATGCATGAGCATTCCTTGTTTACTGAGGAGGAGTAGTTAGAGTAGTTAGCTTAATACTTATCTAAACTTTGTATTCATGTTTAATTAGTTAATTTGTTGTAGTAATTAATTAGCTAGTTTAGTTGATTACTTTGTTCATGTTGTAATTCGTAATAATTAGCTTAGCTAGTTAGTTTATTCGAATCCTCCTACGTGAGGACACAAATATTGTAATAATGTGTATGTCTTCCAACCCTACATCTTTCTCCCTTTTATTTACCTGCTCATATTGGTTAGTTTAGGGCATCATGTTTTGTTTAGCATCTTTCATGTTTGCATCCACTTGTATTACATGCATTGAGGCTCGGCTCATCATTCTAACTTGCATCGTTAGTTAAATGCCTCTTTGAATACGTGCTTCAACCACATGCTATCAAATTGATTCATATGCCATGTTAGTAACCAAGTCTAGTAAATTACATATCGCATGCACTGCATTAATCATATTGCATTAGTTAGGATCATGCATTTTTCTAACTCTTTTATCTTTTTGTCTTGGAGTACTAGGTGAGTTTTTTTTTTTATTTGTTTTAGCATGTTGCATAAGTGTGTTAATGTTGCCATGTAAAGCATGTTCACCATGAGGCTAAGTGCTTAAGTGATAAACTGTTTGAATGCCTGTAGATGAAGGTTAAATGCTTGAATTGGGATGATTTGATCAATGTACATTTAAGCCCACTTTTTCAGGTAGCACATTCAGAAACATTTTTCAAAAACAAACATGAATAAAAGTGTTCCAATTTTTACAAATTAGCCTATACTTGTATGCATCACATAGTAAGATAGCCTAATACATCGGAACAAGAGCATATAATGTAAATAAGAATCACATCATGATTAGTAGAGGCCGATCTTTGATCGGGCGAGTGGGGTGCTCAATTCATGACCTTCCCCTCTCGTACCTAAGTTCCCGAGCCGAGACAATCTTGGTGATGACCGACACGTGGCCTTTGGAACGAGTCATGGTGTAGACACCTCATTTTTGACCGTCCTCAAGACTCGGATGCCATCGCTTGTACACTCGATGATTATGATCGCATGTGTTCATTTTGAGTGCTCGAAGTCCTCGGCAAAGTGCCCTGCCTTTGAGCCTTGAAACCTTATCTGTTTTGTGCCTTGTTTTGGACCAAAACCTTGTTATTTCTAGCCTGGAACCTTTGGTGACCTGTCGGCCACCACCATAGGTTGTCAACCATGGATAATGGTTGTCAGCCAAGGGTGTGGCCGATTGGCCACCAATGGTGGTCGACGGCCACCAATGCCTTTTTCCAGATATTTGTTGATAGCTACGCCAGTTGTTAACACAATGAGTTGCATCTACCTACACGTGTATGGTGGGATGTTTCTATGCTCAAAGAGTGTTTTTCTATAAATATGGAGGTTCCTTCCCCATTTTGGGGGGTTAGCAATTTTGGAGCAAAATTCTCCCTCTCTCTCTAGATTTCTCTCTCTCTCTCTCTCTCTCTTGTAATTTTGTATACATTTCCTCACAAATCCTTAGCTTTTGCCTATAACTCCTAAACCAAATCTCCTTACCTTTGGGCTGAGATTCCTTGGGACTCTCTTTGAGCTCTAGCAAGTGGTTTTAGCTTGGTTTGGTGCCTAAAATTGAGCTTTACTTCAAAGGTATAAAACTTGTCTTGTTTGCTTTGTTTCAAGATACTTGTTTTGCCATCTATTTAAATTGTTTTTGGCCTAGTTTTGAACTATAAGAAGCTCTGTTTTTGTGACTTAAAAATAGTGGTTTGAGCCTTTTTTTAGTTAGGGGTGGTTTACCCTTCTTGCTTCTTTGCTTGTATAGTTTTTGTGCCTTTTATTCATCACTTTCAAACCAACTTTTTTGGGTCTTTTAACTACTGAATTTCAGAGGTTTTCAGTAGTAAAAAACTCACTTTGAAGTCCAAAATTAGAGGGGTTAGCCTCCCCTCCTCATGTCTTATTTGCATGCCTAGTTAGCTTCACATGTCAGCATGCTTTTCTAGCCTAACTTAGATTGAGTCAAACATGTTTTACACTCTATTTTAAACTGTTTTGCCACTGTTTTGGCTGTTTGGTACTTTTTGAGTCTTCTTTTGCATGCCTCTAGTGTAATAGTTAGTGTTTTAAGGCTTTAAGCATTATTGGGTTGAGTTGATTGCATGTTTCAGTGCTTTTATCACTCAATTTCAGCATATACAATCTCTGCAATCTCCCTCATTTCTTCATTTTTCCATTTGCTTTGAGGGTTGTTTCAACCTTAGGGTTGTTTAAGCTTGAGGTTGAGGCTCATGCTTACTGGTTTAATCCTCCTTTGAGGGTTCATTACCAACGGCATGAAGCTTCTCTCATGCCTTAGACTACCCCTTGGTTGACACTTCATTCACTTTAGAAGACACTCACCAATGGACTAATTGATTAAGGAATGATTTGGTAATTAAAATGAGAAAACAAAATTGGTAAGTAAAAGTGTGCAAGATAAGCATTCTTTGTGTTGCATTGCATGTGTTCAAATCGAACATTAATTTGAACACAAGGAAAATGGGACATTTCATGCTCAAAGTGATGAAATGTGTCATTTTCCTAGGTCACCATTACCCTTGATCATTCATGATAGGGTGGTGGTCATTTTGGTCTTGTTTGTGCATTTATTGAACTTGTACAAACTTGGTCCCTTAGCCATCATGCATGGAAATTGCTTGATTGATGGTTAGAGGGCCAAGAGTTTCTCTCCTTTGAGCTTGTGTGATGACAAGGAGGGTAAACAGTACAAACAACCTGTGAGAATACACTGTTTTGCTCTCTGTTGCAGGATGAAAGTGTAAACCACCAGTGGCCGATAGCCACCACTAGTGGCCGACCGGCCACCAATGGTAGCCGACCGGCCCCTTATCCCTCTTGTCGGCCATCAGTGATTTTTGCACAATGTGATGGTAAGATAAAGCAGAGGGGTTCTGGAAGTTGACAGAATTTTCAGTGATCAAATGTGCAAACAAAGGCTTGCAGCAGCAAGACAGTGGCTTTTCAGGTGTAGAATCGAGCATGCGCATGCATATCCATCACTTCTCAGGGCTAAGTAGTTGATTACTTAGTTTACTTGCAATTGACTTGTAATCCATTAATTAGCTAAGTAGTTAGTTAGATGTAATGTAATTATTTAATTAATTAGCTAGAATAGTTAATTAGTTTTGGTTTGTAATGGTTAGCTTAATTAGCATAGTTAGTTGGTTAGCTTATTCATCCGGACCCTCCTTCGCGAGGGCTTAATGTTGTAATAAATGTGCGTGCCTGTGTGTATGTTTTCCAACCCCACGTCTTTCTCCCTTTTATTTAATCACTTTTGATGGTTAGATTAGGGATCATATTTCAATTAGCATATCGCATGGTTGCATACATTCATCTTGTCTTGCATGCACCGAGGCTCGGCGCATCATTCAAACTGCATTGTAATTTCAATATCTTCTTTGAATATGTGTTTAATCGCATGTTATCAAATTGCTTCATATGCCATATTAGTAGTTGAGCCTATTAATTGCATATTGCATACGTTGCATTAGACATCTTGTATAGTTAGGATCATGCATTTTTCTAACTTGGTTTTGGTTTGGCTTGGAGTACTCGGTGAGTTTTTACGCTTTAGCATACTTGCATAAATATGAATGTTGCCATGGCTAGCATACTTGCCATGACTAGCATACTGAAATGCTAAACTACTTGAATGCCTATAGATGAAGGCTTGCTGTTTGAATTGGAACAATTCAATGAATCTAAGTTTTAAGCCCACTTTGTTGAGTGGCAAATCATGTTTTAAGCCCACTATGTTTGGTGGCAAATCCGCACACGTTAAGCCCACTTGAGGTGGCAAATTCAAACCATTTTTCGCAAACGAACATGAGTTGAATTGTTCCAAGTCTTGCAAACTAGTCTATACTTGCTTGTGCGCATCACATAGT
The DNA here is from genome assembly GCA_036172215.1 of Camellia granthamiana. NCBI lineage: Eukaryota > Viridiplantae > Streptophyta > Magnoliopsida > Ericales > Theaceae > Camellia > Camellia granthamiana. The sequence continues at coordinate 17,122,478 of CM069906.1, read as the reverse complement.
AAGCTAGTTTAATAACCGGAATAAGAGCACGTAATATTTATAAAAACTCATATCATGATTAGTAGAGGCCAATCTTTGATCGGTCGAGCGGGGGTGCTCAATTCATGACTTTCCCCCCTCGTACCCAAGTTCCTGAGCTAAGGCAACTTTGGTGAGGATGGACACATTGCCTTCGGCACAAGTCAGGGTTTCCTAAATTTTCCCAAAACAAAAAATATTTAGGTGGCGACTCTGTATATGGCAAAGTAGTCCAATTTTGGCATTATTTGATTTAAAATCGATTTTCCAAAAAGGTTTGCCGGATTTGGACTCTTTGGTGTTTATCAGTTTCATATTGCACTTGTGAGACTAGATTTAGAACCGTGGGAGTTCGAACTGTGAGGCCTTCTTTTCAAACCTTTCCGAAAGGCGGGGCGCAGAAAAAGGTGAGTCCACAGTTTCTAGCGACTCTGCTGGGGATTTAGAGAACTTGGCTCGAACTCATGATATGTTATTTTATTTACACTTGTGGGTTTCTTAGCATTTGCATTTGCATCGGTGCGCTTAAGTCACAATGTTTGCCATCGGCTATTCCTGAGCGGTTTGCTGGAGGCTTGCTTGGAAAAGCTCGTCAAAAGGCTGACCAGTTGCGGGCTCTGCCATGATGGGAACACAACCCTTGGATCTGGACTACCGCTGTACTATTTGATCCTCCTTTCACTTCTCGATGTTAGATATGAGAGGTATATTAGGTAGTCTTGCTGAGGTACCCTTTTTTTGACCAATCGACCTAGTTGCATATTGAAAACCATAGAGACTGTTCCAAACTATGACAGGTTGCTTACCTGAATGCAGGAATTGTATGAAACAAATTGTTTGCGTAGTGAACCCCTAGCTCCTGACGAAATTAGGACAAGGTAACCCTACCCCATCATAGGGGTGTTTTGGCTCTCACTTGCTTGATATGTGCTTTTAGAGTGAAACTCTGTAGGAATGTATGTATCAATTGCAAGTTTGGGTATCAGTTTTGAGGCAGAAATCTGTATTGAGTACAGTTCTCCAGCTTATGATTGCAATTGCGTGTTGTTTGTGTTTGAGGCAAGGTGCTATGCGGTTTTTGATTTTCTGTTTCTTTTGCTTTATTTTGTTTTTGCAAGGTAGCTTTTCACTATTACTTCAGACGATTCTATTACCCCCCAAGCACTCTGGACTCGAGTTAGAAGGATTTGCAGATCTGGGGATCTAGTCAAGGGACAACCAGTGTTTGTTTCACTCCCGCCGGTTACCAGACGGAGCAGGATCAGGCAGAATTCGCCAATCCAGCAGACACCTTTTACCTCGCCTGTGCCCAGTCAGGCCCAGTCATCTACTTCTACTCCAAAAAGAGAGTATTCACCAATTCTGATAACTCAGCATTCCCCAATCAGCATGGAAGATATTCTTCGTCAGCTCCTGTAGACTATTGAGACTATGCAGCTAGATACTGCTCGCCAAGTTAAGACCACAGCCCGCCAAGCCGAGGTTGTAGCCCACCAAGCAGAAGTGATAGATAGGCTTCAGCAACAGTAACCATAACCAGCAGTAGCCTCTACATCCCATGTACCCCTAGCCGGAATTTTGGCACCCGGGGTCACAATTAATGTCTAGGAAAATGCGGGCATTCAGGTAGATTCGATCCCACCTCAGACGTCCAAGGCACCAGTTTATCAAATGGAGGCGCCGTTTGAATTCGAGGTTGACCCCACTGCATTGAAAGTCAACAAGCTAGAAAAGCTCTTCAAACGAGCGCAGGGCGTGAATTCAATCCTTGATATTGAGAATGGCTATACAGATTCCGCAGTATCTCTGCCGAACAGATTCAAAATGCCGCATATACACCGGTTTGACGGCTCCAGGGATCCTATGGTCTATCTACGGCTATTCTCTGACATCTTACGACCAATGGGTCTCTCCAAACTACAGAAGTTGTTGCTTTTTGGCTGAACCCTGTCGGGTATAGCAGCCATTTGGTATGCCAAACTTGAAGACTCTATGAAGAGAAATTGGAAGGAGATGGTTGAGGCCTTCATAGCACAGTACTCTTGCAATACTCAGATCGAGGTCACTACTCGTGTTATCGAAGCGACTCGTTAGGAGCCGAAGGAGGGTTTCTCAGATTTTTGTGACCCGGTAGAGGGCTAAGGCCTCTATGATGACTATCCGACTGTCTAAAAAGGACTAGATCAGAATGGTGGTCTGTAACTTGCAAGGAAGACTATTACAGAAGATGATAGTCTAGCCTTTATTTACATTTGCTGAGCTCCATGAAATAGGGGTCCAAATTGAGGACGCAATGAAGCAGGATCTGATAGACCATGAGAAGGAACAGCCCAAAAGGTCCTTTATACGCAGCTCTAATGCAATCACGACTAGTGGCACCTCTGCACAGCCTGCGGATGTGAGCATGGTCACTACCACACCCAAAACTGCCAACCCATTTGCCAACATCTCTAACGTAACTTCCCAAACCTCAAGCCATCAGGCCCGAGGCCAGAGGGTCTTCACCCCACTCTATATGTCTCTATCCGTAGCCCTGAGGGTCCTAATCAAAAAGGGACATCTTAAGCCGTTAGAACAACGCCCACTGCCCGATCATCTCCCTTCGAAACATAACCCGACCAAATACTGTGCTTTTCACTAACAGCATGGTCATGATACTGATCAGTGCTTCAGATTACGTCATGAGATTCAAGATCTCATTGACAATAAGGTGATAGCACCTCCCGAAAAACCCAACATCACTACAAATCCTCTTCCACCACATAACCAAGCCCCTCCACCCCAGTAAATAAACCTCATCCACAGACTGATCGTCTCTTATGACCCCAGTATATACATCACCCCCTCTCACCTACCTAAGTTGGTGTTGTTCATCCCAAAAAGCACAGACTTGTGCATGATGTGCACGTCTTCATTCCAACCCGAACCAGTTGTGGTGACAGTAAAAGATAAAAGGAGGTCAGCCTCGGTGGAAAATGTCAGTCCGTTGCTCGAGGGCTCTGAGGACTTATCTGATAGGGTGTACAACCCGAGCTGCTATATTGTGCCAATCAATCAAGTTAAGCCAAAAGTGGTATTGTCGACTGGGATAGGGGTCAGTGTAGTTCGAGAAGATGGACCAAGCCAGGGATTAGATGATCTAGCCAACCTGGGAGAGGATATAAACAATTTGCAATTCTTTGATGAACAAGATTAAGGAGACGTGCATATTGATTGGTTTGATCTGAATGGGTCAACAGACAATTCTGGGTGGCTAAGTGATGAACCCGATATAGATAAGGGAACTAACTCGAAGCTTGGAGAGTAAAAAGCAGGAACCGTAGCAATGGCCGGAACTGCCGAGAGGAAGGGTAAACTACCGGAAAGCACTAGTAAAGAATAATTGGCTTAGGAATTAGGCATTGTTAGCACTATACATACAGAACAAGAAGTCGCGTTGGAGCGGTTTGGACAGGAAATGAGTGAAAGTGATCATAAAGCTAGAATAGCTCAATGCCCTGTGGAGAATGTTACTGCTGAGGGAACACTTAGGCCGGAATTGGACAATTGCTTATCGGTTACCGGAGGTATGTGGTAGGAAAATGATGATCTGCATCTTGCCCACACTACTGAGGATTAGGGTGAGGGCTTTCCTGACAATTGAGGGAACACTTAGGCTAGAACCAGATAATTGCTTATCGGTTACCGGAGGTATGTGGTGGGAAGATGATGATCTGCATCTTGCCCACACTGATGAGGATTGGGGTGAGGGCCTTCCCGACAACACCTTGTACGTGGAGGAAGTCAATCACATGATAAGGAGTGGCTGATATTTCAAACCACTACATCTAGACCAACCCGAGGCATCTGGGAAGGACAAAGAGGTAGAGAGATAGAAGGAAAAGCTGTTGGAAGAAGAAGCTGTGCTAAAATAATTGAAGAAGATTCAAGCAGACATCTCTATCTGGGGGTCACTTATAGCTTTGCGAGTGCATAGACAGGTTGTGCTGTCAACAATGGATAAAGCCAAGTTGTCTATCGACACCACCTTGGAACAACTGGTGGGGTTAGTCTTCCCAGGAGGCGCTGCACCAACTTTGACCTTTTTCGACAAAGAATTACAGCCGAAAGGCTCTGCACACAACAATCCTCTATACATATATGTAGAGTGCCAGGAGACGTAGGTGCCAGTCATACTAGTCGACACCGGGTCAGCAATCAACGTCTGTCCATGCCGCACGACTTATGCTATTGGCCTGAAACCAGCCGATTTTGTACCTACAGCCCAGGTGATTCGGGCGTATGACAATACAAGCAGAGAGGTGATGGGAACAGTGCAGATCAGAGTGCAGGTTGGACCCGCTCAATAGGATATTGAATTTCACGTCCTGGATGTTCCAGCCACTTTCAACCTATTGCTTGGGCGACCTTGGCTACACCAAGTAAGAGCTGTCTCTTTCACCCTCCACCAAATGCTGAAGTACCCCCATGGAAAATGGGTGGCCATAGTGTTCGGGAATTCATCTATGCATCCTCCACCAGAGGTCACTACACCTGTGCCGAAGATTTTGCATGGCGAAGAGGATGTCTTTCTTTTGAGGTTTACCTTGGCTGAGGCCTGGGTAGTGTAGAGTATCCTTACTATCGATGAGGGCTTCTATGTCAGTGCCCAATCTCTGTACTTCATGAACAAGTTGCAGCACATGCCCGGAATGGGATTAGGCAGGAGTGGACGAAAAGGCGTTGCTGTATTGGCTGATATGCCACATAACCCTCATGCCTTTAGTCTTGGCTATACACCCACCAAAGAGGACTGGGTGAGGAAAGGGAAAAAAATGGTCGGAAGAGCCAGAGCAAAGCAAAGTGAAGCGAGAAGCACTACGAGCTTGTGCACTGACCAATCCAGGGAACCCTAAATGGCTATTATGTTCAGGAGGGGGAAGACTTCCCATTCTGTGGTTTCTCCGAACCCTGGTTTAATTTTGAGAAACAGCGGGTTCCCGACTTCGAGATTTTCTTCGACTTGCAGTTGCAAGAGAGCAACACAGAGGAACAGACTGAACCAACTGCTAAGGCTGTAAAGAGCGCAGGAAATGATTCCAACAGCAATGAACTTGAGGTAGGAGCAGCACTGGCATGTCTCCTTTCGGATCCTCAGATCAACTCAGAGAGCTTGGAGATGACCTAACCGTTTCCATTATCGAAGATCAACCAGGTGTAGACCGCCCGAACTCACTCCACGTGCCCCTATTTTCGGAGAAGGCACGAATTGGGGTTCTAGCTACTACAGTTCAGACTCTTGTCACGGTTCTGAATCTAATCTCACAAAGTGCAATGTAAGACTGATAAATCACCAAAGAGTCCAAATTTGGCAAATCATTTTGGAAAATCGATTTTAAATAAAAAGCGCCAAACATGGACAGCTTTGCCAGATTTCAGAGTCGCCACCTAAATATTTTGTTTTGGAAAATTTAGGAAACCCTAACTCGTGCCAAAGGCCACGGGTCCGTCATCACCAAAGTTTCCTCAGCTTGGGAACTTGGGTACGAGAGGGGAAGGTCCTGAAATAAGCACCCCCGTTCGGCCGATCAAAGATCGACCTCTACTAACATGATATGTTGTTTTTGTAAACACATGTGTTCTTATTCCAGTTTATTAGCTAACATTACTATGTGATGCGCACAGCACACAAGTATAGACTCAATCGCCTAAATTGGAACAAAACATCTCATGTTTGTTGTTGAAAATGGTTTGGAATTGCTACCCTCAAGTAGGCTAAAGCGCGGATTTGCCACCCTCAAGTGGGCCTAAAACAAGATTTGCCACAAACAAGTGGGCTTAAAACACACATTTTGATGAATTGTTCCAATTCAAGCAATGAAGCCTTCATCCACAGGCATTCATGCAGTTAATCACTTAAGCACATAGCCTCATGGCAAGCATGCTATCATAGCAGTCACTTACACACATGCCAGGATGCTAAAGTATAAACACTTACAGTGTACTCCGAGCCAAAACAGAAACTAATTAGAAATCAATGCATGATCCTAACTATATAGAATGCCTAATGCAACACATGCAAAATAACATTAAATAGGCTCGGCTATCTAAGATGGCATATGAATGCAACACTTGATAACATGCTGTGAAACACGTATTCAAGTCGGTATATTGAAATACAATGCAGTTTGAATGATGCGCCGAGCCCGGTGCATGCAAGACAAATGAATGATGCACGCATGCAAGCATAAGGATGCTAATTGAAATATGCCCTAAACTAACCATCAAAAGCTGATAAGTAAAAGGGAGAAAAAAAATGGGGGTTGGAAGACATGCACACACACACGCACCTTTATTACAACATTTTCCCTCTCGACGGAGGGTCCGAATAAATAAGCTAAGCTAGCTATGCTAATTAATCTAATTATGCTAATTAGACTAATTATTACACAACCAAATCGAATAACTAGCAAACCAATCACTAATTATTACAAAACTTTAATTAATTAACAAATTAACTAAATTACAAAACCAAATGCTAACTAACAAGTAAACATTTAAACTAAGCTGCTCCAGCTCTGTTCGAAGAAGAAGAAGATGCATGCTCGCATTCGGTTTCTCGCCCCGAAAAGCTCTCCGGTTTACTCTTTAGAGGCTCTGTTTGCAGGGTGTCTTCAAGAAACTTATGCTCCACCTTACCAAACCAACTCTGAGGAATCCACCAGTGGCCTGCCAGCCATGAGGAGTGTAATGACCCCGAAATGTACGTCATAATTATCGGTAATTAATTACGTGTTTAGACGAATTAATTGAAGAATATCTGTTTGACTTGGAAAAGATCTGTTGGAATTACAACTTCGGGACTGAAATTGATGACCGTAATGAGTTCAGAAAATGAAATTGAACGCATCTATGTGATACCGTGAATTTTTAGAACCATTTGGGAAAATAAATTGAGGCCTGAATTTCGTCTGATTCGCTAAGTTTCGTTTGGCTTGAGTTTTTGGCACAACTTAACATATGTGATATATATGTTTAAAGATAAGGAAGTTTGACCATTGTTGACTCAAAATAAAAGAGAAAGAAATATCTAAGGGAGAGAGAAAAGAGAATTCGTGAGAAAGAGAGAGAGAGCAAAGGGAAGAAGAGGAGAAAAAGGGGGAATCAAGCTTAGCTTCTCCAAATCAAAGAATCAAGGTAAGATTTTCATGAAATAAGTTGTTGATCCTTGGCATTTAGTATTTCAACTCAAGATTATGGCTTAAAGTAGTATGAATCATGTCCATTTTACATGTTTGAGGAGGAACCTCCATGGATTTCAAGAAAAGAAGCATTTAAGTGTATGTTTATGGTTTTCTCCACCTTGAACCAAGGTGTGATCTTGTATATGAAGCATTTGGGTTTTGTTAGGAGTTGTGAAGCTTAATTTAAGTTACTTCCAAGTGTTTTGGGCCTTGATGTTCATGTATTTGAAGTTGATTTTGGCAAAAGGGAGACCTACGATTAGCAAGAACATGGACTGGTTTTCTACCCAGATTTTCACAGTCCGCTCGAGCGGGGGTTTGGCCGCTCGAGCGGAGATTTCGCACTGCCAGCAGTTGAGCACCGTTTTCAGTCCGCTCGAGCGGAGGTCTTTACGCTCGAGTGAGGACCTGTTTTTCAGGAATTTCAGAAAATGTTTCAAGGCATGATTTGGCATCTTCATTGCATTTCTAGCATATTTAAGCCTTAATTAAGCTAAGATAATGCGACTATGAGCATGAATGAACATGAAAGAATGTAATGAAGGAATGGAATGACATGAATTATGTGATTTGATGATGATATGTTAAGAAATGTTTTATAATGCTAATTGCAGGACAAACCTCGAAGACCGTGCAACCGGTATTGGAAACCCGCTGTAAGTAACGTTTCTGTAAAGATATGTTATAATGAATTATGTTTCAAAGTGATACGTTATGATATGATATGTTTGAAAGGTGATTTTAAACTGTGAACGAATGTCCTTATTTGCAAATCTTGTATGGCATGCATAGATAGTTAGGTCATGGGTGCGACATGAACATGCAGGCCCATGATGTGATCAGTCATGGGTTAGGGCATGAAGATGAAGGCCCATGGCCAGTTACGAGATCTCGGTATGTGTTTAATCGGTGTACGGACCGGTTACTCTAGTCGTTGGAAAGATTATGGAAAGGTTATGTTCTTATGTGTTGACTGTTTTGTTGTGGATTTATTAAATGTTGGAATTCGTTCACTAACCCCTTTACTTAAATGTTACTTGCTGAGCTTTAGCTCATTGTTTGTATTTATGTATTATAGGTGAGCATTCTGGAAGTCAAGCCTAGGCGGAGTCCCGAGTCGAGCCGCCGTTTTGAAAGCCTACCATGAGTTTGTGTGCCTCTGAACTGGGGCGAGGCCTGGAAGGCCGTTTTGTGAGCTCTTGTTTTGTTTTTGTTGTACAGTTGTAACTGAATGATACGTGTTGTACTAGATCATGTTATGTAAATGTAGGTAATTAACGTTTTGGCATGTAAATGTAGGTTCATATAAATGCACAGCTCTTGGACTATAGTTTTTGCATGTGCTTCCGCGAGCCCCATTTTATTTATGTTATGTATAGAAAGGCCTGTGGTAATCCAGGATTACTGGCCGATCTCGTTACCAAACTTCTGGGGGCGAGTTTGGGGCGTGACAGAGTGGTATCAGAGCGCACGAGTTAATTTACCCACACACGTGTCCAATGAGCTGTTAGGTGCATTAGAAAAGAACTAGAGCATGGCATAGCATGTGCATGTGTGAGTGTGTTTATAAGGAATGAGAACTGAGAATGATGAGGCAACAGAGGAATGATGATGTTAAGAATGAAATGTTATATTTATTATGGGTTCTATAGACTGATGGAGAACACTGAAGCAAGGACTGTAGATGAAACAGAATCTTCGGATGCCAGAATAGATCGGTTAGAAAGAAAGGTAGAAGCTTTAACTGGGTTGGTGGAAAAGTATGTTGCTTACAAGAAACAGAAAACGGAAATGGTTAGTGAATCAATGACCGTCGTGAATGAGAATTTGAATTCGAGCATTGATAATAATACCAAAAGGAGAATCAGTGGAAGTGTTAGAATCCCCATTTGTTGGGCATGTGGGAAGCCGCATTGGGGTATTTGCCGTCGCATATCTGGAGCTTGTTTTAAATGTGGGCGGAAGGGACATTTGGCCAGAACTTGTCCGAAGAATGTGAGACCCGTTACTAGTGGGGCTAACTCAACAATGACACCGAAGACAACCGTAACATTTACTTCCGAGGGGAATATCGTGAAGGAATGAGGGGTTTCTGCCCTAGTTGCAGACAAGACACAGAATGTTGAAAAAGCGAAAGCAGGTATGATTTTAATTATCTATTATGATGTTAGCAATGTTACCTATGCAATGGCGAAATATAGAACATGTGACTGTGACGGAATAAATCATACTTATGTTATGTTAAAACAATCGAATATAAACGACATGAAATAAATTGAACTGTGATCTTCGAAACCAAATGTATCCTAGACTTCTGATTTGAACTGGTTTGGTGGACATACATGAATGACTTCTACAGTACCGGACTACATTGCTAAGAAAAGACAAATTAAAATCGTGTTGACCACTTATATTATGGATTGAATTTATGGACATTACCTTTGCTATAGATTGTTACGTCTATGTTATTACCTTTGCAATGAATGCGATGGAATTTGTTGTTGACTTCAACTGTACCAGATATGTTCATTACGTGTTTAACTGCTACGATACTGCCTTTACTGCTATGAGATCGATATTCTGAATAACTGCATAGAACTATCGAACTGATTTCTCTGTATGATGACACTTCTGTGAACTACTGAATGGCTGCGGAATGAAAATAATATATGACTGAGATTTTTGATTGAGATTCTGCCAGGAGTAAAGTTTGGAGGACCAAACTTCTTAAGGTGGGGAGAGTGTAATGACCCCGAAATGTACGTCATAATTATCGGTAATTAATTACGTGTTTAGACGAATTAATTGAAGAATATCTGTTTGACTTGGAAAAGATCTGTTGGAATTACAACTTCGGGACTGAAATTGATGACCGTAATGAGTTCAGAAAATGAAATTGAACGCATCTATGTGATACCGTGAATTTTTAGAACCATTTGGGAAAATAAATTGAGGCCTGAATTTCGTATGATTCGCTAAGTTTCGTTTGGCTTGAGTTTTTGGCACAACTTAACATATGTGATATATATGTTTAAAGATAAGGAAGTTTGACCATTGTTGACTCAAAATAAAAGAGAAAGAAATATCTAAGGGAGAGAGAAGAGAGAATTCGTGAGAAAGAGAGAGAGAGCAAAGGGAAGAAGAGGAGAAAAAGGGGGAATCAAGCTTAGCTTCTCCAAATCAAAGAATCAAGGTAAGATTTTCATGAAATAAGTTGTTGATCCTTGGCATTTAGTATTTCAACTCAAGATTATGGCTTAAAATAGTATGAATCATGTCCATTTTACATGTTTGAGGAGGAACCTCCATGGATTTCAAGAAAAGAAGCATTTAAGTGCATGTTTATGGTTTTCTCCACCTTGAACCAAGGTGTGATCTTGTATATGAAGCATTTGGGTTTTGTTAGGAGTTGTGAAGCTTAATTTAAGTTACTTCCAAGTGTTTTGGGCCTTGATGTTCATGTATTTGAAGTTGATTTTGGCAAAAGGGAGACCTACAGTTAGCAAGAACATGGACTGGTTTTCTACCCAGATTTTCACAGTCCGCTCGAGCGGGGGTTTGGCCGCTCGAGTGGAGATTTCGCACTGCCAGCAGTTGAGCACAGTTTTCAGTCCGCTAGAGCGGAGGTCTTTACGCTCGAGCGAGGACCTGTTTTTCAGGAATTTCAGAAAATGTTTCAAGGCATGATTTGGCATCTTCATTGCATTTCTAGCATATTTAAGCCTTAATTAAGCTAAGATAATGCGACTATGAGCATGAATGAACATGAAAGAATGTAATGAAGGAATGGAATGACATGAATTATGTGATTTGATGATGATATGTTAAGAAATGTTTTATAATGCTAATTGCAGGACAAACCTCGAAGACCGTGCAACCGGTATTGGAAACCCGCTGTAAGTAACGTTTCTGTAAAGATATGTTATAATGAATTATGTTTCAAAGTGATACGTTATGATATGATATGTTTGAAAGGTGATTTTAAACTGTGAACGAATGTCCTTATTTGCAAATCTTGTATGGCATGCATAGATAGTTAGGTCATGGGTGCGACATGAACATGCAGGCCCATGATGTGATCAGTCATGGGTTAGGGCATGAAGATGAAGGCCCATGGCCAGTTACGAGATCTCGGTATGTGTTTAATCGGTGTACGGACCGGTTACTCTAGTCGTTGGAAAGATTATGGAAAGGTTATGTTCTTATGTGTTGACTGTTTTGTTGTGGATTTATTAAATGTTGGAATTCGTTCACTAACCCCTTTACTTAAATGTTACTTGCTGAGCTTTAGCTCATTGTTTGTATTTATGTATTATAGGTGAGCATTCTGGAAGTCAAGCCTAGGCGGAGTCCCGAGTCGAGCCGCCGTTTTGAAAGCCTACCATGAGTTTGTGTGCCTCTGAACTGGGGCGAGGCCTGGAAGGCCGTTTTGTGAGCTCTTGTTTTGTTTTTGTTGTACAGTTGTAACTGAATGATACGTGTTGTACTAGATCATGTTATGTAAATGTAGGTAATTAACGTTTTGGCATGTAAATGTAGGTTCATATAAATGCACAGCTCTTGGACTATAGTTTTTGCATGTGCTTCCGCGAGCCCCATTTTATTTATGTTATGTATAGAAAGGCCTGTGGTAATCCAGGATTACTGGCCGGTCTCGTTACCAAACTTCTGGGGGCGAGTTTGGGGCGTGACAAGGAGTTTCTGCCGGCCACCTGCTGACCAAGGGTGTGCACTGCCGGTCAAGGATGAAGCAGTGCCGACCATCTGTGAAACACTGCCGGCCACTGGTGTGCTGTGGCACCATTCTGCAACAGGGCACAAAACAGAGGAATGGGAGGGTCTCCGTATGACATGTCTATGCTATGCCACTCCATGTCACTTCAAAACATCAATGGAGGGGCATCATTGGATCCAAGACCATCAATCAAGCATACAATGCATGATGGCCAAAGATCTAACTTGCACACATTTCAATGAATGCAATGCAAACAAGACTCTAAATCTACTACCTCATCATAGATGATCAAATGCAATAGAGACCAAGGAAGATTGGCTCACTTTCATCACTTTGAGTATGAAGTGGACCAATCAACCTTGTGTTCAACATAACGTCCGGTTGAACACAATGCAGTGCAAACAACATATGTAATGCATGCTAAAATGCCAAATACATTAAGCTAATAAAGAGCATCACTCAAGAGGCATGCATTATCAATCTCAAATGAATAAACCAGCCACGGACAGACGTCATGCATGCCAAAACAATGGCCTAAGCATGCTGGAATGGAGCTTAAAATGCTAGAAGAACATGCACACATGTTGGCCTATGAGCAAGGCATGATACACAACCCTCAAAAGCTATGAAGAAGTGAAGTATATGAGAGTGTGACTACACTATATGCACTGAAATTACTTGCTAAATGGTGCCATACCATGCAAACATCACATGCATAACATGTTAAAGGCCTCAAAACCCAAAGCTAGACAAGGCCCTTTACACTACAACCATACTAAGCAATGCTCAAATGACCCTAACCATTCAAAACAGATCTAAGGCAGGTCAAAATAGTGGCAAAAACATGCTAGACTTGTAGCATAGATGGCAAGAAAAATAAGCTCATGTATTGGCTCACCAACAAGGCATAATGCTCAACTTCTCAAAAGTATTGAAAAAGTGATAAACATGAGAGTATGACAATGAAACATGCTCTGAAATCATATATCAAATGATGTTATATCACACAAATGTCACAAATAAGGCATGCTAGGGGTCTCAAAACACAAGACTAGCAAAGCCATTTGCACTATAGTCCTACAAGGCAAGCCATACATGACCAAGACCACTTAAAACAGACCTCAAGCATGTTAAATCAGTGGCAAAAATGTGTTGGAGCAAAGCTAACACATGCTAGAATGATGAACAAAAGCATGAAGCATGTTAGGCCAACAAGCATGATTGCACTACAAGTACCAAAAGCATGCAAGAGGTGACCAAATCAGCCAAAAATAGAGTTATGGCATGGAAAATAATGGTTAAAAACATGCTTGAACTAAGCAAATTCAAGGCACAAAGACATGCTACCTTGCAAGGCTACAAGTAAGATTGCACTACAAGTACAAGAAGCATGCAAGAGGTGACCAAACCAGCCCAAAAAAGTGTTATGGAAGGTCTAAAAAGTCACAAAAAAGTGCTTGAACAAAGCCACAAAGAAGTAGAAACATATGCTCATTTGGTGGGCCATCAAGACAAGCAAACAAGACAAGAGGAAGGGGGACCACCCCCTCCTATTTTGAGCCTCAAAATAGGTTTTCCACCAATGAAATTCCTCTAGAATTCAGTGGTTTTAAGGCCAAAATAAGATGATTTCAAAGGCTTTAAAAGAAGGCAAGAAGCTTAGCAAATAAGCCACCAAAGAGGGTGAAACGCCCTTAACTCCAAAAACACTTTAAACTACCATTTTTAACACTTAAAAAAAAAAGGTTTTTGTAGTTGAAATCTTGGCCAAAATCAGTATGCAAAGGTGGCCAAGATTGTGTACAAAAATAAGCTTAAAGAGAGAAAACACTCACCCTTGAAGCACAACACAAGAACAGCCACTTTTCTTGAGCCAAAACCACATTTTGGAGCTCAAACCAAGTCCCAAGCTACCTCATCCCAAAGATGATCCACTCTTGTTAAGGGTTGATAGGTTGAAGATGGATGTATGCAAGCCTTCAAGCACAAATCCTTAGAGATAGTGAAATCTAGAGAGAGTTTCTAGAGAGAGAGGCTCCCAAATCTTTTGCCAAATTGTTCTAACCCTTGAATATGAGATATAAGGCTTCATTATATAGCAAAAATGGAGCATTTGGTCAAAAATATCTCAAGAGAGACAGCTGGAGCAAAATATCTGTCCAAAACTGCTTTCTGCCATCTGTGGCCGGCACTGTACCACTGTTGGCCGGCACCTTACCATTGTTGGCTGAAAGCACGCTCCCTTGGATAGCAGGGGACCGGCATTGGCCATTCATGGCCGGCACATGGCCCAAAAATCCCATTTATGGCCCACACTCTCCACCTCTGGTTGGACAGAAAAATCTACTTTTTGGGCCTGACTTCAACCAAACATAACTCCTTTATCTGGACTTATTTTCAGGTCATTCTTGACCTAAATTGGAGCCCTGGAAGTCTTCTTTCCAATGGTGGAAGCCTCACTTCAAAATTGTTAGTGTCCAAAAAGTTATGCCTGTTTTGGTGAAGCCGCTCAGTTTCGATCATTCCCGAATTCATGCCAAACTGTTTCTCCAACTTGGTTTCTTCTCTCCTCTCCTCTTTCCTTCAAATCCAAACCCATAAGCAAGGTGTTTTGAAAGATTTTTCAAAAGATTTCATCTCTTCTTCATTCATTTCCACTTTGTCCTTGCTCGGTTTACCGAAAAGCGCGCGACATTTAACAAAATGTGAGCGTCAGAACATTGCAGAAGAATTTTCAAAAATATTTTGAAAGAGAGGGTTTCAAGGTCTCAAAATCTTTTGATCAAGATAGTTTTGGTCTAAAAAGGGGTATGAAGTTGGGATTTGACTCTCTCCTTGCCGAAGAAATCGACCTTTTTCACTGCACATCTTCATCACCGAGTAAACCATTAGTAGCACCCAAGTCTTAAGGACGGTCAAAAATGGGGTGTCTACACCAGGTGTGGACCCTTCTAGTGGTATCTTGGATGCATCAGACGCACCGTCCCTCACTTGGCAGTTGGAGAAGGGCTTCCTGTCCAGTAGCTCTAAGTCAGGTAGTGAACTAGAATCTGATTCCATAGAGTCTGTGGAGTCAGAATCAGATTCCAGTTCTTCTAAGTCTGGGTCCGATATTCCTGGGGTTGGTAACCCGGATGCCGAGGTTTTGTCCTGGTCGTCTTTTTCCTTTTGAGTCGGTTGTAACCGAGGAACTGGATGAACTGGACTTTGTGAATGAGAATGCCATCACAGGTTTTGAGTACTTCTCTGTGCCATTTGTATATTGCATTGATCATGACTTTCAAAATTTTGACGAAAATGATAAGGAAGGAATTCCTCTGGTTTTGAAACATTTGATTGATCGAGAGGAGGAGAGGTTTGTAAAACCCCTTGTTAATGAAATAATTCCAATTAATGTGGGTATTGAGAAGGATTCGCGTCTGGTCTAAATCGGGTCCACGTTGTCTTCGGAGGAGCGCAAGCGCTTAGTCGCTTTATTAAAAGATTTCAAAGATGTTTTCGCGTGGTCCTACAAAGACATGCTTAGAATCGACCTGAGATTGTACAGCATCGGATCCCTCTTGACCCCGAGGCCCGACCCATCAAGCAGAAACTATGAAGAATACGCCTGGATTAGGCTTTGAAGATTAAGGAAGAGATCACCAAGTAGATAGACATAGGGTTTTTGCAAGTATCTAAGTATCCGACTTGGTTGGCCAATAATGTTCCGGTGCCAAAGAAAGATGGCAGAATTCGGGTGTGTGTGGATTTCAAAGATCTGAACAAGACCAGTCCGAAGGAAGACTTTCCCTTACCGCACATCGACGAATTGGTGGACTTCACCTCAGGCCATGCGTTGCTCTCCTTCATGAATGGATTTTTTGGGTATAACCAGATTCTAATGGCACCCGGGGACATAGAGAAAACCACCTTCACCACGCCGTGGGGAACCTACTGCTACAGGGTGATGCCGTTTGGGTTGAAGAATGCTGGTGATACCTATCAACGAGCTGCAACCACAATTCTACATGACATGATCCACAAAGAGGTGGAGGTGTACGTGGACGATATGATTGTCAAGTCCAAGGAAAGAAAGGGCCACTACACCGCCTTGAAGAAATTATTTCAACGAATCAAAGAATATCGGTTGAGGCTGAATCCACAGAAGTGCACTTTTAGCATAACAGCAGGGAAAATACTGGGTTTCTTGATCACATAGAGGGGCATCGAGATAGATCCTTCCAAAATCAAGGCCATCCTAGAAATGCCACCACCAAGGACTGAAAAGGAGGTGCGAGACTTTCAGGGTAAAGTACGATTCATAAGACGATTTATTTCAAAATTAACCTTGACTTGTGAACCACTATTTGGTCTCCTGAAGAAAGGAAAGAAATTTCAATGGGATGACTAATGTCAGTTAGCTTTCAAGCAGATCAAGCAGTACCTACAAAACCTACCTGTGTTGTCACCACCAGAACCAGGGACGCCGTTGATTCTGTATCTTTCAGTAACGGACACAACAATGGGATGCATGCTTGCTCAGGAATCTGAGGATAGGGTGGAGAAAGCTATCTATTACCTGAGTAAGAAGATGCTGGATTATGAGACCCATTACACCTCGCTGGAGAAGGCTTGCTTAGCCCTGGTATGGGCTACCAGGAAGTTGAGGCACTACTTGTTAGCTTACTCCGTAATTCTGGTTTTGAGATTAGACCCCATCAAACATCTCTTTAAGAAACCAGCGCTTATGGGTAGGCTAGCCCGTTGGTTGCTTCTTCTTTCCAAATTTGATTTAAAGTATGTTACTTGTAAGTCTGTCAAGGGGAGAGCGGTAGCTAAGTTCCTAGTAGATCACCCAGTGGAAGGGGATGAAGCGGTAGAATACATGTTTCTAGATGAAACTATTCTGCAACTCAAGGAAGAGATTTGGACAATGTACTTTGACGGAGCATCAAATCAATACGATTATGGGATAGGAGTATTACTGATAGCACAATTCCCATATACCCTTAGCCTTCAAACTCTGATTCAAGGTATCTAACGACAGAGCAGAATACGAGGCGTGCATTGCTGGTTTGGAAGCCACCCTAGAACTAGGGGCAAAAAGGTTAGACGTCATCGGGGACTCGAACTTAGTTATGTCTCAAGCAAATGGAGATTGGAAGCTCAAAGAAGAAAAGATGAAGATCTATCACTAGACCTTGGATGTTCTAATTCCTAGGTTTGAGAAGCTAACCTTCACACATCTACTAAGAGAAAACAACAGGTTTGCTAACGCCTTATCAACTCTATCTTCTATGATAGACATCCATTTTGGAGTCCGGATGCGTCCGATCATTATTGAGTAGAGATATACGCCGGCCTACGAGACTATTGTCGCAATAGATGAAGTGAAAGATCAAAACCCCTGGTATTATGATATCTAGAACTTCTTGGAAAATGAGATTTATCCACCAAGGGCAAATGCCAAAGATAAGAGGGCAATACAGCGAATGGTCGTTCAATTTATCATCTATGGGGGTAAGTTGTATAAGAGAGGTCATCTGGGAATGCACAAGCTGTGTGTTGCCGCAGAGGAATCGAAACGCCTAATGGAGGCCATCCAAAGGGGAGAGTGTGGAGCACACATGAGCGGAGTAATGTTAGCCCAGAGGATTCTCAGGCAAGGTTACTACTGGTCTACCATGGAGGAGGATTGTATTGGTTTTGTTCGGCGATGCCACAAATGCCAAATCCATGCAAATCGCATGAATATCCCGCCGTCAAAGCTGTACAACACCATGGCCTTTCTCGGTCTGAGGAATTGACATCATTGGGGCATTTACACTGAAAGGGTCGAATGGGCATGAATACATCCTAGTGGCAATTGATTACTTCACGAAGTGGGTGGAAGCTCAGTCTTATGCAGTGTTGAAAGCAATGCATGTGGCTAAGTTCATCCGAAATAACATCATTTTCCGTTACAGAGTCCCAAATAAGATCATTTCAGACAATGGCTCACATTTCAAGAAAGAAGTGATCGGCTTGTTGGAGAAATACAACGTGGCTTTTCATAAGTATCTACATATTAGCCGCAAACCAACGAAGCTGTTGAGGCCGCCAACAAGAACATCAAGCACATTTTACAGAAGATGGTTGAGACCTACAGGGACTGGCCAGATAAATTGCCATTTGCTCTCTGGGGCTACAGAAGTTCAATTCGGACATCTACTAGGGCAACTCCGTACTCTTTGGTTTATGGGATGGAAGCTGTTCTGCCAATCGAAATAGAAGTTCCGTCGCTGCGGGTTATGGCTGAGTGTCAAATAGCAAAGGTGGATTGGCAGCAGAGCAGGTTCGAAGAATTAATGTTGTTCGATGAGAGAAGACTAAAAGCATTGTACCATGTTCAGGGTTATCAACGTAAGATTGCCAGGGCTTTTAACAAGAAAGTTAAGTCTCGGAATCTTAAGGAAGGGGATTTGGTGCTGAAAGACAACCGAGCTCCCATCTATGACCCTAGGGGCAAGTTCAGACCCAATCGGACTGGTCTTTACATTATCAAAACTATTTGGTCGGGTGGAGCTGTTATTCTTATAGACCTTGATGGCCTAGAATTTTCCCAACCAATCAATATGGACAAGTTGAAGAAATATTACCCCTGAGAGGCTCGTTAGGCTAAAAACCCAGAAGGGCAACCTAGGCAAAATTTAAAGGACAAAAAATTGGAAAAAAATAAAAACTGAGCTCGCAAGGTTGAAAATCCAAAAAGGGCGGCCTTAGCAAAAGCTAGAGCGCAAAAGGAGAAAGTTAATACTCGAGTGAACCCGAACCAAACAATACGTAAGGTCTGATTCCCATCTTCGAGATATATAGGCAACTTTATTCTGAAGTCTGGCCATAAACACCTCCAAATCAATTGTGTCCATGTGATTGATCAAGGTATCCTTCTCTGTTCGTTATTTGAAAGTTCGGTTGTGATCCTTACTTTGAGAGAAAAGCTAGCTACAGTGCTGAGCAGTGTTATTCAGTCTAGGGGCAATTTTCCGTTTCTAGATTCGGGGTTGTACATCTCGAGGATAGATTCCGTGTGTGTCAAGTTGTGATCCTTATCGAAAATGGTTTTGAAAAGTTTTAATAAAAGTTGATTTTTGTTCAAATTAATCTTTTTACAACTTAGACCATTTTTGAACCAAAAGGAAAATTTTCAATGCCCACAACTTCAATTTCATTGATTTCAATACAAAGTTCTCCAACTCTCGATGCAAATCAAAGTTTCTTTTATTTATTCAAAAAGAAAAACTTGAAAAGTTAGATCAAAGCAATAAACTTAGGGCATAGATGAGTCAGGTGTTCCTGCGTCCCCTCCCTGCGCTTGTGGAAGCTTCCGATGCTAAAGTAGGCCCGATCTGTGCTTCTTCTTCAAGCCAAGCAAGGCATTTGCCAGAAAGGGTGCAACTGAAATTGGGAGCAAGAGTCAGAAGTTCTCTTGTCCTCCAAGCATTAGGATATCTAGCCAATTGTGAACCTCGGATTGGGAATGAAGCCGGGGTACTCTACCCCCTCTTCTGGGCAAGTCTGGTCGTGTCTGAACTGACACCTGAACTGAAACGAAAAGTAGAATACACAGTATGTTAGGCCAATCAATTGAATGTCGGGTTACTGAGCCATGTTGTAGCTCATTTCGGTCAGATCAAACCAGGGGCAACGCCAAGCAATGTCAGCAGCAGATCTATTGCACATCCAATAGCACCACCACCCTTCGTTCGGAAAATTAACTAGCTGTTGACGAAAAAAGTATGCTCGAGTTGAGTATGCAAGGCAAGAGTCCACTATGTTCAGCTTGTCCATAAACCATATCTGGGGAGGGATGAAAGAAAAGAGAGATTAAAGAATAGAGAGGTGTATGTTGAGAGAAAAAGTGAGAAAAGGGCTTTGAGCGAAAAGCGGAGCAAGACTGCCGAGTGATGTAAGAAACACATATTAGAAAGGGTGGGAAACATTACCCGAAAAAGTAATGGACTCCCTGCGAATTTGTTTGTCTCTCACCGATAAAAGGCGTCTAAGCCCATCAAAGTCTCGGCTAGTACCAAGCCAATGCAACTCTTACCCTCTTTCAAGCCTTGAGCCACTTCAACTAGCTAGATGCTAGACTCACCGAAATTAGGGGCAAGGAGAAAATGTGCTAACATGCACAAACAAATGGCGTATTACCAAAAACCCCGCCAAAGAAGGTCGCCGCGGTCGCCAACGTCAGAAAATCGATGAATTAAACTAGGGATGCCCAGCTTTCCATTGTGAACCAAGGATCGAGCCTCGTGTAGAGTAAGCCCACACATCCGTCCCAAAGCTTGGATGTGACCAAAACAGGGTTGAGGCAAGATTTCCTCTTCGCGCTGGGTTTCCATTAACACTTGAAATTCTTCGATCGTCGGGCATAGCTCTTGTCCCCCGAAGCTAAACACATGCGTAACCGGGTTCCAACATCTGGCTACAGCATGTAGAAACGGAAAACAAAGCGGAGAACGACTCAGCGAGAATAGTGCATTTATGTCGAAACCCTGAAAATTCACCTTTTCCGAGCCATCTAAAGTTGCAATCCAATTCGGGAGTTTTTCGGTGAAGAATGGCTCCATTTTTGAAGAATTTGCAACTGAAATGAAGAAATCACAAAGTTCTAATCTTTTGTAGAAGATAAGGCAGTGAGTGGAAGCCAGGTGACAACAATCTAGAGGCTCCTCACATTGGTGGCCGACTGGCCATCAGTGATAGCCGACAGGCCACTTGGGTAGCCAACTGGCCACCACTAGTGGCCGACAGAATCCATTCATGGCCGACAGCCCTTTTTGCAGACCTATTATCCACCTTTGTGTTGAGAGTGCTGAGAACCTTTGTTTTGTTCTGCTCTTTGTATTTTTCAAGGTCTTGTTTTGAGTCCTTTTAGTTTTAGCAAGTTTGCTGTGTTGTATTTAAGTTGTTTATTGAGTCGTTTTGTTGTATATCGGATTGTTCTGCTATTTATCGAGTTGTTGTTATTTTGATTATCAAGTTGTATTACTTTGTTTATTTCAGTTGTTAGTCGGTTCGTTACCTGATTCAGACTATTGTGATAATACAAGTATTCGGTTTTCAATGTCAAATTCAATCTCATTTTCATGCAATGCAGTTCTCATGATGCAAAACACAACACTTTTACAACAAGAAAAAGAAGCTTGGTTTTCATTTCGATCATGGTTGTTTTTACAAAAAGTGCAGTACAAGTTTTTATACAAAAAAAAAAAAAAAAAAAAAAAAACTGTCTGAGTCTGTGCAAAGTGCTAACACTACTAACAAAAAGAAACTAAGCAAAAATACAGATAGATCAGGGCCAGCTATCTCAAGCTCTAAAGGCCCTCTTCGTCCTCTTCCTGGGCGGGGACTCAGAGCTATCTCCATCCGCGCCACTGTTTGAACTAGATGCCGAACTGGAACCGGAGTCATCGCTGCTCTTTGCCTCTGAACCGAGCTCAGTAACATCGCCACTAGCAGAACCTGAGCCAACGTCATCGTCTCCACTCTCGGATGACTTAGCGTGCTAACTCGCTGCCTCCTCGACCTCGCTGGTCTCAGTATCATCATCGCTCAGAATAGGCTCTGAAGGGCCACTCTCAGCTCGAGCGCTCCTAGCTCGGCCTCGGCTGCGTGCTGGAGCTTGTCTCTCTCTTCCTACTGCCGGAGGAGGTACTGATGGTCCTGGTGCTGCTACCGCTGGTACTGTAGGTATAGGTGGGACCTAAAAAGACAGTTGTCATATATCAGCCACAGTATGCATATCAGATGCAAGTATGGTGTGCAGAATGAGTATATGCAAAAGTCAGGTACAGTGTATGAATTCAGATGCAATGTATCAGTGCAGCGTAGGGAAATTTTCAGTTGAAATGTCAGTTTCAATGTGTCAGTGGAAATTTGATGACTGGAATGTAAGAAAACTGAAGAAATAACCTGAATGCCATGGAAGCCGAGCAGTGTCTTCCTCCTCAATATCATGCCCTCGAATGAGGCTAACAGCTCTAGCAGATCCTCAGTGTATCCAAGAGGTGCCTACAAATGCATTGGAAATGATCAATGTCCAGAAGGAACAAATATCAGAAAGAAATGAGAAAACTAAAGAATGGGGTACATACCAAGGGCGCATCAGGAGCTCTAACGTATTTGTGTCCCGTTGCGGTAGGCTCAATCGGGATCTGGTATGCCTCCCCAGTATACCGCCAACATGTGAGTGCAGTAGGTAACTCTGGCCAGCCGGTCCTCTACCTCGTCTGGGTTGCCCCTCTACCACGTGCCCTGGTCGCCCTAGGTACTCTGGTTCTCTCTCTTGTAGCTGGAGCTCTCATCCTCTCACCTCCGCAAATACTGGTCAAAGGAGGCATGAGGTGTGTCTCAATAAATGTCGCATAATCACCCTCTCCCAAGAAGTAATCGGCGTCCAAGCCTCTGGTAAACTGGATCATCTCCTGGGAGGTGAGCTGCTCTGTAGCTCTTATAGATGGTGGGGGGGCCATGGGAACTATCAGCTGCGGCAAACCCAAGGTCTGGCGTACGAAATGCTCGCCAAGAAAACAGGCCCGGCAAACTGGACCCTCGAATAGAAGCCAGAAACGGGTGGCCCCTCGAGCTCCAACAAGCTGGTCCCCGACTCCCTCAAGCATCGTCGCCCAAGGCTGCCACGTGATCTGTAAACAGAGAATGCACAGCTTGTTAGTTGCCATTAGAATATTACAATATGAATCAGAACTGAAGTAGAATGAAAATAACTGTGAATTTTGAGTTACCTCTGTTGCAGTCACAGTGTCGAAATACCGACGGAAGAATGAAAAAGTCTCTCGGGTCCTCCGCAGGCATCTCCCGTCATGCCGGTGAGAGTACAGCACGACAGGAGGCATCTCCACCTCTGGCGCTGGGGCAAGGGTCGGAAAGTAGGCATATACCCAAAGCTGCAAAAAGAAAAAGGCCATATTGAGTATACAGCAAAATACAGAGAATGCAAAAAGCAGAATGTGTGTACAATGTCTAGAGAATGCAAAATACAAAATACAGAATGCAGAAAGTAGAATGTGTGTATAATGTCTAGAGAACGTAGAATACAGAATGCAGAAAGTAAAATGTGTGTGCAGTGTACAGAAAATACAAGTGTGAGTGCAGAAAGCAGAATGTGTAGTACAGAAAGTACAAGTGCGAAGTAGAAAGCACGGTAGGAAATGTAAAGCAAAAAAAGTAAAGCATACCTCCCAGGCTCTCCAGTAGCCGCCGACCCTATTCCCGCTCCTGCGGGATGTCGAGCTCGTATATCCATACAATGTGGCAAGGCCAGCACTGCCCCAATCATAAACACGGACCAGTTTGTTGGTGGTATCCCACCACCTCTCTACCAACGCTCCAAGTAGAGGTCGACTCGCTATAAGGCGTGATAGCCCCATGCAGAACAAGCCGAAGTCGGCCTCATCAAAAATGTGGCGGACACCGTTGGGGAGCTCCATATACCACTCCCTCACAGATGTGGCTCTGTAGCCTTTGATAGAGTGGGAATCCTCCTGTGGTCAGAACGAGCAAAAGAAAAACAATGTAAGAAATACAGTGCAAGAGTGTGGTTTAAACAAGAAATGCAAGGTACAGTGAAGAAAACATGATAATACAGTGTATACCTCGGTGGCGCTATAAGATAAATGGAAGGCCAGCTCTCGCAGCAAGAGATCATCTGGTGCACCTCGCTCAAACCCTCTGAAATGTCGAACACTCTCAAGTGGTAGCACATACGTCTAAGGATCATATGTTGTTAGGTCGAACCCTGGGTGGTAGTAGCATAGACTCAGGCTCTACCTCCATCTCTGGGGATAACTTTGGTGGAATCTCTAGGGAAGTTCCGTCATGAGGAATGTTGTCTGCCATCTGGAAAGAAGATGAGAAAGTGGTCGAAAATGAGGAAAACAGGTGGAAAATGCCAAAAGTCAACCCTAAGAGAGAGAAAAAGGGAAGAAAAAGTCAAAGCCTGGGAAAAGGCATAGAACCCAAAAAGAACTCGAGGGAAACAAGCCTCAAGTGGTGAAACTACAAGAAAAGGTACCGAAATCGAATTTCAATCGGTTCAAAACGAAGTATACAAAGAGGATTTAGCGAATCAAACATCCGTGGGGCGTTAAAAAACACGTATAAAACGTGGATCTAGAGGGAAAAACTATCTAGAGAGAGAAAGGGAGGATTTTCGGCTATGGAGAAGTGTAAAAATGAAATTTGGGGGTGTATATTTAAAGACCCGTGGTGAAAAGACCGAATTGGCCCCGATCTGCCATCGGTGGTCGACCGGCCACCACTGATGGCCGACAGGCCCCATTGGTGGCCAACAATGCTTAGGGGTGGCCGACGCCCCCCCCCCCCCCTTTGTGGCCATCCAGTGCCAAGTGCTCCTCTTTTGAGTCCTGATGCTGTTTTGTGTCTTCATTTCTCAAAAAGTGCAAGGAAAGTTCACTTTTAAGTTCGAATTGCCTCTGCGGAAGCTCTAAACTGTGTCTTCAGTACATGATGTTCATTGCTAGTCAACACGAACAAGGTGTATCCTTTTAAAACATATTGCAACTCTTCCGAGAGGTAAATCTGAAGTTACAACTGAGTTAGTTTTATCAACTACGCTTTTGTCATTGCATAGAACATGCATCTCTTTGTCGTTGTATGGAATGTGCATTTCACATATACTGTTGCATAGAATGTGCATTCTGTTACATAGAACATGCTTTCAACTTATCATGCATAGAACATGCTGTTAATCTTGCATAGAACATGCATTTTGTACTGTTGCATTGAATATGCATTCCAATGTGGCATGGAATATGCACCAGCTCTCGTCGCATAGAATATGCTTATGTTTTGTTTCTCGCATGTTTTGCATTACATTGTATCTTGGTTATTTTCCTTACGTAGAACATGCATTCCTAATGTATTGTACCTATTAAGTTTCTTTCTTATGCAGGCACGATATTGTATGTGCGGTTCATTCAAAGTTGGTGCAACCAGACGATATTCTATGTATGGTTCATTCAAAGTTGGAGCAACCAGACGATATTGTATGTGCAATTCATTTAGAGGAGTTCCAAGTAGAATCACTTATACCCTGCAAATCACCTCTTCTCCTCTCGCATGCGGTGCATTAGGACATTTCGGTTTAGAACATTCGGATGTGTTCCGATGTTCGCACCTCTTCCCCTCTCGCGTGTGATGTGTTAAGACATTTCGGTTTAGAACATTCAGATGTGTTCTGATGTTCACACCTCTTCTCCTCTCACGTGCGGCACATTAGGACGTTTCGGTTTAAAACATTCGGATGTGTTCCAATGTTCACACCTCTTCTCCTCTTGCGTGCGGCGCGTTAGGACATTTCACTTTAGAACATTCGGATATGTCCCGATGTTCGTGCCAGATGTTTTGGTTTAGAACATTCAGATGTGTTCCGATGTTCGCACCTCTTCTCCTCTCGCGTGCGGCACGTTAGGACGTTTCGATTTAGAACATTTGGATGTGTTCCGATGTTCACACCTCTTCTCCTCTCCTGTGCGGCGCGTTAGGACATTTCAGTTTAGAACATTCGGATATGTCCTGATGTTCGTGCCATCTCTTCTTCTCCTCTCGTGTGCAGCGTGTTAGGATGTTTCGGTTTAGAACAATTGGATGTGTTCCGATGTTTGCACCTCTTCTCCTCTCACGTGCGGTGTGTTAGGACGTTTCGGTTTAGAACATTCGGATATGTTTCGATGTTCGCACCTCTTCTCCTCTCGCGTGCAGAGCATTAAGACGTTTCGGTTTAGAACATTCGAATGTATCCCGATGTTCGTACCACCTCCTCTTCTCCTTTCGTGTGCGACGCGTTAGGATATTTCGGTTAGGAGCATTCGGATGCATCTCGAAGTTCACACCATTCTTTCTTCCTTCCGTGTGCAATGCATTAGGGTCTTGTTTCAACCTCGGGTGTCCCCGATGGTTGTGTTGATTATTCGCTTTTCCTGCATGACGTGTAGTTAAGTTAATTTTCTTACATCCTTTCTGCATGAGATGTGGTTTAGCTTGTGATTCCCACACGTGGCGTGTTTGCTTACTTCTTTTCATATGTGAGATTGCTATACCTTGTTTCGGTTTGCTTGTATTGCATGTGCATTCAAATGATTCGTTACAGCCTCATTGCATGATCGTAAGTTATGTTCCTACATCGTGCATATCACTTGCATTTTGCCCCAGAACTACGCTGATTTGATTCCTTGCAAAGGGATACATAGGCAGTCTACAGACGCAACCATTTTTGTCTTGCGTATTTGTTTGTCCAAGTCTTCAGCCTTGTCAAAAATGGGTCGTCTCTGAGCTTTGACATTCACTCCCGTCATTTCATGACTTCCGAGTTTTGTCAAAGAGGGGCAACTGTAGACATCCCATTTTTGACCGTCCTCAAGATTCGGACATCATCGCTTGTACACTTGATGATTATGATCGCATGTGTTCGTTTTGACTGCTCGAAGTCCTCAGCGGAGTGCCCTACCTTTAAGCGTTGAAACCATATCTATTTTGTCCCTTGTTTTGGACTAAAACCTTCTTATTTCTTGCCTGGAACCTTTGGTGACCTGCCAGCCACCACCATAGGTTGTCGGCCATGGATAATGGTTGTTGGCCAAGGGTGTGGCCGATCGGCCACCAATGCCTTTTTCTAGATATTTGTTGACAGCTGCGCCAATTGTTAGCACAATGAGCTGCATCTACCTACACATGTATGGTGGGATGTTTCTATGCTCAAAGAGTGTTTTTCTATAAATATGGGGGTTCCTCCCCCATTTTGGGGGGTTAGCAATTTTGGAGCAAAATTCTCCCTCTCTCTCTAGATTTCTCTCTCTCTCTCTCTCTCTCTCTCTCTCTTGTAATTTTGTATACATTTCCTCACAAATCCTTTCGCTTTTGCCAATAACTCCTAAACCAAATCTCCTTACCTTTGGGCTGAGATTCCTTGGGACTCTCTTTGAGCTCTAGCAAGTGGTTTTGGCTTGGTTTGGTGCCTAAAATTGAGCTTTGCTTCAAAGGTATAAAACTTGTCTTGTTTGCTTTGTTTCAAGATACTTGTTTTGCCATCTATTTAAATTGTTTTTGGCCTAGTTTTGAACTATAAGAAGCTTTGTTTTTGTGACTTAAAAAGTGGTGGTTTGAGCGTTTTTTTAGTTAGGGGTGGTTTACCCTTCTTGTTTCTTTGCTTGTATAGTTTTTGTGCCTTTTATTCATCACTTTCAAACCAACTTTTTTGGGCCTTTTAACCACTAAATTTCAGAGGTTTTTCAGTAGTAAAAAACTCACTTTGAAGTCCAAAATTAGAGGGGTTAGCCTCTCCTCCTCATGTCTTATTTGCATGCCTAGTTAGCTTCACATGTCAGCATGCTTTTCTAGCCTAACTTAGATTGAGTCAAACATGTTTTACACTCTATTTTGAACTATTTTGCCACTGTTTTAGCTGTTTGGTACTTTTTGAGTCTTCTTTTGCATGCCTCTAGTGTAATAGTTGGTGTTTTAAGGCTTTAAGCATTATTGGTTTGAGTTGATTGCATGTTTTAGTGCTTTTATCACTCAATTTTAGCATATACAATCTCTGCAATCTCCCTCATTTATTCATTTTTTCATTTGCTTTAAGGGTTGTTTCAACCTTAGGGTTGTTTAAGCTTAAGGTTGAGGCTCATGCTTAATGGTTTAATCCTCCTTTGAGGGTTCGTTACCAACGGCATGAAGCTTCTCTCATGCCTTAGACTACCCCTTGGTTAACACTTCTTTCACTTTAGAAGACACTCACCAATGGACTAATTGATTAAGAAATGATTTGGTAATTAAAATGAGTAAACAAAATTGGTAAGTAAAAGTGTGCAAGATAAGCATTCTTTGTGTTGCATTGCATGTGTTCAAATCGGACATTAATTTGAACACAAGGAAAATGGGACATTTCATGCTCAAAGTGATGAAATGTGTCATTTTCCTAGGTCACCATTACCCTTAATCATACATGATAGGGTGGTGGTCATTTTGGTCTTGTTTGTGCATTTATTGAACTTGTACAAACTTGGTCCCTTAGCCATCATGCATGGAAATTGCTTGATTAATGGTTAGAGGGCCAAGAGTTTCTCTCCTTTGAGCTTGTGTGATAATAAGGAGGGTAAACAGTACAAACAACCTATGAGAATACACTGCTTTGCTCTCTATTGTAGCATGGAAATGTAAACCACCAGTGGCCGACTGGCCACCAATGGTAGACAACCGGCCCCTTGTCCTTCTTCTCAGCCATCAGTGATTTTTGCACAATGTGATGATAAGATGAAGCAGAGGTGTTCTGGAAGTTGGCAGAATTTTCAGTGATCAAATGTGTAAACAGAGGCTTGCAGCAGCAAGGCAGTGGCTTTTCGGGTGTAGAATCGAGCATGCGCATGCATATCCATCACTTCCTGGGGCTAAGTAGTTGATTACTTAGTTTACTTGCAATTGACTTGTAATCGATTAATTAGCTAAGTAGTCAGTTAAATGTGATGTAGTTATTTAATTAATTAGCTAGAATAGTTAATTAGTTCTGGTTTGTAATGGTTAGCTTAATTAGCATAGCTAGTTGGTTAGCTTATTCATTCGGACCCTCCTTCGCGAGGGCATAATGTTGTAATAAGTGTGCGTACGTGTGTGTATGTTATCCAATCCCACGTCTTTCTCCCTTTTATTTAATCACTTTTGATGGTTA
The DNA here is from genome assembly GCA_036172215.1 of Camellia granthamiana. NCBI lineage: Eukaryota > Viridiplantae > Streptophyta > Magnoliopsida > Ericales > Theaceae > Camellia > Camellia granthamiana. The sequence goes on along the minus strand of CM069906.1, from coordinate 17,093,776 downwards.
GATTAGGGATCATATTTCAATTAGCATATCGCATGCTTGCATACATTCATCTTGTCTTGCATGCACCGAGGCTCGGCGCATCATTCAAACTGCATTGTAATTTCAATATCTTCTTTGAATACGTGTTTAATCGCATGTTATCAAATTGCTTCATATGCCATATTAGTAGCCGAACCTATTATTTGCATATTGCATACGTTGCATTAGACATCTTGTATAGTTAGGATCATGCATTTTTCTAACTAATTTCTATTTTGGCTTGAAGTACTCGATGAGTTTTTACACTTTAGCATACTTGCATAAATGTGAATGTTGCCATGACTAGCATGCTTGCCATGAGGCTATGTGTTTAAATGCTAAACTGCTTGAATGCCTGTGGATGAAGGCTTGTTGTTTGAATTGGAACAATTCAATGAATGTAAGTTTTAAGCCCACTTTGTTGAGTGGCAAATCATGTTTTAAGCCCACTATGTTTGGTGGCAAATCCGCACACTTTAAGCCCACTTGAGGTGGCAAATTCAAACCATTTTTGTAAACAAACATAAGTTGAATTGTTTCAAGTCTTACAAACTAGTCTATACTTGCTTGTGCGCATCACATAGTAAGCTAGTTTAATAACCGGAATAAGAGCACATAATGTTTATAAAAACTCATATCATGATTAGTAGAGGCCGATCTTTGATCGGGCGAGCGAAGGTGCTCAATCATGACCTTCCCCCCTCGTACCCAAGTTTCCGAGCCGAGGAAACTTTGGTGATGACGGACACGTCGCCTTCAGCACGAGTCAAGGTTTCCTAAATTTCTCCAAAACAAAAAATGTTTAGGTGGCGACTCTGTATCTGGCAAAGCAATCCAATTTTGGCATTATTTGATTTAAAATCGATTTTTCAAAAAGGTTTGCCGGATTTGGACTCTTTGGTGTTTATCAGTTTTACATTGCACTTATGAGATTAGATTCAGAACCGCGGGAGTCCGAACTGTGAAGCCTTCTTTTCAAACCTTTCCGAAAGGCAGGACGCGGAAAAAGGCGAGTCCACACATGGGTTTCCTAAATTTTCCAAAAAAATATTTAGGCGGCGACTCTGTATCTGGCAAAGTAGTCCATTTTTGGCAATTTGATTCAAAATTGATTTTCCAAAAGATTTTCCGGACTTGGACTCTTTGGTGTTTATCTATTTCACATTGCACTTATGAGATCAGATTCAGAACCGCGGGAGTTCGATACTGTAGGGCTAGTCATCTCCAAAAGTAGCGCAAAAAGTCGAGCTACAACCTATAGATGATATTGTTCTTGATGAACTTAGCCACATGCGACGCTTTTAGCACAGAGTAGGACTTGGCCTCCACCCATCTCGTGAAGTAGTCGATTACTACCAAAATGAACTCATGCCCATTTGATCCCTTTGACATGACTGCACCGATAACATCTATCTCCCAAACAGAGAATGGCCATGGTGAAGTCATGTTGTAGAGCTTCGACGGTGGAATGTTCATGCGATTGGCATGAATCTAGCATTTGTGGCAGCACCGAACAAAACCAATACAATCATCTTCCATGGTTGACCAGTAGTAGCCTTGTCTAAGGACTTTTCGAGCGAGCATCACACCATTCATGTGGGCTCCGCACTCTCCTCCGTGAATGGCCTCTATAAGGCGCTTCGATTCCTCTTCCGCAACACACCGTTTATGCATTCCTAAATGACCTCTTTTATACAACTTGCCTCCACAGATGATAAATTGGATGGCCAGACATCGTATTTCCCTTTTATCCTTGGCAGTTGCTCTTGGTGGATACGCCTCCTTTTCCAGGAAATTCCAAATATCGTAGTACCAGGGGTTCTTGTCTGAAGCCTCATCTATCGTGGCAATGGTTTCATAGGCCGGTGTGTACTTCTGTTCAATAATGATCGGACGCATCCTGACTCCCAATGGAATGTCCACCAAAGAAGATAGAGTTGCTAGTGCATTAGCAAGCTGGTTGTTCTGCCTTAGCAGATATGTAAACGTTAGCTTCTCAAACCGCAGAATCAACATATCCAAGGTCTAATGGTAAACCTTCATTTTCTCTTCTTTAACTTGCCAATCTCTGTTGGCTTAAGACATAACCAAGTTCAAATCCCCGATGACATCCAACCATTTTGCCCCTAGTTCCAAGGCGACTTCTAAACCAGCAATACATGCCTCATACTCTGCTTCGTTTATGGATACTTTGAACTGAAGTTTGAAGGCTAAGGGTAAATGGGAGTCATCGGGTGCTATCAGCAACACACTGATCCCAGAACCGTATTGATTGGCTGCTCCATCAAAGTACATCATCCACGTTTTCTCCTCTATTTGCAGAATATCTTTATATGGAAAAAGTACTCCACTGCTTTATCCTCCTCTACTAGGTGATCTTCCAGGAATTCCACTACAGCTCTCCCTTTAACCGACTTGCGTGTAACATATTTGAGATCAAATTCGGAGAGAAGAAGCAACCAATGGGCTAGCCTACCCGTAAGCACTAGTTTCTCAAAGAGATATTTTATGGGATCTAATCTCAAAACCAGAATAACCGAGTGAGCTAATAGGTAGTGGCTCAACTTCCGAATAGGCCATACCAAGGCTAGACAAGCTTTCTCGAGGGGAGTGTAACGGGTCTCATAATCCAACATTTTCTTGCTCAAGTAGTAAACTACTTTCTCCACCTTGACCTCTAACACTTGAGCCAACATACACCCCGTGGTTGAATTCGTCACTAACAAGTACAAAATCAACAATTTTCTCAGTTCTGGCAGTGATAACACAGGCAGATTCTACAAGTACTGCTTGACCTGTTCAAAAGCGAACTGATAGTGATCATCCCATTGGAATTTCTTTCCTTTCTTCAGGAGACCAAATAGTGATTCACAAGTCAAGGTTAGTTTTGAAATAAACCGCCTTATGAATTGTACCTTACCCAAAAAGCCGCACACCTCCTTTTCAGTCCTCGGTGGTGGCATTTCTAAGATCGCCTTGATTTTGGAAGGATCTACCTCAATTCCTCTCTGTGTGATCAGAAATCCCAGCATTTTTCCTGTTGTTACCCTGAAGGTGCATTTCTATGGGTTCAACCTCAATCTATATTCCCTAATCCATTGAAAGAATTTCTCCAAGGCGGTGTAGTGGCCCTCTCAATCTTTGGACTTGACAATCATATCGTCCACATACACCTCAACCTCTTTGTGGATCATGTCGTGCAGAATGGTGGTTACAGCCCTTTGATAAGTGGCCCCAACATTCCTCAACCCAAACGACATGACTCAATAGCAGTGAGTGCCCCATAGAGTAGTGAAAACGGTCTTCTCCCTATCCTCAGGTGCCATCAGAATCTGGTTATGCCCAGAAAACCCATCCATGAACGAGAGCAATGCATAGCCCGCGGTGAAGTCTACCAACTCGTTAATATGCGGTAGTGGAAAATCATCCTTTGGACTAGCCTAATTCAGATTCCTAAAGTCGACACAGACCCTGATTCTACCATCCTTCTTTAGGACTGGAACAATATTGACCAACCACGTTGGATACTCAGATACAAGCAAGAACCCTGCCTCGATCTATTTGGTAACTTCTTCCTTGATCTTCAAAACTCTGCGCAGTTTTCGCTTAACTGGTCGGGCCTCAGGGCCAAGAGGGATTCGGTGCTGTACAATCTCAGGATCGATTCCAGGCATGTCTTCATAAGACCACGCGAAAACATCTTTAAAATCTTTTAATAAAGAAATTAAACACTCATGCTCCTCCGAAGACAACGTGGACCCAATCTGGACCAAGCAAGGATCTTTGGTTACAGCAGACTCGAAAGAAAAGCTAAAAGATGACCCAGACAGGACTTTGGTATCCAGGTTACCACTCTCAGAAGTACTAGACTCAGAGGAACTCAAATCTGACTCTGACTCTGACTCTGCAGACTCAGTGGAATCAGATTTGGACTCACTATCTGACCAGAACTGCCGATGATGCCTTGCTCAAACTTCCAACCCAGGCGTGGAGCCCCAGATGCATCCACGGTAAGATTGGAGAAATCCGCTGTCGGGTTATCCCAGATCATTGAGATAGTAAAACTATCCCCTAAGTTGGCGATCTCAGCTCCAACAGTAGAACTTATTAGTAGGTCAGCTAGTGCTTTTCCCAATAGCTCTCCCTCTTCAATGTCCAGGCTTGCAGACTCACCGTGATCTGTGCTAGGGCTCAGGTCTGCTTGTTCATCCTCCTCTTCTGGTAACTAGTGTCCGAAGAAGAACTCGAACCCCAGATATCTTGTTTTTGTTTCCTCGTCAAACCAAGGCTCTGGGAATCCACAAAAAGGGAAGTCTTTCCCTTGGTGGACAAAACGTCCGTTCAATGTCCCCTGTATTGGTTTGTGAACTAACTCGTACTGCCTCCTAGTCCTCTTTGCTTTCAGCCTTCCTCGCAACTCCTCCCCCTTTCTTTGCTAATATGTAGCAGCAGGTTTGTATCCCAACCTAAAAACATGTGGGTTGTGACTCATCTCCTTGGCGACAGTGCCCCCCTGCCTGCCACTTTGACCTAGTCCTGATCCAGGCATATGCCCTTATTTGTTCATCATGTAGATGGATTACGCACTTACGTAGTTCTCATCGCCCTCCGCCATGATGGTTTGGACCAGCCGAGCTTTTGCCAGAGAGAAGCCAGAAAGGAATATGTCCTCCTCCCCATGTATGATTTCCAATAATGGTGCAGTGGTTCCCTGGGGAGGATGGATCGTAGAAGTACCGTACACAATGGCAATCCCATCTTTGAAGGGGTACTTTACTAACTGATAGACTGTTAATGATGCAGCCCTCATCCGATGTAGCCAGGGCCTTCCCAGTAGTAGATTAAAAGTGGCTGAAACGTCCATGACATGGAATTCCGCCTCATGTTCAGACGGGCCGATTAAGATATGGCTCTTGAATGTTCCCATAACATCCCGGCTTGTATTGTCATAAACCCGGACAGCCTGAGTTGTAGGTGTAAAGTCAACCGGCCTCAAACCGATGGCACAGGCAGTCCTCACTGGACATAAATTGATCGTCAATCCGGTATCTACTAACACCACCGAAATTCACTTTTCTGACTTTCCACGGTTACATATAAGGGTCGGTTGTGGTTGGCACCCTCAGGTGGTAACTCCTTATCTATAAAAAATATCACTAGCGTAACGTCCCCAGATGTAACCAATGATACGAATTGGTCAGCAGTGGTATTGATAGATAGTTTGATCCAGTTCATTGCCTCCAGCAATGCTTGCCTATGCTCCCGAGATGCCATTATTAGCCCCCAAATTGATATGTCAGCCTGAATCTTCTTGAGCTGTTTCAAGGCCAGGTTTTCCTCAGCATCCTTCTCTCTTGATCTCTCAGCCTCCTTTCCAAAGTCTCTGGCTGGTCTAATGTCATGGGTTTGAAGTACCGATCACTCCGGGTCATATGATTGATCTCGTCAGTATACCAGGTGTCATCCGGGGTATCAGTTTTCCACCCTTCGTTAGTGTACACATGACTTAGGTCGTTACCCTCCCACCACTCTCCTGCAGTCATGGTCGGGCTAGCATCAGGTTCTATCTAGAGCATGTTAACATCACACGCCCCATCATCATACCATTCTTCCTCCACCATAGTCTTGGTTTCTACATCCCGATATTTTTGGAGCTTCCTCAGTATCCTTTTCCGATCACTGGGCTCCCATTCGACCTTTTTGGTAATTTGGACATCACCCACCGTTGTTTCGGGGTTCTTCTTTCTCTTTTCCTTTTCCCTGCTCCAAAGCTATCTTTGTCTGGATCTCTTTTATCTTCTCCCTTTGCAATTGTTCCAGTGACTGTTCTTTCTCAATCAGAGGTGCAGCCTTAGCCTTGCCACTAGCAGCAAGTTCCTCTTCCTTCCCAATCTCTTCTATTTGTTCCTCCACATCTAACTCTTCATCACTCAACCGTCTATTGCTTGTTTTCGACTGGCTCAGGTCCCACCATCCCATCTGAACACTGCTTGTATACTCCTCTTCGAAGAACTACAAATCCTCTAGATCCTCCTCCAGATCAGCCAAATCCTCTTCTAAGTCAGCCAAGTCATTTAGGCCTTGTTCAGGCCAATCATTCTGATATTGCCCTAGCTGGCCTTCCCTGATAGCATTAATGCTGAGAAAGTCCGGCAGTATGAGTACTGAATTTGGTTGATCGATGGCCACAATGTACAAACTGGGATCATACTCCTCTGCGAGCGAGAACCCTTCTCTATGACACGGGTATCAGACGACCCTATCTTCAGTGCATTCTCCTCTTTCTCCATTTCTACTGCCACGAGCCTAGATTAGATTTGTGGTGTTAGATCCATCATGCACATGTCTGTGCCTTCTGGAATAACCACCTCCGGTTTTGGTAGGTGGGATGAGGTAATGTATGTACTAGGGTTAAAGGTGGGCGATAGTGTATGGATATGGTAAATGTTTATAGGCGGGGCAATTTGGTTATGTGTAGAAAGTGGGTTGGTTGTTACGTTTGGTTTAATGTAGCTCGACTTTTTCGCGCTTCCTTTCGAAAGACGAGTAAGCCCTACAGTATCAGACTCCTGGGATTCTGAATTTGATCTCACAAGTGCAATGTGAACTAGATAAACACCAAAGAATCTCAATCCGGCAAATCTTTTGGAAAATCGATTTTGAATCAAATTGCCAAAAATAGACTGCTTTGCCAGGTACAGAGTCGCCACCTAAATATTTTTGAGAAATCTAAGAAACCCATGACTTGTGCCAAAGGCCCCATGTCCGCCATCACTAAGATTGTCTCAGCGCGGGAACTTAGGTACGAGAGGGGAAGGTCATGAATTAAGCACCCCCGCTCGCCCAATCAAAGATCGACCTCTACTAATCATGATATAAATCTTATTTACATTATATGCTCTTGTTCCGGTTTATTAGGCTAGCATTTACTATGTAATGCGCACACACACAAGTATAGACTAACTTGCAAGAATTGGAACATTACGATTCATGTTTGTTTGCAAAATTGTTTCGAATATGTACCACTTGAAAAAGTGATTGCATAAAAATATTTACTCAAATTTTTCCAATTCAAGCAATTAGCCTTCATCCACGAGCATTCAAGCAGTTTATCACTTAAGCACTTAGTCTCATGGTAAGCATGCTTAACATGGCAACAATCACACTCATGCGATATGCTAAAGTAAATAAAAGCTTACCTAGTACTCCAAGCCAAAAAGATGATAAAGTTAGAAAGATGCATGATCCTAACTATGCAATATGACTAATGCAACACATACAATATGCAATTACTAGGCTCGGTTACTAATATGGCATATGAATGCTAAACAAAACATGATGCCCTAAACTAACCATCATAAGCTAGTAAATAAAAGGGAGAAAGATGTGGAGTTGGAAGACATACACGTCATTACAACATTGCGCTCTCACGAAGAACAGTCCGAATGAACTAACTAACTAATTAAAGCTAAACTAATTATTACAAAACAAATTAAATTAGCTAAACTACTTAACTAATTATTACAAACTGAATGAACTAATTAATTAACTAATCTAGCTAATTAAAATAATTACAACACGAAGCGAATTAGCTATTCTAACTATTCAAGTACAAAGCCACTATTTAAGCACAACATTAATATACTTATAACATAGATTCTGAGGATCAACGGAGGGCTCATGCATGGATGCGGTTTCCACCCAAAAAAGGGCATGTTTCTGCTGTTGAATGTCGCTATTGCACAGTAGACTACTTGAACTAATTTCCACCTCCAGACCAACTCTGTTCTGCTGGAAGAGTACACTGCTGGATTTTGCATTGGTGGCCGGCAAAAGGCCTGCTGTCCACTGATGATGGCTTGCCGGCCACTGGTAACAGAACTTCCCTGCTGCAACAGAGAGCAAATAAAGCAGAGACAGTGTATTCTCAAGGGTTTGTTTGCACAATTAACCCCTCCTTATCATTTGAACAGCTCAAAGGAGTAGTAAACTTGGTTTACAAACCATTAATCTATACAATTTCACTGCATGATGGCTTTATGAAACCAAGTGTGCAAGTTCAATGAATGCAACAAAATAAGACTCTCAAAACCACCTCCCTAGCATGAAAGATCAAGGAAAGTAGTTGATAATGAATCTTGAACCGTTTTCATCACTAATGAGTATGAAACGACTCAAGACTCAAGGGTTCAATTAACGTCCGATTGAACCTAAACAAGTTATTATCTTGCTCACTTTTAATTCCAAGTTTTAATTACTCCATTTTAGATTACCATCCATTCCTTAATCAATTGAGTCCAAAAGGTAAATTTAAGTCTTCTAACGGAAAGAAAGCTCAAACCAAGAGTTGCTTTAGGCATGAAAGAGACATCATGCCGTTGGTAATGAACCCCCAAAAGGGATTAAACTATTAAGCATGACATCTCAATCTCATGCTTAAACAAACAAGTAATTTGAAACCACTTTCAAAGCAAAACAAAAGCCAAGAAAGGAGGAAGGTTGCAGAGGTGATTAAGAGTGATCACAAATATGGAAAGCCATAAATAAACACAATCAACTCAAATAAGATGGTGTCTAAGACCTAAAACACCAAACTCATGAGGACAATTACACTATAAGCATGCAAAACAAAGCTCAAATGCAACAAATACTTAAAGACAATCCTAAAATAGTCTAAAAAAAGTCCTAAAACATGCTGGAATTAAGACAAAAATGGCTAGATTAATAAGCTAAAACATGGATCATGCTAGACTAGTAAGCAAAACATGAGGGGAGGCTAACCCCTCTAATTTTAGACTTCAAAACATGATTTTAGACACCAAAATAATTCTGAAAATTAGTGTTTAAAAGCTCAAAAAAAGATAGTGCAAAGGTGGGAAACACAAGGGTAAAGGCCTTGTGAGCAAGGTGTAAAGAAGGGTGAGCTACCCCTCAACCTTTATTAGCCTTAAACCCTAAGCTTCAGCCCAAAAATACTGAGTTTTTACAGCCCAAAAAACAGTTGGAAAATAGCAAGAAAAAGAGTAAATAAAGCAAGTAAAGAGGCAAAGCTTTATACCTCTTGAAGAGGAGATCAATTCCAAGCAATAAACCAAGGCAAACACACCCTCAAGAGCTCAAACAAGGCTCAAAGATATCTCAACTCAAAGATGGAAAGGTTTGGTTAAGAGTGTATAGGCAAAGGTGAAGGATATGTAGGCAAAGGTTAAGAAATTTGCAAGAGAAAGAGAGAATTATAGAGAGAGAGGAAAAATTTTGCTCCAAAATTTTTCTAACCCCAAAGCAATAGGGGAGGCCCTCTATATATAGAAAATATGAATCTCCCTCATAAACATCCAGCCATACACGTGGGAGCAGATGCATGCATCTGTGCAAACACCTAGCACAGCTGTCACAAAATATCTACAAAAGACATTGTGATGGCCGGCAGGCCACATCAGTGGCCGACAATCAAGAGTGATGGCCGGCAGCCCATAAAGGTCCACCAGAGGTTGCAAGCTTGAAGATCTCTAGATTTGGTCCAAAAACAAGGCAACAAGGATGTAAGGTTTGAAAGGCTCAAAGCTATGGCATTCCGCTGAGGACTTTGAGCACTTGACAAGCATATACACTCATCATTGGGTGTGCAAGCGATGACATCCAATTCGTAAGGGCCGTCAAAAATGAGGTGTCTACAGTTGCTCCTCTTTGACAGAACTTGGAGTCATGAAATGACGTGAGTGAATGTCAAAGCCTAAAGATAACCCATTTTGACAAGGCCGTAAAACTTGGACAAACAATCAAGACATAAATAAATGGTTGCGCCCGCAAGTTACCTACGTATCCCTTTGCAAGGAATCAAACCAACGTAGTTCTGGGGCAAGATGCAAATGATATGCACAATGACTTTGAAAGCTGGACTCACACGCTTCACGAAGCCGGCTATTTTAAAAACTCATGCTCATGCAAGATGATGCACTAAGCAATAACAGATACAATAAGCAAAAATAAGATAACAACATATGAACATATGAATGAGCAACTTCCAGCTTAAAACCAACACGGGTTCCCTGCAAAAAGATCTAAATGTAACAAGCCCGACCCATAATTAACGTTAATTCATGCTTAAGTGTGCCTAACAAGTAATTGGGAAGAAATCCTGAGTTAATTACATGAGCATTACATTACTTTGTGTTTATATCTGTTTAGCGTAGAAAGATCTGTTCATGTTTTAGTTTTGGTTTGTGAATTGAAGGCCTTATCGGCATCCGATCCAGAAATTGATTTGATTTATATGTTAATTAAGATTTTTAGAATTTTATGGTAGGTTTAATTGAAATTCGATTTGGAACGATTAAATTAGTGCCCATTTATTCTAACTTCAATTAATTATACTTTAACCAAGCCTATATTAGGCACCAATAGAGCCCCACTCATCTCTTTTCTTTCATTTTGAGTACATTTGAGCCTCATCAAGGAAGAAAAATGTGAGAAAGGGAGAGTAGGGAGAAATTGAGCTCAAACAAAGAATTAGCTAGGAAATCGAAAAAGAATTGGAGAATTGATCTAGGATTTACCAAGAGCCCAAAGAATTGAAGACTTTAGGTAAGAAACCAAACCTTTAGTCTTGAAGTTGAGTTGATTCACCCATGAATTTAAGTGAATTGAGCTAGGAAGTGTGTGAACCAAGCTTAGGAAGTAGGAAGGGAGACCAATTCAAACATACATGTACATTTCATTACATTTGGAGCATGTTAACTAAGAATTCTCTCATGCATGTCTTGACTTCACCTTAATTTTGTGAAATCATTAAGTTTCATATTGTTTTGTAGCATTTGATCATGTTTTGAGAAGCCCAAGCTCAAGAAAATTCATGCATGTTATGTTCATGAAACATTCATAAAGTTTAAGTTGAATTTTTGAACAATTGGCATGCTTTTGGGCCTTGATTTTATGAAATGATCTTCAAAGCATGATATTTTGTAAGTTTCTAAGTGTTTTCTAGAATTTTGGCCCAAGAGGATGAGTTTTGAAGTGTTTAGTTAGAGGTTGAAGCTTGGAGATCAAATCTGAAAATTCTAGAATTTGAATCCACGCTCGAGTGTAGGAGTTCACGCTCGAGCGTAGCGAGCACTCTGAGTACGTGCACTTCTGCTCGAACAACTTGAAGCATGCTCGAGCATAAAATGCAAGCCCTCAGAAGTTCTTGTGTTTTGCAGCACGCTCGAGCGACGAAAGTCACGCTCGAGCGAGGATTGAGCGTCCATCAAGCGTGAAAAACAAGCAACCAGTACTTTCTCCAAAGTTTACAGTCCGCTCGAGCGAGGGAAGTCACGCTCGAGCGAACCTTCACTTCTTGCATGTCCGCTTGAGCGAGGAAGGCCACGCTCGAGCGTGGACCCTATTTTCAGCAAGTTTTGAAAAATATTTTCAAGTGTATTTTTGCATTCTCATCCCATCCTAGGCATTCCTATGCCATGATTAATACACCATAATAAGAATAAGAGTAGAAACACACTAAGAACAAGAAAAATAAGTTATGTGCAATTCAAACGTGTGTTTCAGGTGTGTATTTGTTATATGTTCATGTAGGTCACGTGCCGTAGACCGTTTGATTAGTCTGCTCTGTCTGTCTGCACTCGAAGCCAACTGTGAGTAATAACTATGTTCAACTTTATTTATTTTATGTATGATGAATTAAGATCTGTTTTGTACAATGAATGATTGTCCAATTTCTGACAATGTATTCGTAGCATCCTTAGCATCATGTGGTATCTATTAGTTGTTACCCGGTATTGGAGGTTCCATTATGGAACTTAATTTGTCTGTACTCTATTACCCATACCGAAGGCTCCATCATAGGGTTCAGCATGTTTATTCTCTGTTACCCGAATCCGGAGGTTCCTTTATGGAACTGGTTATTCATAACTACCATATGTTCTGCATCTGTTCTGTATCTGTTCTGTTAGCGCTAATGGATGTACCACGTATGATTAAGCATGAACTCTGATTTCTGTGTTTGATTTGAACAAGAATATAAATATGAATCTGAATTATGATTTCTGAATCTGTATGGACATCATTCATTAAAACCCCTTTACTCCATTATTATTCACTGGGCTTCCACTCACTATTTATATTATGTACGTAGATGAGCAAGCACGTGACCAAGTCCAGAGTTAACGGCCTATGTTTTAGTTTTGTCAGCCAACCTTTGTGCCTCCCGAGGAGGTTCCGGAAAGAAGTCAAGTTTTATGGCTGTTTTTGTAATCATAATAGACTTGGTATATTTTGTTAAGTCTTGGGGATGATGACTGACATTATACTCCTAGGAGTGATATGTAAATATTGTATCTTTTGACATCACTTGTAAGTCTATAAAAGTTTTAAATTATACATCTCATATATGTATCCACAGCTCAATGGACCACTTATATTTTGTATATTAGCTTCCTCAGCCCCTAAATATATGTTAATCTGTCAAGAGGCCTCTGGTAATCCAAGGATTACTGGCCGATCACGATGCTAAACTCATGGGGCGGGTTTGGGTCGTGACACTAAAACACACTCTAACCACTCCAAAACACGGGATGAGGAAAGAAAACCCAGCTCAGGGTTACGCATCGCGTATCTTCAGAAATTGAGAAATGAAAGCCTTTTGGGGTCGTTTTTCATACATCCCGAGATAAAAACCGCTCAAGGTCACATTTCACGCATCCTAAGAAATAGAGGAACGAAAACGGCTCGGGGTCATGTTTCACACGTCCCGAGATAAAAAACGCTCAAGGTCGCGCTTTACGCGTCTTGAGAAACATGAAAAATCACTCAGGCTCGCGCTTCACACATCCCGAGATACAACACGCCCAGGGCCGTTCTTCACGTGTCCTGAGATAAAAGAGAAACCACTTGGGCTCGCGCTACATGCGTCCCGAGATACAACACGCCCAGGACCAGGCGTCACGCGTCCTGAGATACAAGAAAAACTGCTCGGGCTTGCGCTTCACGCGTCCCAAGATACAACACGCCCAGGGCCACACTTCACACGTCCTAAGCTACAAGAAAAATCGCTCGAACTCGCACTTCACGTGCCCCGGGATACAACATGCCCAGGACTACGCGTCACGCGTCCTGAGATACAAGAAAAACCGCTCGAGCTCGCGCTTCACGCCTCCCGAGATAAAAAAAACCATTCAAGGTCACATTTCACGTATCCTGAGAAATAGAGGAATGAAAACCACTTGGGGTCGTGTTTCACACGTCCCGAGATAAAAATCGCTCAAGGTCGCACTTCACGTGTCCTAAGAAATAGAGGAACAAAAACCGTTTGAGATCACGTTTCACGCATCCTGAGATACAAAAAAAACCGCTCGAGCTCGTGCTTCTTGTGTCCCGAGATAAAAACCACTCAAGATCACACTTCACGCATCCTGAGAAACAAGAAAAACCGCTCGAACTCGTGTTTCACGCGTCCCGAGATAAAACACGCCTAGGGCCACACTACACACGTCCTGAGATACAAGAAAAATCACTCGGGCTCGGGCTCAAGCTTCACGTGTCCCGAGATAAAACAGAGAGGTGTGCGATAGATGCACAACGTGGACGTGTGTGATAGATGCACAAAGTGAACGAGTGCGTGTAACAAGCCCGCGGAGGACCTCGCTACAGCTCGGACTCGATTCGTGTCACGGTTCTTAATCTGAACCAAAGAGTCCAAATCCGGCAAATCGTTTTGAGAAAACAGATTTTTTGAAAGAAGTGCCAAACATGGACTGCTTTGCCAGATACAGAGTCGCCACCTAAATATTTTTTAATGGGAAAATTTAGGAAACCCTGACTCGGTGCCAAAGGCCACGTGTCCGTCATCACCAAAGTTGCCTCGGCTCGGGAACTTGGGTACGATTGGGGAAGGTCAGCTATGAGCACCCCCTTTCGCCCGATCCGAAGATCGGCCTCTACTAACCATGATATCTTGTTTTGAAAACATTATGCGTTCTTATTCCGGTTATTAGCCTAGAATTACTATGTTATGCGCACAGCAAACAAGTATAGACCAAATCGCCCAAATTGGAACAGAACATTGCATGTTTGTCTTGAAAATGGTTTGCTACCCGCAAGTAGGCTAAAATGCAGATTTTGCCACCCTTAAGTGGGCTTTAGAAAAGATGGTTTTGCTTCTATCTGGTGGGCTTTAAAACTCACAGTTTTAATGCATTATCCCAATTTAAGCAATTCGACCTCCATCCACAGGCATTCAAGCAGTTATATCACATAAGCAGCTACCTCATGGTAATCATGCAATCATGGCAACACTCACACGCATGCGGTATGCTAAAGCGTAAAAGCTCACCTAGTACTCCGTGCCAAAACAGAAACTAGTTAGTAATCAATGCATGATCCTAGTTCATGCTAAGTGGCTAATGCATCACAGGCAAAATGCAGCTATAATAGGCTCGGCTATCCTAAACATGGCATGTGAAATGCGACAGATAACACGTATTCAATTTGGAATTGAAATACAATGCGGTTAGCATGATGCGCCGAGCCCGGTGCATGCAAGACAAATGTATGGATGCACGCATGCATAGCATAAAGTATGCTAAAGTAAATATGCCCTAGTCTACCATCATAAGCAGGTAAATAAAAGGGAAGAAAGACGTGGGGTTGGAAGACATACACACACTCACGCACACTTATTACACAATTGCCCTCGCTCGGAGGGATCGAAAAAATAATACAGACTGAATAAATAACCAACTATTCTAGCTAATTAATTATTACAGACCAACTAAATTAATTAAGCAAATTAATTAATCTAATTTAAGCAATAAACAGTCTCGAAATGAAGGCCCCAATGTAGTGCGCGCTTAGTTTTGCCCGGAAATCCACCGACATGCTCAAGATGCCTCTGTTTTCCCTGCTTTACTCCTCGGAAGACTGCCAAAGTCTCTGGGCTTGCTCCATGGATTCCAGGGAACACCACCGGCTGGGGGAGAACACCACCGGCCATGCAGAATGGTCATCGGCCATGACTTTGATCCATCGGCCAACAATGGTGGCCGGTCGGCACTAACTGTGGCCGGTCGGACAAATGTTCCTGCAGAAACTGGTTTGACAGCAGCAGAGGGCAATACTTGGCATGGCAATGCATTTCAAGCAATGTATGCACCAATCACACCCCATATCATGTTTGTGACTCAAAGGGACATGAGCCTTGGTTCTCGGACCACCAATCGCACATTTCCATGCATGATGGCCCAAGAAACCAAGTATGCATTTTGATTTCAAATGAAATGCAATGCAAACAAGCACAAAGAAACCCAACCTCTATCATACTCAATTCAAGAGGCAAGGCAATGCATGCACAATGCAATGCAACCTAGGCATGTGAGCTAAGGATGCAATATGTCAATGCAAGCAAACATACAAGGTATATAACAACCTAGGCAAGCAAGCATGCAAGGCATGAAGCAATGTGGCCACATTTGAACAACATGCGAAAGGTGGTCTTAGACCAATATGGACAAGCCTCGGCCATGTCTAAATAGGAAGCCAAAATGCTATGGAATGGAGGCAAATACACACACAAACAATGCATGCAAACATGGCCCAACACTTAAGCATTAAAGAGCATCTTTTAAGCACACTTAAAAGAGGATAATCATGGACGAATAGCATGCATGGAAAGCTCTGAAATCATGTCATAGATGGTGCCAAACCAAGTAAGCAAAACAAGCAAAGCATGTATAGAAGCTTGGAATTAGCCCGAGGACTTAAACCATGATCATATGACACATGAAGCAAATGATCAAAGTGAATCAAATCAGTCCCAAATCATGTCAAAGTAAGCCCCAAAACATCACTTAGATGGCATCTAAATGACCTACACATGGAAGCATACACAAATGTCTAAACATGGAGCATGAAACACCAACCTTATAAAACATTAAAGGGGCATCAAATGCAAGCATACGAGCATGGAGCAAGGACTGAAATATCATAACCAATGGTGCCAAACCACTGAAATGATGCAAATAGAGCATGGTAGAGGAGCCAACACTCAAGGCATACAAGCTAGATTGCATGGTAGCTATACAAAGCAAGCCATGGATGACCCAAATAACCAAAATCAGATCTAAATCATGCCAAAATATGCATAAAAGCTTCACAAAGCTAAGCCAAAATCATGCTAGAAACAAGGCTCAAAACACAAAGCATATTAAGGCAATTTGATGGCATTACAAGACAAGTATGCTAAGCATGCATGGTGTGTCTAAACCAAGTAAAAATAGAGGTAATACATGGCAAAATATTACCAAATAACACTTAAGACATGGCCAACATGCACTTAAAAATGGTGCTCACACATGAGGCTAAAATGGCACTTTTTGAAGACAACAAGGAGAGGGGGTGGCCCTCTCCTTCTTAGGACCTTAAACCACCATCCTCACCACTGAAATCCCTCAAGATTTCAGTGGTGAGGAGGCCCAAACAAGGTAGTCCCGAAGCTCACCAAAAACACACAAAAATGTGGCCAAACAAGGCCTAAGAGGGGGTAAACGACCCCAAACACAAAAGTGACCTAATGAAGTATCTTAAACACAAAAAAAAAAAGAACTTTTTTATGTTATACATAGCTCAAATCAGCAACCAAGACAGGCTAAAAGTGTGTGCAAAAACGGGGAATAAAAGAGGGTTAGATGCTCACCCTTGTAGACCAACGGGGACAGCAGCCTTTGGTCCCAAAAACCAGTTCCTTAGCCTCTGAAAATGGCCTCCAAGAAGCTTAGATGGATGATGGAGAGGTGTGGTTGAGAGTTAGTGTGCAAAAGGGCCAAGATCCAACACTTATGGAGCTTGGATGTAGAGATATAGAGAGATACAACTCTTGTATCCCTTAGACCAATTCTTGGAACCCCTAAAATGGAAGAGGAGCTCTTCTATATATAGACAAGGCAAGGTGCCAAGCTTCTCTTGGAAGCTAGAAAGGTGCAAGCTTCTCTTGGAAGCTAGAAAGGTGCAAGCTTCTCCAAGAAGCTAAAAAGGTTCAAGCTTCTCCAAGAAGCTAAAAAGGTTCAAGCTTCTTGGAGAAGCTAACAAGGGTCAAGCTTCTTGGAGAAGCTAGAGCAAAGGTTCAAATGGTTCAAGCTAGGACCAAGGGTTCAAAAGGTTCAAGCTTCTTGGAGAAGCTAAACCAAGGGGGGTTCAAAAGGTTCAAGCTTCCTCAAGAAGCTAAAACCAAGGGTGCAAAAGGTTCAAGCTTCCTCAAGAAGCTAGAACCAAGGGTTCAAAAGGGTCAAGCTTCCTCAAGAAGCTAAAACAGGGGGTTCAAAAGGTTCAACCCCCCTCAAGAAGAGGTCTCGGCCAGAAAAAGAGTCAATCGGCCAAATAAAGATGGCCGACCGACCAAACATAGTGCCGACCGGCCAAATATATGGCCGATGGCAACAAAACACTGGCCGGTGGCCTCTAGCCATGGCCGGTGATGTGTGGGGATGTCTCACAAGCCATTCCCTGCCCCTCAAAAGCAAAACACAAGTGTTTGGTGCAAAACCAAACACAAAACAGTCGAGTCGGGAGATCCTGAGGCAAGGCGCGTAGCCGAGACCTCCGGGAACTCGAGACGAACACAAACATGGATGATCACCAGGTGTTCAAACAGTGACGTCCAAGTCTTGAGGACGGTCAAAAATGGGGTGTCTACAGTGCGATAGATACACAAATTGATGGTGTGCGATAGATGCACGAAGTGAACGTGTGCGATAGATGCACAAAGTGAATAAGTGCGATAGATGCACGAAATGAACATGATTATAAATTAGTACAGTGACAATGCACGTTCCATGCAAGATAGACAACCGACGAATGATGTTAATTGAAAGTATGTTCTATGCAAGATATTCTATGCATGAAATAAAAGCATATTCTATGCGAAGTTGACAGCGTGTTCTACACACAAATCATAAATGATGTAAGACATGTATGCAGCATACATATATATGAAATGGATATTCTATGCAATAGAAAAGAACAAACACGACAAAGATGCGATTTTAACAGAATGAACAATAATACTTGGTGCAAGCTCTGATTACCTCTCGGAGACTTGCCACGTGTTCAAAATGGATACGCCTCGTTCATATTAACAAATGGAGACCGTTTTCATGCCAAACCGCAATTGCAAGCCTTCAACACAGAACTTTCCATACATCACTTGGGAAACAGAAGCACAAAACAGAACCAGGACTGAGATGAGAGCTACCGGCCACCTGCCGACCACTAGAAATCCTTGCCGGCCACCGATGGCAGATTCAGGGCAATTTAGACATTTTACCTTGGGTCTTTAAGTACAAGCCTCAAGGCTTCATTTCCTCACACCCATATGACCGAAATTGCTCTCCCTCTCTCTCTATACACTTTCTCTCTCTAGATCTGTGCTTTATACGCGTTTTCTAACGCCTCACGCACACTTTTTTCGCAAAACCCTCTTGATTCTCAACATTTTGAACTGATTAGATTTTGATTTCGACACTTTTCTCAGGTTTCCACCACTTTAGGCTTGTTCCCCTCGAGTTTCTCTCAGGTTTCGTGAACTTTCCTGGGCTTTGACTTTTTCTCCCATTTTCTCTCTCCTAGGGTTGACTTCTCCAAGTATACCCTCTTTTCTCCATTTTTCTTCACTTTTCACCTACTTTTCACCCATTTTCCAGATGGCAGATGAGATTCCACGCGATGGAGCTCCTCTAGAGGTTCCATCTGTATTTCCACCTATTGCCGGGGTAGAGGAGCCGGTAGTTACCGAGGCTGGCGAGGCGGCTCAGGGCATTGAGGCGGAGTTTGAGCCCGAGTTTAAGCCAAAGCCTTTATGATTGAGAGTACGACCTTTTGATCCGGCGAGATATCATCCCTACACGTACATATTGACATCCAAAGGTATTAGGTGCTTCAACGACTTTGCTCACGGTGTACTAGAGGACCTTCTACTGAGGGAGCCGGCCTCCCTCCTTTTGTTGAGCGCTACTTAGGTATGAATTCTGTTTTCATGCATTCTTACCTTTTCTTTAACAGCATTTCTTGCACTGCCTTTCATCTGAATGTACTTTCATTATTATCTTTTATCTGATTCATCTGTTCTTTGCCACAGAGAGACTCCTGTGCTTACAGAGGATACAGAGCTACGATGGCGAGGGATTGGTATGACGAGTGTAGACACCCCATTTTTGACCGTCCTCAAGACTTGGACGTCATCGTTTGAACACTCGATGATCATCCGTGCTTGTGTTCGTTTTGAGTTCGCGAAGGTCTCGGCTACGCGCCTTGCCTTAAGATCTCTCAACTCATCTGTTTTGTGCTTGGTTGTGGACCAAAGACTTGTGGTTTTGCTTCTGAGGGAAGAGGGTAGCTTGTTGGCCATCCCTATAACCCATCGGCTAAGGCCTTGTGCCATCGGTCTTGTTTTCTTGTCATCGGCTATAAGTGTTGGCCGATTGGCACTCTTTTTGGTTGATCAACACTCCTTTTGGTCGATCGACCATATTTTCTGGCCGAGACCTTTCCACCTGCTTTTGCAGATATTTTTGTGCCAGCTGGTGAGCACAATTCTCATCCTCCATACACGTGTATGGAAGGATTGAATCAAGACTCAAGCTTGTTCAACAAGCTTGAGAATTGAATTTCTATAAGAAGGGAGACCCCTCTCCCTTTCCAGGGGTTCTGAAAAGTTGATATACAAAACATATATCGCTCTCTCTCTATATTTTACCTCTTTCTCCATATTTACCCTAGTTTGTGCTCAAAAGTGTATTTTCTTCATACTTTTGCACTAAAGCACCTACTAGAACACCGTCCTTTTGTTGCTGAGGTACTTAGGAGCTGGTGTTAGTGTTTTTGGAGTGGTTTTGGTCAGAAAAGAGTGATGGAGTTGTGTTCTTGAAGGTGTTCTTCAAGGGTGAGTCAACTAGCCTTTAAACCCTTGTTTTTGGTTTAAGCTTTTGGACCTATTTGCATGCTAATTTAAGCTTAACTTTCTACTGTAAAAAGTTTTGATTTTTCATGCTTGTAATGTTTGTTTAAGGTCACTTTTGTGTTGGGGGTTGTCTACCTCCTCTTAGGCCTTGTTTGGTCTTGTTCTTGTGCCTTCATTTTAAGCTTTTGGGACCATCTTGTTTTGGCCTTCTCACCACTGAAATCTAAAGGATTTTCAGTGGTGGAAATGGTGTTTTGAGGTCCCAAATAGGAGAGGGTCATCCCCTCTCCTTATGTCTCATATACTTGTATTGATGGCTCATAAAAGTAACATGTTTGTTAAGCTTGTTTTGGCTCCATCTTAGCATGTATTAGACCTTATTTCAGCATGATATACCTCTGTCTAAGGTTGGTTTGATAGCCTCTTGCATGCACCATGCACTTGTAATGCAATCCTCTCCATTGCCTTAACATGCATCTTGTGTCTGGATCATCATTCTTGCATGTTTTGGCTCAACTCAAAGAAGCTTTCCCTCATGTTTTACCATGCTTGAGCTCTGTTTGATGTTGTTTTAGTCATGCATGCATTGCTTTGTATAGCCATAGTGCATTCTAGCTTGTTAGCTTTGAGTGTCCAAGTCACTAGCATGCATTGCTTAGACCATTTTCATGATTTGGAATCATTTCATATGTGATTTTAGTCCATATAGTGTGGTCATGTACTCACATTTGTCACCTTTTCCATGCATTGGGAGGTTTGTGTTTTAAGCCTTGAACATGAGCCATTATGCATGTCTTATTGCTTAAGCTTTTGGGATGCCACCTCAATGGGTTTTTGGGTTTATTTTGACATGCCATAACTCTGATTTTTATTGGTTAAGTCATGCCATGCTTGGTCTTGGTAGGTGTTGTGTAACTCTCTTTATTGGCCTTGCATACATCATGCCTTATGCCCTTCATGTTGGCTTGTTTTAGCTTTGGCCCACGCATGTTTTAGACTCATTTTGGCATGATCTAGGACTATTTTGGTTGTCCTTGGCCCTTTGGGGTTTGATTCATGTGGCTTTGGTACAAGTTCCTATGCTAGTTTCAAGCTTTGAGCTTTCTTGCATGCCATACTTGTCTTGCTTGGTTGATTTGGCTTCATTCCATACTTAATTTTAGAGCTTATAGTGTTGTTACACTTCCACTTTTGTCACCCTTTGAGTGCCTCTAAGGGTTGTGTTCTTGTTGCCTAGCTTGTGGACCAATATGTGTGCATGCATGTTTTGCCTTTTGGTGCCTTAGTTTTGGTGTTTTGGCCACTAATTTGGGCATGATTGAGATCTGTCCATTTTAGTTTAAGTCCATTTTGCATTTTGTTGCATGCTAGTCGCATTACATAACATTGTTGCATACTTGTTGCATGCCATGTTGTTTACATGTTTAGGTTGCCTTACATTGTTTGCATGCCATTAGCTTTGTTAAGTTGTGCATGCATTGCATTGTGTTTGGTTTGGGTGTTAAGCCAAGCACGAGGAACGAGGGACGTTTTATACTTAAAGTGATGAAACGTGCCTCAATTCTCGGTCACCAACCCTCTTGATCATGCATGATAGAGGTTAAGGCATTTATGTGTTTTTGTGCATTTCATCCATATTGATTTGTGCAACTCGGCCTCTTTGGCCATCATGCATCGAAATACGTGATTGATGGCTCGAGAGTCGAGCACTGCACTCCTTTGAGCTTCAAACATGATAAGGAGTGTGGTTATACAAACATTTTGTTGCAAATGTATTGCCATGCCTCTGTTTGTACTCTGCTGCAGCAAAAGGAGGAGTTTGCAAGAAGAGATGGCTGATCGGCTATCTAGTGTGCCGATCGGCTACAAATATTTGGCCGATAGTATCAAAATTGGTCGATGACCATTATCTACTAGCTGATGGCCACCCTCTTGGCCGATGACCTCTCAGAATGTCCATGAAGTAGGTCAGAAGCATCACAGAAGTTGGCATAATTTTCAGAGGTGCAGAACAGTGCAAACAGAGGCAACATGAGGCATGGCAACGGATTTCCGAGCGAAGCCGATCGAGCATGCATATGCCCCTCTTCTCGAGGTCGTTTTAACTGCTTTGTATAGTTAGTTAATTTGTAATTAATTAGTTAATGTGTTAGCTAATTTAATTCATCATTGTAAATTCTTAATTAGCTTAGCTTAGCTAATATTCAAATTGATTATGTAATAATTAGTCTAATTAGATTATTAGATTAGTTAGAATAGCTTAGCATAGCTAGCTTATATTATTCATTCGGACCCTCCGTCGAGAGGGCGAATTTTGTAATAAGTGTGCGTGAGTGTGTGTATGTCTTCCAACCCCACGTCTTTCTCCCTTTTACTTAACCGCTTACGATGGTTAGTTCTAGGTCATGTTTTGATTAGCATCCTTATGCTCGCATATTTGCATCATTCATCTATCTTGCATGCACCGGGCTCGGCGCATCATACAAACTGCGTTGTATTTTAATCCCTATTTGAATACATGTATCGAGAGTTGCATTTCATATGCCATCTTAGAATAGCCGAGCCTATCTTAGTTGCATTTTGTATGTGTTGCATTAGGCATTCTTAACATGAACTAGGATCATGCATGATTTCTAACTAGTTCTCTGTTTTGGCTCAGAGTACACTGTAAGTGTTTATGCTTTAGCATCTTGCATGTGTGTAAGTGATTGCCATGATAGCATGCTTGCCATGAGGCTAACTGCTTAATTGATTAACTGCATGAATGCCTGTGGATGAAGGTTGGATTGCATGAATTGGAACAATTCATCAAAATGCGAGTTTTAAGCTCACTTGAGGGTGGCAAATCATG
The DNA here is from genome assembly GCA_036172215.1 of Camellia granthamiana. NCBI lineage: Eukaryota > Viridiplantae > Streptophyta > Magnoliopsida > Ericales > Theaceae > Camellia > Camellia granthamiana. Next base: position 17,070,965 of record CM069906.1, on the reverse strand, counting down.
TTTTCTAAGCCCACTTGAGGATGGCAAATCCACGTCTTAGCCTACTTGCGAGTAGCACCTTCAAATCATTTTCAAACAAACAAACATGAGATGTTTGTTCCAACTTAGGCGATCTAGTCTATACTTGTATGTTGTGCGCATCACATAGTAATTCTAGCTAATAACCGGGATAAGAACACATGTGTTTTCAAAAATAATATATCATGTTAGTAAAGGCCGATCCTTTGATCAGGCGAGCGGGGGTGCTCATTGCATAACCTTCCCCTCTCGTACCTAAGTTCCCGAGCCGAGGCAACTTTGGTAATGACGGACACGTGGCCATAGGCACGAGTCAGGGTTTTTTAAATTTTCCAAAACAAAAATATTTAGGTGGCGACTCTGTATCTGGCAAAGCAGTCCATGTTTGGCATTTCTTTACAAAAATCAGTTTTCCAAAACGATTTACCGGATTTGGACTCCTTGGTGATTTATCAGTCTTGCATTGCACTTTGCGAGATTAGATTCAGAACCGTGACATTGAGTCCGAACTATAGTAGCTAATGAACAAAACGGATTTCGCGCCATTCACGCGCGGAGCCGTGACATTCGGGCCGTCTACAACAAGCTCCCTACTGGGGTCTGCGACATCGTCAACGAGACCGGCTTCAAACTTTTCTGCTCTGGCCTGACATGCGTTATTGCGAGCCGTCCTCTTCTAGGAGCGCTAGTGGAGAGGTGGTGGGACACCACCAACTCCTTCCACTTCTCTACTACGGGGGAGATAATGATGACTCCCTACGACAGCTTAGGAGTAAGGGGCAATCCGATCTCTTTTGACACCGGCATAGGGGAGTGGGAGGTTGCCTGGATTGAGCTGTTAGAAGCGCACCCACCTCTGTATCGACCAGCCATGGTGAGATACAACTGGTTTGCGAAGCAGTTCTGAGAGAGCGAGCCCGAGACGCTGGAGGAGATAGAACAGGATGCTCGGGGCTTCTTGATGTTTGTCCTCGGAACCACCTTGTTTTTGAACAAGTGGAACACCATAGGCTTATATCTGCTGAGCGCCCTGGTGACCCTTTCCCGGGTACGCTTCTATGACTGGGGCAGAGCTAGCCTCGCCACCCTATACGGCTACATGAGCTATACCTCCCGCCTGAGAAGAGAGCGGATCAGAGGCTATTGGCGAGCCTGGGAGGTATGCATTTCAGCTCCCCCTTTGTACGTTACATTTTCTATTTCACATTTTTTGCTTTATATCTGTTCAATACGTGTGCTTTCTGTTTTGCACTTTCTACATCTGTTCACACTATGTGCTTTCTGCTTTGCACTTTCTGCATCTGTTCACACTATGTGCTTTCTGCTTTGCGCTTTTTGCATCTGTTCACACTGTGTGTTTTTTACTTTGCATTTTCTGTATCTGTTCACATTGTGTGCTTTATGCTTTGCACTTTCTGTATCTGTTCACACTGTTAACAACATATCACTACACTTTTCTTGCAGCTATGGGTTTATGCATATTTTCCAGCCCTCGCCCCAAAGCCCATGGAGGAGCTTCCCCCGATGGTTCCTTACTCGAGACGATATGATGGCCAGTGTCAGCGCAGGAGTCGTGAGTCATTTGCCTTCTTCTACCATTTCTTTGACACTATGGCCGCCAACAAGGTAACCTGAAACACAGTCATTTTTGCTTTACAACTGTTATGATTCACACTACAGCAACTGAAAGCAACTAACAATTTGTACACTTTCTGTTTGCAGATCGCATGGCAGCCTTGGGCCATGATGTCGGCCAGGGTACGGGACTAGTGCGTGGGAGCGTGGGGCACATCACGATTTCGGATTCTGCTGGAGGGCCCAGTCTTCCGGGCCTGGTTCTTAAGCGAGAGATTCGTTCACCAAACTGTGGACTTGCTAGATCTAGTCGTTCCGATGCCACAGTCTATGCGGTCAGCGGACAGCCTATCTGTTGACACAGTCACACAGTTTTATGGTGGGCTTGGATGCTGATTTCTTTAGAGACGAGGGCGACTACGTGACCTTTATTCAGACCCACCTCATGCCACCTCTTATAGGCACTCACGGAGGTGGGGAAGCATGGGCTTCTACGGCAGGCGAGGCGGTTCGGGCGACTACGGCCCATGCTAGAGGGGCTCCTCCTGTTGAGCAGATTATTCATTGGCCAGAGCTTCCCACTACACTCACATGCTGGGGCCTATTGGGACTGCTTATCAGATCCCGATTGAGCCGGCAGAGGCTGACACGAGCTTGTCGGAGTTCGAGGCTCATCCCAGGTACAGACCGCACTTTATCATTTGCACCCCATATTTCATTTCAGATATGTTTATTACAAGAATTAATCACCTAAATGCATTTGCAGGCATCTATAGAGTATACCGGAAGCGCTCTCGAGCTAGTGGCTTTTCTAATAGGGATGGTGTAGAGGGGGGAGACGCTGCTTAGTCTCCACGGTATCCAGGTAATTTCCTTCAGTTCATTACTAACTCTGATTGCACTTCATGCTATCATATTTCCACTGATGCACTAGCATTTCAACCGTAGCCTTTCCCAGACAGCACTGATACACTACATTGGCACACTGTACTCCCACACTGTACTCATACACCATACTCATACTGTATCTAATTTATGTATACTATACTTGCATTTGATACACACATACTGTAGCTGATATGTTGACAATTGTTTTTTCTAGATTCCATCTGCACCAGCACTAGCAGCAACAGTACCAGCACCAATAGTACCTCCTCTAGCAGTAGGGAGGAGAGAGAGACAGACAGACCCTAACTCATAGCCGCGATACGAGACGCGGTTGAGGCAGAGATAGGGGCATCCGAGGGCAGAGCAACCCCTCAGTGCCCATCTTGAGTGATGATGATGCTGAGACTAGTGACTTCGAGGAGACAGTGAATCGGCATTCTGAGTCTTCTGAGAGTGGAGATGATGGTGCTGCCTCAGGATCCGAGAGCAAAGCTGACGCCAAGACAGGCTTTAGGGCAGAGAGCAGAGACGATGCTGAAGAGGACTCTGAGGCAGAGAGCGGAGATGACACTAGCTCTGGTTCAAAGTCTGATTCTGACAGTGGTGCTGATGGAGATAGTGCCCTTGAGTCCTCCCCTACGAGGAAGAGGACGAAGAGGGCCTCTCGGGCCTAAGGCGACTGGCACTGATTTTTTGTACTTTTGCTTAGTTTTTTTTTCGGTAGTATTAGCACATGTATAGCTTCAGATAGGTTTTATTTTGCTTTGAAACTTATACTCCCCTTTTGTAAAAACCATGATCGGAATAAAACCTCGCAGTTTTTATGAAAAGTGTTGTTATTTTTGCATCATGAGCACCTTATTTGTGTGAAATGGACATGGAATCGAATTGGCCAAGAAAGCGCTTGATTAAAACAATGTTCTTAATCAGGTAATGAGCCGACCAATAACCAAAATGCAAAATACAAAATACAACTCGATAAACAAAGCAAAAATAATTCAAATACAAATAAACAAACTTGCTAAAACCAAAAAGACTCAAAACAAAACCTCAAAACACAAAGATCAAGACAAAACACAAGCTTCCAACACTGCCCAACACACAAATGGACGGCAAACCAGAAAGGGAGACTGTCGGCCAAAGTTAGAGATTGCCGGCTAGAGGAGGTGACCTGCCGGCCACAAGAGGTGGCAAAGTAGCCTGCCAGCCACCAGTGTAAAGAATCTCCAGATTGTTGACAGCTGGCTTCCACTCACAACCTTATCTTCTACAAAAGGTTAAACTTCGTGATTTCTTCTCCAGAACTTCATTTCAGCTACAATTTTTTCCACAAATAGAGCCATTCTTTGCCAAAAAGCTCTCAGATTGGATAGCTGCTTTAGACGGCACGAAAAAGGTAAATTTTTGGCATTTCAACATAAATGCACTTTTTCCATTGAGCCGAACTCCACTTTTTTTTCCGTTTCTCCATGCCGCGGCCAAATGCTGGGACCTAATTACACACGTCTTTCGCTTCAGGAAACAATAAATATGCCCAACAATTGAAGAATTTCAAGCACTAATGGAATCCCAGCGAGACGAGAAAATCATGCCTCAGCCCTGTTTTGGCTATGCCCAAGCTTTGGGACGGATGTGTGGGCTCACTCTGCACAAGGCTCGATCTTTGGCCCACAACGGAGAGCTCGACATACCCAGCTTGATTCATCGATTTTCTGATATCAGTGACTGAGGCGACCTTCTCTAGCAGGGTTTTTGGCAACATGCCCTCTGCTTATGTATGCTTGCCCTAGTTTCTACGAATCAAGCATTTAGTTATTCGAAGTGGCCCAAGGTTTGAAAGAAGGCAAGAGTTGCATTGGTTTGGCGTTGGCCGAGACCTTGATGGGCTTAAACGCCTTTCATCGGCTTGCGAGGAGTCCACTACTTCTTCAGATATTATTTCCTATCCTTTCTTATATGCATATCTCACATCACTCAGCACTCATGCTCTATTTTTCTCTCAAAGCCCTTTCCTCACTTTTTTCTCAACATACACCTCTCTGTTCTTTAATCTCTCTTTTCTTTAATCTCTCTTTTCTTTCATCCCTTCCCAGGTGTGGCTTATAGATAAGCTAAAGGTAGTGGACTCTTGCCCTGAGTACTCAGCTCGAGGCTATTTCTTTCGCCACCGACTAGTGGATTTTCCCAACGAAAGGTGGTGGTGCAACTGGATGTGCAACAGGTCTGCTACTAACATAGCTTGGCGTTACCCCTAGCTTAATATGACCGAGATGAGTTACAACATAGCTTGGCAGCCTGGCATACAGTTGATCGGCCTCACACACTATGTGTTCTATTTTCCTTTTCGATTCAGACGCCAATTTGGGCATAATCAGACCCGGCCAAAGGAAAGGGTAAAGTACCCGATTTCATTCCTAATCCATGGTTCACACTTGGCTAGGTATCTCACTGCTTGGAGGACGAGAGAGCTTCTGGCCTCTGCCCCTAGTTTCAGTTATGCTCTATCTGGCGAGTGTTTGGCTTGGCTCGAGGATGAGGCACAAATGAGGCCCACTTTGGCTTCAAAAGCTTCCACAAGCACGAGCAGAGGACGCATGAGCACCTGACTCACCTATGCTCCTTGTTTATTGCTTTGACCTTTCTTTTCAAGTTTTTTCGATGTAATAAAAGCAGCTTTGATTTGTATCAGAAAATTGGAGAACTTTTATGTTGAAATCAATAAAATTAAAGTTGTGAGCACTGAAAATTTTCCTTTTGGTCCAAAAATGGTTTAAGTTGTAAAAGGTAGAATTTAAACAAAATCAACTTTTATCAAAAACTCTTCAAAACCATTTTCGAAAAGGATCACCACTTGAGACGCACGGAATCAATCCTCAAGATGTACAACCCCAAATCAAAAGATCATAAATGCTCCTTGATTGAACACCACTGCTCTGCATTGTAACCAGCTCTTCTCTTAGAGTAAAGATCACAACCGAACTCTCAGGTAAGAAATAGACAAAGATGACCTGATCAAACACATGGACAGGACAGTTGAGATGGAGATGATTATGGCCGAACTTCAGGATGAAGTTACCTACATATCCCGAAGATGGGAATCAGGCCTTACGTAGTTCGGTTTAGGTTCACTCGAGTATTAACTCTCTCCTTTTGCGCTCTAACTTTTACCAAATTTGCCCTTTAGGGTTTTCAACCTTGCGAGCTCAGTTTTTCTTTATTTCTAATTTTTCATGCTCTAACTTTTGCCTAGGTTGCCCTTCCGGGTTTTCAGCCTAGCGAGCCTCTCAGGGATAGTATTTCTTTAACTTGTCCATGTTGATTGGTTGTGAAAATTCCAGGCCGTCTAAGTCCATGAGAATAACAGCTCCACCCGACTAGATAGCTTTGATGATATAAGGACCAGTCCAATTGGGTTTGAACTTGCCCCTAGGGTCATGAATGGGAGCTCAGTTGTCTTTCAGCACCATATCTCCCTCTTTGAGATTCCAGGACTTAACTTTCTTGTTAAAAGCCCTGGCAATTCTGTGTTGGTAGCCCTGAATGTGATACAATGCCTTCAACCTTCTCTCATCAAACAGCATTAACTCCTCAAATCTACTCTGTTGCCAGTCTGCTTCTGCTATCTGACACTCAGCCATAACTAGCAGCGACAGGATTTCTATTTCAATTGGCAAAACAGCTTCCATCCTGTAGACAAGTGAATAAGGAGTTGCCCCTGTAGACGTCCGGATTGAAGTTCTGTAACCCCAGAGTGCGAATGGCAATTTATCTAGCCAATCCTTGTAGGTCTCAACCATCTTCTACAAGATATTCTTGATGTTGTTGTTGGCGGCTTCAATGGCTCCATTGGTCTGCGGCCTATATGTAGATGACTTATGGAAAGCCATATTGTATTTCTCCAACAAGTCTATCACCTCTTTCTTGAAATGGGAGTCATTATCTGATATGATCTCATTTGGGACTCCATATCGGCAAATGATATTGTTTCTGATGAACTTGGCCACATGCGATGCTTTCAACACTGCATAGGACTGGGCTTCCACCCATTTTGTAAAGTAATCAATTGCCACCAAGATGTATTCATGCCCATTTGACCCTTTCGATGTGATCGCACCGATGACGTCGATTCCCCAGATTGAGAAAGGCCATGGGGAAGTGTAGACTCGACTTTCTTCGGGCGCCCCCCTTTCAGAGAGGCGTGAATTGGTCCTACAGTTTGGACTCCTATCACGGTTCTGAATCTAATCTCACAAAGTGCAATGTGAGACTGATAAACACCAAAGAGTCCAATCCAGCAAATCATTTTTGAAAAATCAGATTTTAAATCAAATATTGCCAAAACTAGACTGCTTTGCCAGATTACAGAATCGCCACCTAAATATTTTATTTTTGAGAAATTTAGGAAATCCTAACTCGTGCCAAAGGCCATGTGTCCGTCATCACCAAAGTTGTCTCGGCTCAAGAACTTGGGTACGAGAGGGGAAGGTCCTAAAATGAGCACCCCCGCTCGCCCGATCAAAGGATCGGCCTCTACTAAGCATGATATGTTGTTTTATAAACACATGCGTTCTTATCCGGTTATTAGCTAACTTTACTACGTGACGCACACATACAAGTATAAACTAAAATCGCAAGAATTGGAAGAAATCAACTTATGTTTGTTTTCAAAAATGGTTTGAAAGTGCCACTCTCAAGTGGGCTAAAGCGCGGATTTGCCACCCTCAAGTAGGCATAAAAAAACATGATTTTACCACTTCGCAAAGTGGGCTTAAAACTTACACTTATTGAATTGTTCCAATTCAAACAATAAAGCCTTCATCCACAGGCATTCATGCAGTTAATCACTTAAGCAAATAGCCTCATGGCAAGCATGCGATCATGGCATCACTCACACTCATGCAAGTATGCTAAAGCGTAAAACTTACGGTATACTCTGAGCCAAAACAAAAGCTAGTTAGAAATATGCATGATCCTAACTATATAAGATGCCTAATGCAACACATGTAATAATGCAATTAAATAGGCTCGGCTATCTAAGATGGCATATGAATGCAACAATTTGATAACATGTATTCAAAGAAGTATTGAAATTGATAATGTGGTTTGAATGATGCGCCGAGCCTCGGTGCATACAAGACAAATGAATGATGCAAACATGCAAGCATAAGGTATGCTAATCAAAACGTGCCCTAATCTAACCACCGAAAGCGGATAAATAAAAGGGAGAAAGACGTGGGGTTGGAAGATATGCACACTTATTACAACGTTGCGCCCTCTCGAAGGAGGGTCCGAATAAATAAGCTAAGCTAATTATTACAAAATAACTAATTAACTATTCTAGCTAATTAATTACAACACAATCCGAATCGAACAACTAGCTATGCTAAGCTAATTAAAATATTACAAAACAAGTTGAATGATTAATTACAACACACGTAATAATCAACCACAACTAGCTATATAAGCAATAAAGTGGCCTCGCGGGTGAGGGAGATATGCATGCTCGGTTGGCTTCGTCCCGAAAATCCATTGCCTTGCCATCAGTTGCCTCTATTTGCACTTGTTGTGATCTTTGAACATTGTACTAACTTCCAGATTGCTACTGCCCCAAAACAAGAACACTTTTGCACCAAAATGGACTGGTGGCCGGTTGGCCACAAAAAGTGGCTGTCGACAGACACTGGGCCTGCCACTACAGTCGATTCCCTTACCACCTCCGCCTTCTATGAGAGCCACAGAGAGTCTCTGCCCTCAGGAGATTATTGACGTCATGCGGGATGCAGATGCAGCTATGTTCATCGGGGAGGGGGACTGCATGACTTATCTCCAGACGTACCTGCCTCCTCTGACAGGTGTTCGCAGTCACATAGGGAGGGCAACTGATATTGCTTCGTCGAGCAGGGCTCGGGCAGCGGATGCTCCTTTGACAAGCAAGGTTCGGACAGCAGATGCTCCTTCAACAAGCAAGGCTTGGGCAACAGACGCTCCTTCGACGAGCAGGGCTCGGGCAGCAGATGTCCCCTCGACGAGCAGTGCTCGGGCATCGAGGGATGGAGCTAGGGGGATGCCTCTGACCAGGCAGAGTGTTGGATGGCCAGATCTTCCAACTGAGCTGATAGGTTAGCGGTACTCCGGAGTACCTTATCAGATTCCACTTGAGCCCCCATTGCTTGGTCACCGATATGTCAGGACACCTGACTCACCACTGGTATGCTTTACAGCTTTCATTCATTTCATTTTCACTCAGATACTTATCTATTCATTCACTGACTGTTTCAACTTGCATTTGCAGCCCTCCATAGGATATGTCGAGGGGTTACTCGAGGTGTTGGCCTCATTCGAGGGCATGATCTTAAGGAGAGAGACGATGCTTAGCTCCCACGGCATACAGGTAATTTCCAATTTTCTTACATTTTGGTTATCATATTTCTGCTGATATACAGAAACTGACATCTCAACTGGACATTCCCACATTGCACTGATACATTGCGTGCATAGATCACATCTGACACATTGCATTCACATACTATATCTAATTTCTGCATGTACTCACTTTGCACACCATACTTGCATCTGATACATATACTGTCGTTGATATATTCCAACTACCTTTTCAGGTCACAACTCTACAGCAGGGATCGTCAGAGCCTTCTCTAGCAGCAGGGAGAGAGATTCTAGCATGCGGTCGAGGGAGACGTCGGGAGCCTGTCATGCACGATGACGATGACGAGACCAGTGAGGATGAGGAGCCAGTGGGTCCCCAATTAGAGTCATCCAAGGGTGGAGACGATGACACCGGCTTGGGTTCTGAGGGTGGCGAGGATGCTGAGGAGGGCTTCAAGGATGGGAGCGGAGGCAGCTCTGGCTCAGGCTCCGGCTCAAGTTCAGACAGCGGCGCCGACGGCGATAGTGCTGAGTCCGCACAGCTGAGGAAGAGGACGAAGAGAGCCTCTCGATCCTGAGATGGGTGACATCGATTCAGATGCTTTTCTTCTTTTTTTGTTTTTGCTATGTTTCTCTTTTTTGCTAGTGTACAGCCTTAGGCAGTTTTATTTTCTTTAAGACTTATACTCTTTTGTAAAAAGAAACCATGATTGGAATGAAAACAGCGCTTTTGATTTGAAACGTGTTATATTTCATATTCTGAGCATCGCATCGCATCGCACCATTTTACACAAAAACGGGATTGATGAACATTGAATATTTGTACATTGTCTTAACAATTGCTTAGTCAAGTAGTGAACCAACTAAAACATAACAACTTGATAAGCAAAACAACTCGATAAACGAAACAAATACAACTCGATAAGCAAATTGCAACAACTCGATAAACAAATTACAACAAATTTTGATAGCAACTCAACAAAGCACAAGTTCTCAACATTCTCACCCCACAGGGAGACCAAAGGCATGCTTCTGGAAACAAACAAAGGTTGTCGGCCACTTAGTGGTAATTGTTGACCACTAAAGTGGCCGGTTGGTTACAAAAGGTGGCCGGTCAGCTACCTTAACTGGCCGGTCGGCTAGTAATGCAAAGAACCTCCAGATTGCTGCCACCTGTCTTCCACTCGGTGCCTTATCTTCTACAAAAGTTAGGACTTCGTGGTTTCTTCATTTCAGCTCTGTTTTTGCTTCAAATGGAACCATTTTTCACCGAAAAACTCTCCGATTGGATTACGAATTTGGATGGCTCGGAAAAGTTGAATTTCTGAGGTTTCGGGATAAACGCACTATTCCCGCTAAGTCATACTCCGCTGTGTTTTCCATTCCTTCACACCGCGGCTAGATGTTAGAATCCGGTTACACATGTTTCAGCTTCAGGGGACAAGAGATATGCCCCACAATCGAAGAATTCCAAGCTTTGATGGAATCTTGGCGTGATAAGGAGATCTTGCCCCAGTCTCATTTTGGCCACTTTCAGGCTTTAGAAAGGATGTGTGGGCTCACTTTACACGAAGCCCATGCTTTAGTTCACAATGGAGAGCTGGACATACCCAGCTTGATTCATCGATTTTCTGATGCTGGTGACCGTGGCGACCGTCTTTGGCATGCTTTTCCAAGCAAGCCTTCGGCAAACCGTTCAGGAATAGCAGATGGCAAACACTGTGACTTAGGCGCACCAATGCAAATGCAATGCAAAGAAACACATAAATGTAGATAAAACAACATATCATGAGTTCGAGTCAAGCTCTCTAAATCCCCAGCAGAGTCGCCAGAAACTGCAGACTGGACTTTCTTCGCGCGCCCCCCTTTCGAAGAGGCGTGAATTGGTCCTACAGTTCGGACTCCTGTCATGGTTCTGAATCTAATCTCACAAAGTACAATGTGAGACTGATAAACACCAAAGAGTCCAATCCGACAAATCATTTTTGGAAAATCAGATTTTAAATCAAATATTGCCAAAACTGGACTGCTTTGCCAGATTACAGAGTCGCCACCTAAATATTTTATTTTTGGGAAATTTAGGAAACCCTGACTCGTGCCAAAGGCCACGTGTCCGTCATCACCAAAGTTGCCTCGGCTCGGGAACTTGGGTACGAGAGGGGAAGGTCCTGAAATGAGCACCCTCGCTCGCCTGATCAAAGGATCGGCCTCTACTAAGCATGATATGTTGTTTTATAAACACATGCGTTCTTATCCGGTTATTAGCTAACTTTACTACGTGACGCACACATACAAGTATAAACTAAAATCGCAAGAATTGGAAGAAATCAACTTATGTTTGTTTTCGAAAATGGTTTGAAAGTGCCACCCTCAAGTGGGCTAAAGCGCGGATTTACCGCCCTCAAGTGGGCATAAAAAAACATGATTTTGCCACTTCACAAAGTGGGCTTAAAACTTACACTTATTGAATTGTTCTAATTCAAACAATAAAGCCTTCATCTACAGGCATTCATGCAATTAATCACTTAAGCAAATAGCCTCATGGAAAGCATGCGATCATGACATCACTCACACTCATGCAAGTATGCTAAAGCGTAAAACTTACAGTGTACTCCGAGCCAAAACAAAAGCTAGTTAGAAATATGCATGATCCTAACTATACAAGATGCCTAATGCAACACATGCAATAATGCAATTAAATAGGCTCGGCTATCTAAGATGGCATATGAATGCAACAATTTGATAACATGTATTCAAAGAAGTATTGAAATTGACAATGCGGTTTGAATGATGCGCTGAGCCTCGATACATGCAAGACAAATGAATGATGCAAACATGCAAGCATAAGGTACGCTAATCAAAACGTGACCTAATCTAACCACCGAAAACGGATAAATAAAAGGGAGAAAGGCGTGGGGTTGGAAGACATGCACACACACACGCACACTTATTACAACATTGCGCCCTCTCAAAGGAGGGTCCGAATAAATAAGCTAAGCTAATTATTACAAAACAACTAATTAACTATTCTAGCTAATTAATTACAACACAATCCGAATCGAACAACTAGCTATGCTAAGCTAGTTAAAATATTACAAAAAAAATTGAATGATTAATTACAACACACGTAATAATCAACCACAACTAGCTATATAAGCAATAAAGTGGCCTCGTGGGAGAGGGAGATATGCATGCTCGGTTGGCTTCCTCTCGAAAATCCATTGCCTTGCCATCGGTTGCCTCTGTTTGCACTTGTTGTGATCTCTGTACATTGTACCAACTTCCAAATTGCTACTGCCCCAAAACAGGAACACTTTTGCACCAAAATGGACTGGTGGCCGGTCGGCCACAAAAAGTGGCTGTCGGCCACGTTAACTGGTCGGTCGGCTAGTATAAGTGGCCGGCCGGCTACCTCAAGTGGCCGGTCGGCCACCTACTTCTCCAAACTTCTATTTTTGCTGCAACAGTGAGCAACAGGGGCAAAGCAATGTATTTGCAAGGAAATGTGTGTACTACCACCCTCCTTATCATGTCTCAAGCTCAAAGGAGTATGGCACTTGGCTCTTAAGCCACCAATCAAGCATTTTCATGCATGATGGCCAAAGAACCAAGCTTGTACAAGCTTAATGAATGTGCACATAAGACTCAAATGGCCATCATCCTATTATGCATACCAAGAAATGTGACACGTTTCATCACTTCGAGTATGAAACGTCCCACTTTTCTTGTGTTTGAATTAACATACGATCCAAACACATGCAATGCAACACACACATATGTTTATCTTGCTCAAGTTTTACTTGATTCATTTTGTTTACACATTTTAAATTACCGATTAATCTTTTAACCGATTAAGTCCAATGTGAAAGTCCTCTAATGAGAGGGGGGTCAACCAAAGGATGGTTTAAGACATGAGAGAGATCATGCCTTTGGCTAGGAGGAACCCTCAAAAGAGAGTTAAAGCCATTGAGCACAAGCTCCATCTCAAGCTTAAACACAATCATAAGGTCAACCGACCCTCAAAACAAATAGAAAAATAAAGAAATGAGGGAGGTTGCAGACTTTTTTAGTGCTGAAATGGCATGAAAAATAATGCTAAAACATGCAAGCAACACATGCACAACATGGTAAAAGCCAAAAGCATTAAAGCTAGTGAAGAGCACTACACTAGAGGCATGCAATATCAATCTCAAATGACCAAACCAGCTCAAAACAAAGCAAAGACATGCCAAAACAGTGGCTAAAACATACTGAGATGGAAGCATAAATCACAAGAAAAGCATGCTCACTTGTTAGCTCACAAACAAGGCTCAAAGCACAACTCTCAAAAGCAATGAAAGAGTGATATAAGTGAGAGTGTGACAGAGCTATATGCACTGAAAACACATGCAAAATGATGCTATGGCATGCAATCAACTCAAGCAAAGCATATTAGACGCCTTAAAACACAAAGCTAGTAAAGGCCTTTGCACTATAGCTATACAAAGCATGAGTCATATGATCAACACCACCCAAAACAGAGCTAAATCATGTTAAATTAGTAACTAAAACATGCTTGAATTAAGCTACAAAAGGGTAGAAAAACATGCTTACATGTTAGGCCATCAACACTTGCAAACAAGACACAAGGAAGGGAGGCCACCCCCTCCTATTTTGAACCTCAAAACCAAGTTTTTGCCACTGAAATTCCCCTAGAATTCAGTGGTTAAAAGGCCAAAAAAAGGTTGCTTTGAAAGCTTTGAAACATGGCACAACACTTAGCAAATAAGCTACAAAAGATGGTAGACCACCCCTAACTCCAAAACAAACTTCAAACCACTATTTTAACCATAAAAATAGAGTTTTTTAGAAGTTAAAACCAGCCTAAAACTAGCATGCAAAGATGGCCAAACAAGTAACTAAAACAAAGCTTTAAAGAGGTAAGCTTAATACCCTTGAAGCACAGCAACAAACAGCACAATTTCTGAGCTCAAACAAGGCCTCAAAGAATCTCAGCTCCAAGGTGAAGGTGTTTGGTCTAGGGTCTCTTTGCAAGAGTGTAGGAAATTCTCACTTTCAAGCACAATATATATATATATAGAGAGAGAGAGAGAGGGGGGGAAATTTTGCTCATAAAATTTCTAACCCCTCAAATGGGGGAGAGACCTCCCCTTATATAGAAATGCAAGCCAAAGCTTGCTTCCATCCCTCCATGCACATGTATGGTGGAGGACTTCAATTATCAACAACTGGTACAACTAGCAAAGAAAATATCTGAAAAAGGAGAAAAATGGCCGTCGGCCACTTTAGGTGGCCGGCCGGCCACCTTCTCTAGCCGACCGACCACTTCAAGTGGCCGACAAGGAGGAAAAGTGGCTGACAAATGCCAAAAGTGGCCGACAAGGCCTTCCCCCCCTCCAGGAAAGAGGCACCAAGGTTTGGTCCAAAAGCAAGCCCAAAACAAGAAGGTTTAGAGGCCCAGAGACAAGGCGTTTCGCTGAGAACTTCGGGCACTCAAAACGAACACAAACATGCACAATCATCGTGTGCACAAATGATGACGTCTGAGTTTTAAGGTCGGTCAAAAATGGGGTGTCTATAGGAAGTCATGTTATATAGTCTTAAAGGCGGGATATTCATGCGATTGGCATGAATTTTGCATTTGTGGCATCGCCAAACAAAACCAATACAATCCTCCTTCATGGTGGACCAGTAGTAACCCTGCCTGAGAATCTTCTGGGCTAGCATCACTCCATTCATGTGCGCTCCGCACTATCTTCCATGATGGCCTCTATCAGGCACTTTGATTTCTCTTCTTCGACACACAATTTGCGCATTCCCAGATGACCTCTTTTATACAGTTTACCTCCGCAGATGATAAATTGGAAGACCATTCGCCATATTCCCCTTTTGTCCTTGGCATTTGTCCCTGGTGGATAAATCTCCTTTTCCAAGAAGTTCCAAATATCGTAGTACCAAGGGTTCTTGTCTTGCGCTTCATCTATTGCAGCGATACTTTCATAAGCTAGCGTGTATTTCTGCTTAATGATAATCGGACGCATCCGAACTCCAAGTGGGATGTCTACCATAGAAGATAGAGTTAATAAAGCATCAGGGAACCTGTTGTTTTCTCTCAGTAGATACGTGAAAGTCAGCTTTTCAAACCTAGGAATCAGAACATCCAGGGTCTGGTAGTAAACCTTCATCTTTTCTTCTTTGACTTTCCAGTCTCCATTCACTTGAGAAACAACTAAGTTCAAGTCGCCGATAACATCCAACCTTTTTGCCCCTAGTTCCAGGGTAGCTTCTAAACTAACGATACACGCTTCATATTTTGCTTCATTATTGGACACCTTGAACCGGAGTTTGAAGGCTAAAGGTATATGATAATTGTCGGGTGTTATCAGCAACACACATATCCCATAACCGTATTGATTGGACACTCCGTCAAAGTACATCATCCAAGTCTCCTCCTCAACTTGTAGAATGGCTTCATCTGGGAATAGGTATTCCACTGCTTCACCCCCTTCTATCGGGTGATCTGCCAAGAACTCTGCCACAGCTCTTCCTTTGACCGACTTGTGGGTGACATACTTGAGATCAAATTCGGAGAGGAGAAGCAACCAAACGGCTAACCTACCCGTAAGCACTGGTTTCTCAAAGAGATATTTGATGGGATCCAATCTTGAAACCAAGATTACAAAGTGAGCTAACAAGTAGTGCCTTAACTTCTTAGTAGTCCACACCAAGGCTAAGCAAGCTTTCTCCAATGGAGTATAGCGGGTCTCATAATCCAGCATCTTCTTGCTTAAGTAATAGATGGCTTTCTTCACCATATCTTCAGATTCCTGAGCGAGCATGCATCCCATAGTGGTGTCTATCACTGACAGATACAGAATCAAAGGCTTTCCCGACTCTAGCGGCGATAACACAGGCGGATTATGGAGATATTGCTTAATCTGCTCAAAGGCAAAGTGACATCAATCATCCCATCAGAATTTCTTCCCTTTCTTCAGGAGACCAAATAGTGGTTCACAAGTCAAAGTTAATTTGGAAATAAACCGTCTTATGAATTGCACTTTACCCAGAAAGCCTCGCACCTCTTTTTCAGTCCTTGGTGGTGGCATTTCTAGGATGGCCTTGATTTTGGAAGGATCTACTTCGATGCCCCTCTGTGTGATCAAAAAGCCCAATATTTTCCCTGCTGTTACGCCGAAGGTGCATTTCTATGGATTCAACCTCAATTTGTATTCTCTAATCCATTGAAAGAATTTCTTCAAGGCGGTGTAGTGGCCCTCCCTTTCTTTGGACTTGACAATCATGTCATCCACGTACACCTCGACCATGTTGTGGATCATATCATGCAGAATAGTGGTTGCAACCCTTTGATAGATAGCTCCGGCATTCTTCAACCCAAACGGCATAACCCGATAGCAGTAAGTACCCCACGGCGTAGTAAATGGGATTTTCTCTCTATCCTCAGGCGCCATCAGAATTTGGTTATACGCGGAAAACCCATCTATAAAGGATAGCAATGCATAGCCTACAGTGAAATCCACTAACTCATCAATGTGCGGCAGAGGAAAGTCATCCTTCAGACTGGCTCTGTTCAAATCCCAGAAGTCTACACATACCCAGATTCTACCATCCTTTTTCGGCACTGGGACGATGTTGGCCAACCAAGTTGGATATTCAGATACTAACAAGAAACTTGCCTCGATCTGCTTGGTAACCTCTTCCTTAATTCTCAACGCCCAATCCAGACAAATTTTTTGCAGCTTCTGCTTAACGAGTCGGGCCTTGGGGTCAAGAAGGATCTAATGCTGTACAATCTCAGGATCGATTCCAGGCATGTTTTTGTAGGACCACGCGAAAACATCTTTGAAATCTTTTAATAAAACGACTAAGCGCTCACTCTCCTCTAAAGACAACGTGGACTCAATCTAAACCAGACGCGGATCCTTCTCAGTACCCACATTAATAACAATGATTTCATCAAAATAGGGTTTAACAAACTTCTCCTCCTCTCGATTAATCAAGTTTTTCTAAACTAGAGGAATTCCTTCCTCTTTGTTTTCATTGAAATTCTGAAAATCTTGGTCAATACAATAAATAAGTGGCATAGAAAAATACTCAGAATCGGTAGCATTCTTATTCATAAGATCCAGATCTTCGGTTACAACTGACTCAAAAGCAAAAGAAAAAGAGGACCTGGACATGACCTTGGCATCTAGGTTATCAACTCCAAGAATACCAAACTTGGACTCAAAAGAGCCGAAATCTAATTCTGACTCCACAGACTCAGTGGAATCAGATTCTAGCTCATCACCCGACTCAGAACTAGACAGGTAGCCCTCCTCTAACTACCAGATAAGAGATGGTGCTTCTGATGCATCCAAAATGCTGCTGGATGGGTTCACCCCCGGTTCTTCCCCGATCATGGAGATGGTAAGGTTATCCTCCAAGTTCTCTAAGTCAGCCGCAAGATCTGCAATGAGACATGCCAGTGTTGCCCCTACTCCAAGTTCGCTATTGTCCGAGTCACTTTCCATGCTTTGTTCAGCTTCAGTACTTGGTTCAGCCTTTTCCTTGACATTACTATCTTGCAGCTGCAGATCAAAGAAGATCTCGAACTTGAGGATATGATGCTTCTTAGAATCCATTCAGGGCTCGGGAAAGCCACAAAAAGGAAAATTTTCTCCCTTCTGAACAAAGTGGCCATTCAGCGTTCCCTGGATTGGTCTGTGGATGAGCTCATAGTGTTTCCCGACTTGCTTGGCTCTGGTTCTACCTTTGATTTCTTCTCCTTTCCTGATCCAGTCCTCTTTGGTGGGTACATATCCCAGACCAAAGGCATGTGGATTGTGCAGTACGTCTGTCAATGTCATGACACCTTTTCGGCCACTTCTTTCACGTCCCACTCCTGGCACATACTGCAGTCTGTTCATGACATAGACAGACTGGGTGCAAACATACATGCCTTCATCAAAGGCCAAAATGATCTGCACTACCCAGGCCTCAACCAGATTGAACCCTAAGAAGAAGACATCCTCCTCGCCATGAGTGATCTCCAGCACTGGTGTATTTACCTCTGGCGAGGGATGGATGGATGAATTCCCAAAAATAATCGCCACTCCTTTCCCGTGAGGGTATTTCAGCATTTGGTGGAGGGTGGAGGAGACAACTTTCACATGATGCAGCCAGGGCCTCCTTAGCAGTAAATTCAAAGTGGCCGGCACATCCAAGACATGAAACTCAACATCTTGCTGAGCTAGACCCACCTGGACTCTGATTTGTACCGTGCCCATAACCTCTCAGCTCGTATTATCACATACCCAAATTACTTGGGCTGTGGGCATAAAGTATGTCGATCTAAGGCCGATTGCATAAGCTGTGCAAAAAAAACAAACATTGATAGCCGAACCGATGTCTATCAACACCACTGGTACCTTTTTTTCCCTGCACTCAACAGATATGTACAAGGGTTTGTTGTGAGATGAGCCTTCCAGCAGCAGTTCTTTGTCAGAAAAGGTTAGGGTTGGCCTAGCGCCACCTGGGAAGACCAATCCTACGAGCTGTTCAGGGTTAGTGTCAATGGACAACTTAGCTTTGTCCATTGCTAACAATACTACTTGCCGATGTACCCCAAAGGCCATGAGAAGACCCAAATTGAGATGTCAGCTTGGATTTTCTTAAGTTGCTTCAACACCGCCTCTTCTTCCAGCTGCTTCTCTTTCTGTTTTTCAACCTCTTTGTCTTTCCCAGATGCCTCAGCTTGATCTAAGTGCGGTGGCTTAAAATACCGCCCACTTCTTGTCATGCGATCTATCTCTTCTGCGTACCACGTGTTGTTTGGAAGGCACTCACCCCAATCCTCATCGGTGTGAGCCAGATGTAGATCGGCATCCTTCCACCATACACCTCCGGCAGCCGACAAACAGTTGTCTGGCTCCGTTCTGATCACTTTCATATCACAAGTATCTCCCGCAGGATGTTAGGCCATTACAGCTTCCTGGTTGTCTTCAACCCTCTCTTGTGCAAACTACTTTAGCACAGCTTCCTGTTCTGTGTCCACAATGCTCACAGTGTCTAGTTCCTAAGCTGAACTTTCCATGCCAATGTTCTCCGGCAGTTTTCCCTTTTCATCGGCCCTTCTGGCCACTACAGCAATTCTTGCTTCCTTTTCCTCGGATTTCATTTCAATTCCTTCCTCCCTATCGAGCTCATCACTAAGCCACCCAGAGTTGTTGGTTGATCCATTCAAATCGAACCAGCCAATCTGCACATCCCCTTGATCTTGTTCATCAAAGAACTGCAAGTTGTCTAGATCCTCCTCGAGTTCTACCAAATCATCCAATCCTTAGCTCGGGCCATCCTCTCTAACCACATTAACCTCTACCAAAGTTGGCAACACCAATTCCAGCTTGACTTGATCAATTGGCACAATATAGCAGCTTGGATCGTACACCCCTTTAGACAAATCCTCAGAGCTCTCCGGCAACAGACTCATACTTTCGTCTAAGACCAACCTCCCTTCTACTGTAACTGTCACCGCCACGGGTTTAGGTTGAAGTGTGGATATGTCCATTATGCACAAATATGTGCATCGGTCTTGGTAGGTGGAAAGGGGTAATATATACGCTGGGATCATAGGGAATGGCCAATGTATGGATTAGGTTTAGATTTTGAGGTGGGGAAACTTGATTGTGGGCCAGGAGAGGGTTTGTAGTTACATTTGGTTTCTGGAGTGGTGCAATCACCTTATCGTCAATGAGGTCATGAATCTCATGACGCAGTCTAAAGCATTGGTCGGTATCGTGACCATGCTGCTGGTGAAATACGTAGTACTTTGCTGGGTTGTGTTTAGGTGGGAGTGGATCAGGTAGTAGGCGAGACTCTAATGGTTTGAGGTGCCTTTTTTTTACCAACACCTTCATGGCTTAAGATAAGGTCATGTAGAGTTGGGTAAAAGTCCTTTGGGATTGGGCAAGGTTGGCTGAAGTTTGTGGAACTATATTGGCAAAGGGATTGGCGGTCTTGGTTATGGTGGTGACAACACTCAAATCCGATGGCCTCACAGCTATGCTACCACTAGTGGTAGCATTGGAACTACGCACAAAAGGCCTCTTTGCCTGCTCTTTCTCATCAGTAATTAGCCCTTGTTTCATGGCGTCTTCAATCTGAACCCCCATCTCATGGAGCTCAGTGAACGTGAACAGAAGTAGAATGATCATTTTTTGCAACAACTTCCCATGCAGATTGTGGACTACCATCTTTATCTCATCTTTCTCGGAAGGCTTTGTGGTCATCATTGAAGCTTTAACCCTCTACCTCGTCGCAAATTCTGAAAAGCCCTCCTTCAGCTCTTAGTGTGTTGCCTCAAGATCACGAGTTGTGACCTCGATCTGTGTGTTGTACAAGTACTGGGCAATAAAGGCCTCTGCCATTTCCTCCCAATTCTGCTTGACAAAGTGCTCAAACTTCGCATATCATATGGCTGCTATTCCCGACATGGTCCGGCCAAAGAGAGACAGCTTCTACAATCTGGTTAGGCCCATCTGCCGTAAAATGTCTGAAAACAGTCACAGATGAACCATGGGATCTCCAGAGCCATCGAATCGATCGATGTGTGGCATTTTGAACCGATCTGGAAATGTCACTGCAGAATCGATATACCCATCTTCTATGTCAGGGATAAAGTTAACACCTTGTGCTCTTTTGAATAGTTTCTCCAGCTTGTTGACCTTAAGCATAGTTGGGTCAACCTCAAATCCAAATAGAGCTTCGGTTTGATACACAGGTGCTTTGTAGGTTTGTGGTGGGATCAGCTCTGCCAAATTAGCCTGATTCTCTTGGACATTAGCAGTATGGGCAGTGGCTCCGGGTGCTAAGATACCCGTAGGAGGTGCATGAGATGTAGAAGCCGCTGCTGGCTGTGGTTTTTGTTGTTGTAGTCGGTTTATCACCTCAACCTGACGGGCTGTAACCTCAACCTGACGAACAACGTCTTGCTGTAGGGTTTCATCTGTTTGCTGAAGATGATGTATTAATTCCTCCATACTGACTGGGGGATACTGTGTCATCGAGATAGGCGAGTGATCTCGTGCTGGACTAGAAGTGGAAGACTGTCCCTGAGCCTGATTAGATGCAGGTGAATTGAGGGGTGACTGCTGTAAAAATTGGACCGGTGAACTCTGCCTGACTCTCCTCTGTCTCGTAACCGATGGGAGTAAAGTAAACACAGGCTATCCCCTAAAAAGATCTCTGGCTTTGCAAAGCCTTCTGACTCGGGTCCAGAGCACTTGGGGGATATCTGAACTTTCCGAAGCTATGGTGTTATACTACCTAGCAAAAAGAAATAAAGAAAAAAGAAAGCAGTAATCAAAAACCACACAGCATCTGAGCTAATGATGTTACCAACACAGATGTAATCAAAGCTGTAGGACTGCACTCAACACTGAATTCTACCCCCAAAATGGATACCAAACTTGCAACTGATACGCACATTCTTGTACAGTCTCACTATAAAGCACATACCAGTTAAGTGAGAGCAAAAAAACACCCTTATGATGGGGTAGGGTTACCCTGTCCTAATTTCGTCAGGAACTAGGGTAATCTATTGCAAACAAGCGGTTTCATGCAATCCTGCAATCGGGTAAGCATACTGTCCTAGTTTGGAACAGTCTCTATGGCTTTTCGATATGAAACTAGGCCGAATGGTCAAAAGGGTACCTCAGCAAGACTACGTAACACCGAGAAGTGAAAGGGAGATCAAACAGTACAGCGGTAGTCCAAATCCAAGGGTTGTGTTCCCATCATGGTAGAGCCCATGACCGTTCAGCCTTTTGGCAAGCTTTTCGGGCAAGCCTCTGGCAAATCGTCCAGAAATAGCATATGGCAAACACAGTGATTTAAATGCACCAATGCAAATGCAAATGCAAATGCAAATGCAAAGAAACATACAAGTCTAGATAAAATATCACATCATGAAGTTCGAGTCAAGTTCTCTAATTTCCCAAGCAAAGTCGCTAGAAACTGTAGCTCAACTTTTTCGCGCCCCCTTTCGGAAGACAAATAAGCCCTATAGTATTGAACTCCTGCGGTTCTAAATCTAATCTCACAAGTGCAATGTGAACTAGATAAACACCAAAGAGTCCCAATCCGACAAATCTTTTGGAAAATCAATTTTGAATCAAATTGCCGAAAATGGATTGCTTTGCCAGATACAGAGTCGCCATCTAAATATTTTTGGGAAATCTAGGAAACCCATGACTCGTGCCTGTAGCTCAACTTTTTCGCGCCCCCTTTCGGAGAGCTCGAATTGGTCCTACAGTTCGGACTCCTGTCACGATTATGAATCTAATCTCACAAAGTGTAATGTGAAATTGATAAATACCAAAGAGTCCAATCCGGCAAATCATTTTGGAAAATTAATTTTAGATCAAATAATGCCAAAACTGGATTGTTTTGCCAGATTACAAAGTCGCCACCTAAATATTTTGTTTTTGGAAAAATTTAGGAAACCCTGACTCGTGCCAAAGGCCACGTGTCCGTCATCACCAAAGTTGTCTCGGCTCAGGAACTTGGGTACGAGAGGGGAAGGTCTTGAAATGAGCACCCCCGCTCACCCGATCAAAGGATCGGCGTCTACTAACCATGATATGTTGTTTCATAAACACATGTGTTCTTATTCCGGTTATTAGCTAACTTTACTACGTGACTGTAGACACCCCATTTTTGACCGTCCTCAAGACCTGGACGTCACCGCTTGAACACTCGGTGATTATCCATGTTCGTGTTCATTTGGAGTTCCCGGAGTTCTTGGCTACGCGCCTTGCCTCCAGACCTCCGAACTTGACCGTTTTGTGTCTGGTTTTGCACCAAACACTTGTGCTTTGCCTTGGAGGGGTAGGGAATGCCTTGTGAGGCATCCCCACACACCACTGGCAGTGGCTAGAGGCCACCGGCTGGTTGGTGTTGCCATTGGCACTATATTGTGCCGGTCGGCACTCTTTTGTGCCGGTCGGTAGTCAATTTTGTCAAAATGACAATTTTGCCCTACCGACTACTGTTCAGTTGCTTTTTGAGATATTTTGAAGCAGCTGTATAGCATTTGTTTCCCCTCCATACACGTGTATGGAGGGATGAGCCTTTGGTTTGCTTAGCTTGTAAGCTTTGTTGCCTATAAGAGAGGGCTCTCTTCTCTTGGCTCAAGGGTTAGAAAAGTTAGACATTTTTAGAGAGAAAAGACAGAGAAGAAGCTCTGGTTCTAGGTTAGAACTTGTGTATCTATCCTATCTCTCTTTTCCTCTCTTGTTTCTACACTAGGTGCTTTAATCCATATTATTGCACACAAGCACCTAGTGTTTCACCTTCCTTCGGTTATTGAGGTTCTAAGGGCTGGTTTTTGAAGTTTTTGGTTGGATTTGAGCTCAAGGAAGCAACAACATCAACCTTTGTGAAGGTGGTCTTCAAGGGTAAGAAACTACCCCTTTTTACCCCATTTTTGCACTCCATTTTTGCATAGTTTAGAACTGTTTTTGTGCTTAGCATTTAATACAAAAAAGTTCTGTTTTTTAGTCATCTTTATTGTTGGTTAAGAGTGTTTTGTGCTTTGGGGAGGTTTGACCACCCTTAGGCCTTGAAAAGGGCTCATTTTGTGTTATTTTGTGAGAGCTCCGGGATTTTGGTGTTGGGGTCTCTTCACCACTGAAATCTTGAGGGATTTCAGTGGTGAAGATGATGCCTTGAAGTCCCAAGAAAGAGAGGGCCACCCCCTCTCCTTGTTGTCCTTGAAAAGGACAAGTTTTGGCCTCTTGAGGAAGCCTTTGTTGGTGTGTATGTTGAGCATGTCTAGGCTGCATTTTATGTTTATTATGCCATGATATAACATTGCTAAGAGTTGGTTTTGGTGCTCCATTCATGCTTAGTGTAGTTGCCATGTAATGCCTTGTAATGCCTTTAACATGTCTTAGGTTGTTAGCCTTTGTTCGAGTGTGATTTAGGCTTAGACTTATGAATGTTTTGTGCTTATTTTGCCATGCTTTAGGTCTGTCCATGGTCGTTTGGATCGATTTTGGCATGTTTAGTATAGCTCCTTTGCATTTGTGGCTTGTCGGGCTTGTACGCCTCAAGTATGTGAATGTGTAGCATGTGTTGCTTGCATCATTTTGGTGGTTTGGAACCACTTAACATGTCATTTCAGTCCCTTTGGTGTGCTTGTATGCTTGCCTTAGTTGTATCTTTGTTACTTTAAAAGCATGTGTTGTATGCCCTTTATTTTGGCCATTATGCATGCCTTTGAATTTGAGTCCCTTAGGTGCCATCTAAGTGGTCCTTTGAACTTAGTTTTATGTGTTAAAACTCTGTTTTGGTCGCCTATTGCATGCCATGTATGGTTGTGTTAAGTGTAGTCCATTACCTCTTTGGTGAGCCTTGAGTACTTGGGCCTTTTTGCATGCTTTACTTGGTTTATTTAGTTGGTTTGGAACCTTCTATAACATGATTTTCAAAGCTTATGATGCATGCTTAGTGTCCATGATATCCCCTTTCAAGTGTGCTTGAGGGTTGCTTACTTAGTGCCTAAGTGTTAAGTCTTAGCATATGCATGTGTGCGTGTGTGGTGGCTTTCATTTTTGGGGCATTTTGGTCACTGATTTTAGGCCTATTTAGAGTTGCCTAGATCATGTTTAAAACCATCATTTGCTTGGTTTGCATTGCCTCATGTTTGCTTGCATGCTTACATAAGTGTCTTGCCATGATCATGTTGCATATTAGCTAACATGCTTAGGTTGCATTGCACCTTGCATACACGCCTTGTTCCTTGACTTGGTGATAGGAATTGGGCCTTGTTTTGTTTGTTTGGTTTGTATGCATTTGACATGAAGTTGCACATTTGGTTCTTTGGGCCATCATGCATGGAAATGCGTGATTGGTGGCCCGAGAATCGAGGCACATGCCCCCTTTGAGTCATAAATATGATAAGGGGCATGATTGGTGCACACATTGTTGGAATTACATTGCCATGCAAGTTTCTGCCCTCTGCTGCTGTGAGTTGCAGGTTCTGCAGACATTCAGTGCCGGCCGGCAGTATTTAGTGCCGACCGGCAGTCTATTGATGGCCGATGGATGAATTTTGTGCCGGTGACCTCATGCTGATGCCGGTGGAAGTCCTACTCAGCCGACGGTGTCCCTCAGTGTCCTGGGAGGCACTCCTGAGACTTTGGCAGTCTTCTGAGATGCAAGGCAGGGAAAACAGAGGCAGTCTAGGCATGGCAGTGCAATTTCGAGCAAGACCCGAGCACGTGCTGTATTTGGCTCTCCTCCCGAGGCGGTTTACTGTTTTTCTTAGTCTAGTTAGTTTGTCAACTAATTAGTTAATCTGTAATATTTAATTAGCTTGCGTAGTTAATTATTTGTATTATTCTTTTGGTCCCTCCGAGCGAGGGCAAATCTGTAATAAGTGTGGATGAGTGGTGTGTATGTCTTCCAACCCCCATTTCTTTCTTCCCTTTTATTTACCTGCTTATGATGGTAGATTAGGGCACGTCTATTTTAGCATACCTTATGCAATGCATGCGTGCATCCATGCATTTGTCTAAACATGCACCGGGCTCGGTACATCATGCAAACTGCATTGTATTCTAAATTCCAACTTGAATACGTGCATCAAATGATTGCATTTCACGTGCCATTTTAGGGTTAGCCGAGCCTACTCTAAATTGCATCCTTGCCTGTGTTGCATTAGCCACTTAACACGACCTAGGGACATGCATGTCTGCTAACTAGTTTCTTGTTTTGGCACGGAGTACGATGTAAGTATTTTACGCTTTAGCATACCACATGCGTGTGAATGTTGCCATGACAGTATGCTTACCATGCGGCTAAGTGCTTATGTGAGATAAACTGTTTGAACGCCTGTGGGTGGAGGTTGGGTTGCTTGAGTTGGAAAACTCATTGAAATCCGTGTTTTAGCCTACTTGCGAGTAGCAAATTCCAAAGCAAAAACAAACGGATATGCAATGCTTATTTCCAAATTAGGCAATCTAGTCTATACTTGTTTGCTGCGCGCATAACATAGTAATTCTAGGCTAATAACCGGAATAAGAACACATAACGTTTTCAAAATCGGATATCACGGCTAGTAGAGGCCGGTCTTCGGACCGGGCGAAAGAGGGTGCTCATAGCTGACCTTCCCCGATCGTACCCAAGCTCCCGAGCAGAGGCAACTTTGGTGATGACGGACACGTGGCCTTTGGCACCGAGTCAAGGTTTCCTAAATTCCCCCATTTAAAAAAAAATATTTAGGTGGCGACTCTGTATCTGGCAAAGCAGTCCATGTTTGGCACTTCTTTTCAAAAATCGGTTTCTCAAAACGATTTGCCGGATTTGGACTCTTTGGTTCAGATTTAGAACCGTGACAATTTGAGTCCGAACTGTAGTAAGCCCGATATGAACAGAACGGGAGTTCATCCTCCCGGGATGCGTTCGGGGACGTCTACAGTGACACACACAAGCAAGTGTAGACTAAAATCGCAAGAATTGGAACGAATTCAACTCATGTTTGTTTTCGAAAATGGTTTGAATTTGCCACCCTCAAGTGGGCTAAAACACGGATTTGCCATCAAACATGATGTTCTTAAAACATGATTTCGCCACTTCGCAAAGTGGGCTTAAAACTCACATTTGATGAATTGTTCCAATTCAAGCAACAAGCCTTCATCCACAGGCATTCATGCAGTTTAGCAAGTAAGCACATAGCCTCATGGCAAGCATGCGAAACATGGCATCACTCACACTCATGCAAGTATGCTAAAGCATAAAGACTCACCGAGTACTCCGAGCCAAAACAAAAGCTAGTTAGAAAGAATGCATGATCCTAACTATACAAGATGCCTAATGCAACACATGCAATAATGCAATTAATAGGCTCGGCTACTAATATGGCATATGATACAATTTGATAACATGCTTTGAAACACGTATTCAAATAAGTGTTGAAATACAATGCAGTTTGAATGATGCGCCGAGCCTCGGTGCATGCAATACAAATGAATGATGCAAACATGCAAGTATAAGGTATGCTAATCGAAAATGATCCCTAATCTAACCATCAAAAATGGTTAAGTAAAAGAGAGAAAGACGTGGGGTTGGAAGACATGCACACACATACGCACACTTATTACAACATTGTGCCCTCGCGAAGGAGGGTCCGAATGAATAAGCTAAGCTACATTAAGCTAAGCTCATTATTACAACACAAAACTAATTAACTATTCTAGCTAATTAAATACTACAACAATTGAGACAAATTAACTAAATATTCTAAGCTAGCTAAAATATTACAAACCAAATTGAACTTATTAATTACAACACTTGAATTGAATAATTAGCTACGCTAACTAACTAAAGCAATTAAATGGTCTTGAGGGCGAGGGATGCATGCATGCTCGGTTGCTCCACCCAAAAATGCCCTTGCCTGGCCATCGGATGCCTCTGTTTGCACTTATTTGCTCATCAAAAATTATACCAACTTCCAGATTGCCTCTGCTCCACCACGGGAACATATTTGTGCCAAATTCACTGGTGGCCGGTTGGCTACAAAAGGTGGCTGTCGGCCACAATAACTGGCCGGTTGGCTACTTCAAGTGGCCGGTCGGCCACCCCCTTTTCTAGACTTCTTCTTTTGCTACAACAGAGAGCAAACAGAGGCAAAGCAATGCATTTTCAAGAAATATATGTACTGCTATCCTCCTTATCATCTCTCAAGCTCAAAGGAGTGTAGCTCTTGGCTCTCAAGCCACCAACCAAGCATTCTCAATGCATGATGGCTAGAGAACCAAGCTTGTACAAGGTCAATGAATGCACAAACAAGACCAAAACAACCACCACTCTATCATGCATGATCAAGGGTGACAGTGACCAAGAAAAATGACACGTTTCATCACTTTAAGTATGAAACGTCTCATTTTCCTTGTGTTTGGATTAGCGTCTAATCCAAACACATGCAATGCAACACAACATGCTTAACTTGCTCAAGTTTTACTTGTCATGTTTTATTTACTCATTTTAATTACCGATCCATTCTTTAACCGGTTAAGTCCAAAAGATGAGAGTCCTCTAATGGAAAGAGGGCTTAAGCCACAAGTACCTTGAGCATGAAAGAGGCCTCATGCTGTTGGTAATGAACTCCCGAAGGAATTAAACCATTAGGCATGAGGGTCTCAATTCCACACTCAAGCCAACAAGAGGCTCAAAGCCACTTTCAAAACAAAGTAAAGAGTGAAGAATAGAGGGAGGTTGCAGATATTTCAGTGCTGACATGGCATGCAAAATGACACTAAATCATGCAAGCAACACATGCAAATCATGTTTAAGAGCCTAACTCATTAAGCTAGTGAAAACCATTACACTATAGCCATGCAATACAAGCCTCAACTGACCAAACCAGCTCAAAACAGAGTTAAAATATGCCAAAATAGTGGCTGAAACTTGCTGAGATTAAGGCACAAAAGGCTAGAAAAACATGCTCACATGTTAGCTTGCAAACAAGACTTAAGAGCAACTCTAAAAAAAGCAATGAATGAGTGAAGTAAATGAGCATGTGACAGTGCTATAAACACTGAAATTACATATAAAAAGACACTTCAACATGCAACCATCTCAAGCAAATCAAGTTTGAAGGGCTAGAATGCCAAGCTAGTGAAGCTATTTGCATTATAACTATGCAAAACAAGGCTCATATGACCAAGACATCCCAAAACAAAGCTAAAACCAGTCAAAACAATAACTAAAACATGCTTGAATTAAGCTAAATTAAACCACAAAAACATGCTACCATAGGATACTAACTAGGCATACAAGTGAGACACGAGGAGGGGAGGCCAACCCCTCCATTTTTGGACTTCAAAACATGCTTTCCACCACTGAAATAACTCTAAATTTCAGTGGTTGAAGGGCCTAAAAAGTTTGATTTTAATATGCTAAAAGATGGTGCAAAAAGCTTCACAATTAAGCAACAAGAAGGGTGGACAACCCCTTAGCACAAAATGACTTCAAACTACCATATTAAGCTTCAAAAATCAGAGTTTTTTGTAGTTGAAAACTAGGCCAAAAACAGTATAAAAAGATGGCCGAACAAGTAATCAAAATAAAGCCTACAAGGCAAGTCCTATACCTCTTGAAGCACAGCACAAAACAATCACAATTCTGAGCTAAAACCACCCTTAGGAGCTCAAACTAAACCTCAAAGAACCTCAGCTCCAAGATGAGAATGTTTGATTAAGGGTCTTTGTGCAAAAGTGTAGAGAAAATCAACTATCAAGCACAAAACAAGAGAGGAGAGAGAGAGAATTCTAAAGAGAGAAAATTTTGCTCTAAATTGTCTAACCTCTCAAAATAGGGGAGAGACCCCCCTATATATAGAAAATCAAGCTTAGAGCTTGTATTCATCCCTCCATACACGTGTGTGGAGATGAGCATCAGTGAACAACAGTTGGCACAGCTGGCAAATAAATATCTAAAAAATGAGAAAAATGGCAATCGGCCATCAATGTAGCCGACCGGCCATCAACATAGCTGACCGGCCACCACTGGTGGCCGACAGGCACAAGTCATGGCCGACAGGCTATGGGGATGGCCGACAGGCCACCTTCTCCTCCAGAATGGAAGCAACAAGCTCTTAGTCCACAACCAAGAACAAAACAAACAAGATTTGAGGCTCCAAGGCAAGGTGCTCGGCTGAGACCTTCAGGGACTCAAAATGAATACGAGCAAGCACAATCATCGAGTGTTCAAACAATGACGTCCAAGTCTTGAGGACGGTCAAAAATGGGGTGTCTACAATTGCCCCTCTTTGACAGAATTCGAAAGTCATGAAATGACGGGAGTAGATGTCAAAGGTCAGAGATGACCCATTTTTGACAAGGCCGAAGACTTAGACAAACAAGCAAGCAAAAACAAAGAACGGTTGCGCCCACAGGCTGCCTACGTATCCCTTTGCAAAGAATCAAACCAGCATAGTTCTGGGGCAAGATGCAAATGACATGCACGATGCAAGAACATAACTTATGATCATGCAATGAGACTGTAACTAAACATCTAGATGCAAATGTTATGCAAAGAAATGCTACATCAAACTCATACATAAGCAAGTAAACAAACATGCCACGCCGGGGAATTACGAACCAAACCACATTTCATGCGGAAAGGATGTAAGAAAATTATGCAATCTTAACTACGCATTACACAGAAAAGGCAAAGAACAACACAAACATTGGGCACACTCGAGGCGGCAAACAAGATTCCAACGCATGGCACACGCGAGGAAAGAAATGGTGTGAACCCAAGGACACACCCCAAGGTTCCGAACCAAAGAGAGCACATGATAACAATTGAAACACATCCAAATATTATGTAACCCAAAACAAAGAGCAATAAAAGCATTAGAACCCGTCCAAATGCTTTTAACCAGAGCATCCTGACGCACTGCACACGAGAGGAAAAGAGGATGGTGTAAACACCGAGGAGGTGGTATAAACATCGGAACACGTCCCAATGTTTCTAACTAAAACAGGGTGGTATAAGCGTCAGAACACGTTCCAAACGCTTCTAACCGGGGGGATAAACATTGGGCACACGTCCCAATGTTTCTAACCAAAGAGGTGGTATAAGCGTCGGAACACGTTCCAAACGCTTCTAACTGGGGAGTGGTATAAACATCGGGCACACGTCCCAGTGTTTCTAACCAACGAGGTGGTATAAGCGTCAGAACACGTTCCAAACATTTCTAACCGGGGGGTGGTATAAACATCGGGCACATGTCCCAATGTTTCTAACCAAAGAGGTGGTATAAGCTTCGGAACACGTTCCAAACGTTTCTAACCGGGGGGAAAGGTATAAACATCAAGCACACGTCCCAATGTTTCTAACCAAAGAGGTGGTATAAGCATCGGAACACGTTCCAAACGCTTCTAACCGAGGGGATAAACATCGGGCACACGTCCCAATGTTTCTAACCAAAGAGGTGGTATAAGCGTCTGAACACGTTCTAAACGTTTCTAACCGGGGGGTGGTATAAACATCGGGCACACGTCCCAATGTTTCTAACCAACAAGGTGTGTGGTGTAAGCATCGAGCATACCCAAGCACTTCTAACCGAAACAAGGAGTTCAAGGGGGCAGGAATGATCTTACCCGAAATCCCTCTGAATGAACCGTATATATAATATCGTCTGGTTGCACCAGCTTTGAATGAACCGTACATACAATATCGTGCCTGCATAAGAAAAAGACTTAACAGATACAGCAAGATAAGAATGCATGTTCTATGCAAGATTAACAGCATGTTCTGTGCTAAATACCAAATGCATGTTCTATACGAATATGAGAAGCGCATATTCTATGCAAGCGTAAGAAGTGCATATTCTATGCAAAATGAGAAGTGCATGCTCCATGCAAGATTAACAAATGCATGTTTTATGCTAGTGAGAAGCACATATTCCATGCAAGTGAAAATTGTGGCATGCTCCATGCAAGATTAACAAATGCACGTTTTATGCCATAATAGCAAACTCATGCTCTATACAATAGACATTTCATGCGAATGTGAGAGCATATATAATGCAATGCCAAGAGAGCACTTTCCATGCGAGATAACGACAATACATATCTTATGCCAAGCATGTTACGCAGTAAAGTTCAAAACGCATGTTTAATGCCCAAGTAGAAGCACGCTCAATGCTAAAGTACAAGATGCATGCTCTATGCGAACAAGAGACTATGCAAGACCTCATGTGAAAGGCACATTCCATGAAATGACAAAAAGGTGCACATTCTATGCAATGACAAAAGCGGTGCATGGTAAAAACAACTCGATCGCAACCTCCAACTTACCTCTCGGAGGAGTTGCAACAAGTTAAAAGGATACACCTCGCACGCGTTGAGTATCACACACTGAAAACGCGGTCCAGAGCTTCTGCAGAGGCCTTTTGAGCTTAAAAGTGTACTTTCATTGCACTTTCTTGAGGGATTAGGGCATAAAACAACAAAAAAAACTTCCAAGGAGAGCACTGGAGGCCTGTCAACCACTCTGGGAAGCCATCGGCCACCCATCGGCCAAAAAAGAATGTCATCAACCACAAATGATGGCCATCGACCACCGATGACAAATTCAGGGCAGTTTCGGCATTTCACTACGGGTCTTTAAGTATAGGGTTCCAAACCCTTTTTCCACACTACCTCAAGCTCGAAAATTCTTCTCCTCTGACTCTAGACCATTTTCCTCCTTAGATCCGAGCATCCCGCGTGTTTTCCAACACCCCGTAAACATTTCCTTCGCTAAACCCTCATAGTTTAAACCACTTTGAACCAATTGAAAGTTGCTTTCGGTGTTTCTTTCTTCATTTCCACCACTTGAGGTTTGTTTCCCTCGAGTTAGCCTTGAGTTCGGTGCCCTTTTCTGAGCTTTGACCTTTTCTTCCATTTTTCCTCTCTCATAGTTGACTTTTGTTGACTTTTGGCATTCTCCGTCCATTTTTCCCATTTTCGACCATTTTCTCATCTTCCCTTGAGATGGCGGACGACATCCCACACGACAGAGCTCCTCCAGAGATGGAGATGGATGATCTAGAGTTCGAGCCATTGCCGCTCAACACTCGACCTTTCGACCCAGCGACGTATCATCCCGAGATACACATGCTGCCTCCCGATAGCATCCGTCAGTTCAGGGGGTTTGCACGAAGCGCTCCTGAGGACCTTTTACTGCGCGAGCCGGAGTCACACTTATCTCATGGCTCCTCCGAGGTATACACTGTACCCTCATTTTTTGCAATGTACTTCGCATTTCTTGCATAGATCTCACTGTCTTTCATCTGTTCATCCCAAACACATTATTGCACTGTATTTCTTACACTGCCTTGCATCTGCTTGTCCTGATCACAGGGGGATTCACACACATAAGTATAGACTAACTGGCAAGAATTGGAACATTTCGATTCATGTTTGTTTGCAAAATTGTTTCGAATATGTACCACTTGAAAAAGTGATCGCATAAAAACATTTACTCAAATTATTCCAATTCAAGCAATTAGCCTTTATCCACAAGCACTCAACTAGTTTATCACTTAAGCACTTAGTCTCATGGTAAGCATGCTTAACACGGCAATAATCACACTCATGCAATATGCTAAAGCAAATAAAGGCTTACCTAGTACTCCAAGCCAAAAGGATGATAAAGTTAGAAAGATGCATGATCCTAACTATGCAATATGACTAATGTAACACATACAATATACAATTACTAGGCTCGGCTACTAATATGGCATATGAATCAATTTGATAACATGCAGTCTAAGCACATATTCAAAGAAGTATTAAACTAACAATACAGTTAGAATGATGAATCGAGCCTCGGAGCATGCAATACAAATGGATGCAAACATGAGAATGCGAAACAAAACATGATGCCCTAAACTAACCATCATAAGCTAGTAAATAAAAGGGAGAAAGACGTGGGGTTGGAAGACATACATGTCATTACAACATTGCGCTCTCACGAAAGAGAGTCCGAATGAACTAGCCAACTAATTAAAGCTAAGCTAATTATTACAAAACAAATTAAATTAGTTAAACTACTTAACTAATTATTACAAACCGAATGAACTAATTAATTAACTAATCTAGCTAATTAAAATAATTACAACACAAAGTGAATTAGCTATTCTAACTAATCAAGTACAAGGCCACTATTTAAGCACGACATTAATATACTTGTAACACGGATCCCGAGGATTGATGGAGGGCTCATGCATGGATGCGGTTTTCACCCGAAAAAGGCCCTGTTTCTGCTGCGGAATGCCTCTGTTGCATAGTAGACCACTTGAACTGATTTCCACCTCCAGACCAATTCTGTTCTGCTAGGGGAGTACACTGCTGGATTTTGCATTGGTGGCCGACAGAGGGCCTGTCGTCCACTAATGATGGCCTACCGGCCACTGGTGACAACTTACCTGCTGCAATAGAGAGCAAATAAAGCAAAGGCAGTGTATTCTTAAGGGTTTGTTTGCACAATTAACCCCTCCTTATCATTTGAACAGCTCAAATGAGTAGTAAACTTGGTTCACAAATCATCAATCTATGCAATTTCATTGCATTATGGCTTATGAAACCAAGTGTGCAAGTTCAATGAATGTAACAAAATAAGACTCTCAAAACCACCTACCTATCATGAAAGATCAAGGGAAGTAGTTGACAATGAATCTTGAACCGTTTTCATCACTAATGAGTATGAAACGACTCAAGACTCAAGGGTTTAATTAACGTCCGATTGAACCCAAACAAGTTATTATCTTGCTCACTTTTAATTCCAAGTTTTAATTACTCCATTTTAGATTGCCATCCATTTCTTAATTAATTGAGTCCAAAAGGTGAATTTAAGTCTTCTAATGGAAAGAAGGCTCAAACCAAGGGTTGTTTTAGGTATGAAAGAGACATCATACCATTGGTAATGAATCCCCAAAAGGGATTAAACCATTAAGCATGACATCTCAATCTCATGCTTAAACATACAAGTAATTTGAAACCACTTTCAAAGCAAAACAAAAGCCAAGAAAGGAGGGAGGTTGCAGAGGTGATTAAGAGTGATCGCAAGTATGGAAAGCCATAAATAAACACAATCAACTCAAATAAGATGGTGTCTAAGACCTAAAACACCAAACTCATGAGAACAATTACATTATAAGCATGCAAAACAAAGCTCAAATGCAACAAATACTTAAAGATAGTCCTAAAATAGTCTAAAAATAGTCCTAAAACATGCTGGAATTAAGACAAAAATGGCTAGATTAATAAGGTAAAACATGGATCATGCTAGCCTAGTAAGCAAAACACAAGAAGGAGAGGCTAACCCCACCAATTTTGGACTTCAAAACATGATTTTATACATTGAAATAACTCTGAAAATCAGTGTTTAAAAGCTCAAAAAAATATAGTGCAAAGGTAGGAAACACAAGAATAAAAGCCTTGAGAGCAAGGTGTAAAGAAGGGTAAGTTACCCCTCAACCTTTATTGGCCTTAAAACCCAAGCTTCAGCCCAAAAATACAAAGTTTTTACAGCCCAAAAAATAGTTGGAAAATAGCAAGAAAAAGAGTAAATAAAGCAAGTAAAGAGGCAAAGCTTTATACCTCTTGAAGAGGAGATCAATTCCAAGCAATAAACCAAGGCAAACACACCCTCAAGAGCTCAAACATGGCTCAAAGATACCTCAACTCAAAGATGGAAAGGTTTGGTTAAGAGTGTATAAGCAAAGGTGAAGGATACATAGGCAAAGGTTAAGAAATTTGCAAGAGAGAGAGAGAGAATTGTAGAGAGAGAGGAAAAATTTTGCTCCAAAATTTTTCTAACCCCAAAGCAAGAGGGGAGGCCCTCTATATATAGAAAACATGAATCTCCCTCATAAACATCCAACCATACATGTGGGAGCAAATGCATGCATCTATGCAAATAACTGGCACAGCTGTCACAAAATATCTGCAAAAGACATTAGTGGCCGACCAGCCATCACTGGTGGCTGGTAGGCCACATCAATGGCCAGCAACCAAGAGTGATGGCCGGCAGCCCATAAAGGTGGCCAACAGGCCACCAAAGGTTGCAGGCTTGAAGATCTCTAGGTTTGGTCCAAAAATAAAGCAGCAAGGGTGTAAGGTTTGAAAGGCTCAAAGCTGTGGCTTTCTGCTGAGGACTTCAAGTACTTGACAAGCATATACACTTATCATTGGGTGTGCAAGCGATGACATCCAAGTCGTAAAGGCTGTTAAAAATGGGGTGTCTACCTTTAGCCGGTGGGCGATGACTTTGTTGTCGATAAGATCCTGGATCTCATGACGTGAATGGTAGCACAGGTCCGTAGGATGGCCATGTTGTTGGTGAAAGATGCAATACTGGGTAGGGTCATGTTTGGGTGGCAATGGGCCCAGAAGTGGACAAGGATTGAGAGGCTTGAGATGCCCCTTTTCCATTAATAGTTTGAGGGCGCGGGCTGGGCTCATATGGAGGGGAGTAAAAACTCTTCGATTCTAGGGTGGGCCAGTATTTTGTGAAGGTTATGAGGATGTAGCAGTAGCAAAGGGATTAACCATCTTGGCCTTTATAACAACAATACTGACATCTGCAGGCCGTGGAATAGTGTTATTGCTAGCATTGGTATTCCGAAAGAATGGCCTTCTTGCGAGTTTGCTTGTTCTATGGATAATAAGCATGCAAGACAAAGCTCAAATGCAACAAATACTTAAAGACAGTCCGAAAATAGTCTAAAAACAGTCCTAAAACATGCTGGAATTAAGACAAAAATGGCTAGATTAATAAGCTAAAACATGGATCATGCTAGCCTAGTAAGCAAAACACAAGAAGGGGAGGCTAACCCCTCTAATTTTGGACTTCAAAACATGATTTTAGACATTGAAATAACTCTGAAAATCAGTGTTTAAAAGCTCAAAAAAAGATAGTGCAACGGTGGGAAACACAAGGGTAAAAGCCTTGAGAGTAAAATGTAAAACAAGGTGAGTTACCCCTCAACCTTTATTGGCCTTAAAACCCAAGCTTCAGCCCAAAAATACAGAGTTTTTATAGCCCAAAAAACAGTTGGAAAATAGCAAGAAAAAGACTAAATAAAGCAAGTAAAGAGGCAAAGTTTTATACCTCTTGAAGAGGAGATCAATTCCAAGCAATAAACCAAGGCAAACACACTCTCAAGAGCTCAACCAAGGCTCAAAGATACCTCAACTCAAAGATGGAAAGGTTTGGTTAAGAGTGTATAGGCAAAGGTGAAGGATATGTAGGCAAAGATTAAGAAATTTGCAACAGAGAAAGAGAGAGAGAGAGAGAGAGAGTTATAGAGAGGGAGGAAAAATTTTGCTCCAAAATTTTTCTAACCCCAAAGTAAGAGGGGAGGGCCTCTATATATAGAAAACATGAATCTCCCTCATAAATATCCATCCATACACGTAGGAGCAGATGCATGCATCTATGCAAACAACTGGCACAGCTGTCACAAAATATCTGCAAAAGACATTGGTGGCTAGGCGGAGGTGTAAGGTTTGAAAGGCTTAATGATGTGGCATTCCGCTGAGGACTTCGAGCACTTGACAAGCATATACACTTATCATTGGGTGTGCAAGCGATAACATCCAAGTCGTAAGGGCCGTCAAAAATGGGGTGTCTACATTTAACAGGTGGGCAATGACTTAGTTGTCGATAAGATCCTGGATCTCATGACGTGAATAGTAGCACAGGTCCGTGGGATGGCCATGTTGTTGGTGAAAGATGCAATACTGGGTAGGGTCATGTTTGGTTGGCAATGGGTCTAGAAGTGAACAAGGATCGAGTCGCTTGAGATGTCCCTTTTCCATTAATAGTTTGAGGGCGCGGGATGGGCTCATATGGAGGGGAGTAAAAATTCTTCGATTCTAGGGTGGGCCGGTATTTTGTGAAGGTTGTAAGGTTATGGCAGTAGCAAAGGGATCAAACATCTTGGCCGTTGTAACAACAATACTGACATCTGTAGGCCGTGGAATAGTGCTATTGCTAACATTGGTATTCCGAGAGAATGGCCTTCTTGCGGGTTCGCTTGTTCTATGGATAATGCCCTTTTTGAATGCACTCCCAATCTGGACCTCCAGCTCATGTAAGGAAGCAAATGTGGACAACGGTGCCACTATCATTCTCTGCAGCATGTTTGGCTCAAGGTTCTAGACTACTAGCCTGACTTGCTCTCTTTTGGCAGGTCTATTTGTCATTCGGGTTGCCTTGGCTCTCCACCGGGCGGCAAAATCAATGAATGATTCTTTGGGGTTCTGGGTAGTAGCTTCCAGCTCACTAATGGTTACCTCTATCTGGGTGTTATATGAATACTAGTTGACAAATGCCTCAGATAACTACTCCCAGTTCCGCTTTGTTGAGTCTTCCAACTTAGTGTACCAGATGGCCGCCACATCAGACAAGGTTCTCCCAAACAAGAAAAGCTTCTATGCCCTAGACAGACCCATGGGCCTCAATACGTCTGAAAACAACCGGACATGCATAATCGAATCCCCACTTCCATCGAATCTGTCGATGTGGGGCATCTTAAATTTCTCCAGTAATCTGACCGAAGCCTCAGTGTACCCGTCTTCAATATCCGGAATGGAGTTGAAGCCTTGGGATTTCTTCAATGATTTCTCTAATCTAGCAATCTTGACCAAGGCCAGATCAATTTCATTGATATCAAAAGGAAAGATTCTTGCGGGAGGTTGAACCGAAGGCCTATAAGCCAGAGCCGGGGGAAACATTTCCTGAAGATCTAGGATTTAGGGATTTTCTGCTAGTGGGGGTAGATCCGGGTTTGGCTAAGCAGCCAGGATCAGATGCACGGTTGATGCGGATGCCCCAGATGTACGTCGTAGATCGGCGATAATTTCATCCTATGCACATCCTTTGGTTTACGGTATCCATGGTTCTCTAGAAAGCCGCCATCATAGCAGCAAATTCCTCCGCGTTCTGTGCTGTATTTTGTGCCATTGCTGGTCTGGGTGAACTAGATGCTGGTAAACTGATTGAGTGAGAATGGATAGGTGTTTGTAGAATGCTTTGTACTGGTGCTGCTGATTGTCTGTTCCTTCTTCATCGAGTAATTGGCGGAAATGAGACCAACACAGGCTGGCCACCAACAAGGTCTTGAGCTTTGCAAAACCTGCCAAAGCGAGTCCACACAACTTAGGGAATATTAAGTCTTTCTGAAGTTATGATGGTAAACTACCTAGCAAAAAGAAAGAAAAACATAATCAAAATCGGACAACACTTCGGCCCCAATTCACAACAATCATAACACATAGTTGAACTGTAATCCCCACTGAACTCTGTTCTCAAACTCATACTGATATGAACCATTATGTACAGTCTCACTATAAAAGCACATACCAAGTAAAAGAACCAAAACACCCCTATAAGGGGGTAGGGTTACCCTGTCTTAGATTTTTGACATGATCTAGGCTCTACTATTTCAAACAATGAGTTTCACAACATCCTACAAATGGGTGGTATCCTGTCCTAAGTTGGAATAGTCACTATAGCTTCACTATATGCAACTAGGTCAAATGGTTGAAAGGGAACCTTAGCAAGATTACCTAATATACCTCTCACACCTAACACAAAGAAGTGAAAGGAAGATCAAGCGGTACAGCGGTAATCTAGATCCAAGGGTTGTGTTTCCAACATGGCAGAGCCCATGACCGATCAGCCTTTTGGGCAAGCCTCCGGCAAACCATCCAGGAATAGCAGATGGAAAACACAGTGACTTAAAGTAACCATGCAAATGCAATGCAAAGAACATATAAGTGTAGATAAAATATCACATCATGAGTTTCAAGTCAAGTTCTCTAAATCCCTAGCAGAGTCACCAAAAACTGTAGCTTGTTTTTCGTGCTCCTTTCAGATATGACTAGCCTTACAGTTCAAACTCCCGTGGTTCTGAATCTAATTTCACAAAGTGCAATGTGAAACAATGAAAACTTAAAAGAGTCCAAATCTAGCAATTCTTTTTGAAAAATTGATGTTTGAATCAATGCCAAAAATGGACTGCTTTACCAGATTACAGAGTCGCCACCTAAATATTTTTGAGAAATTTAAGAAACCCGAGACTCATGCCAAAGGCCACTTATCCATCATCACCAAAATGTCTCGGCTCGGGAACTTAGGTACGAGAGGGGAAGGTCATGAATTGAGCACCCCTCTCGCCTGATCAAAGATCAGCCTCTACTAATCATGATGTGTTTTTTATTTACATTATATGCTTTTGTTCTAGTTCTATTAGACTAACATTTACTATGTGATGCACGTAAGTATAGACTAATTTGCGAAGATTGGAACACTTTGATTTCACATTTATTTGAAAATTATTTTTTGATATTCGTCACTTGAAAAGGTGAGTTTGTACATTAATCAATTTGTCCCAATTTTGGCAATTTGCCTCCATCCACAAGCATTCAAATAGGTATATCATCTAAGCATTTAGCCTTATAGAAAGCATGCTCGACATGGCAGCAATCACACGCAATGCAAGATGTTAAAACTCAAAATTACTCACCTAGTACTCCGAGCCAAAACAAAGCAAAATAATTAGAAAATATGCATGCTCTTAACTAATGCAATATGACTAATGCGACACATATAAGTATGCAATTAATAGGCTCAGCTATGAACATGGCATATGATTCCATTCAAGACATGTGATGAATCGCATATTCAAGCAATGAATTCGAACATTGACATTGGGTTAGTATGATGAGCCGAACCTTGGATGCATGCAAGACAATGGATGCAAAGCATAAGAATGCTTATTTGAAAAATGATGTTCTATACTAACCATCGTAAGCAAGTAAGTAAAAGGGAGAAAGCTGTGGGGTTGGAAGACATACAACTTATTACATG
The DNA here is from genome assembly GCA_036172215.1 of Camellia granthamiana. Lineage (NCBI taxonomy): Eukaryota > Viridiplantae > Streptophyta > Magnoliopsida > Ericales > Theaceae > Camellia > Camellia granthamiana. The sequence continues at coordinate 17,030,663 of CM069906.1, read as the reverse complement.
TTGGCCCTCGTGCAAGAGGGTTCGAATGAGTGTCCGAATGTCCGAATAAACTAACTAATACAAAGTCAAATGAATTAAGTAAAGAATTAATTAGCTAACTACTCTATTACAACAAGGATAATAATGAGAAGCTATCTAAGTTAACTAGCTATGACAATTACAAATAAACAATAATGATAATTACAATAATCATTACAACAAGACTAATTGTAACAATAATAATTAATTACAACAATACTCGAAGCATTAATTTACAACATTGATGTAAGCAAGGATGCACAAGGGTTGCATGCACAGTGTCCAAGAACTGCTCTGTCTGCCTAGGCCTGCTCTGTTTCACCTTCAACCACTGCCCTCTGTTTTCTGCAAAATATACTGCTGACCAAACATTGATGGCCGGCCCGCACCCAATGAAGCCTGGCCAGGTCCAAATAAGGCCGGTCGTGCCTTAATTTTATGCAAAATCCTGTTTTTGTGTTCTGAAGTGAAAACAGTGCAGATAGAGTTATTCTGAACTCTGTTTGTCCCTTCTACTCTTCTCTCTCATGGTAAGCCTCAAGAGAAGAATGAAGCCATTTCCAAAACCATCAATGAGAAAATTGATTGCTTGATGAGTTAGGGCATGATTTTGGACAAAAATTAATGAATGCAATGAATCAATAACCACCCCTCTCTCCTATCATGGAGTAAGCTCAAAGGGGGAGATAGGAACGCTTCAAGGCTCATTGAAACATTATAAATTGATGTAAGACAACCCTTGACACAATAGACTCAGCATAACGTCCGGCCGAATCCAAGCAATATAACTCATTTTCTTTATGTGGGTTGGTTCATTTTAGCAATTTTTTAGACATTTCCATTCTTTAGTTCATTAAGTCCAAGGTGATGATTACGTCCACTAAATGAGAAGTGTGTCAAACGGGAAGTGATTCTCAACATGAAAGAGAGACTATGTCATTGGCAATGAACCTCCGTATAGATTAAGCCATTAAGCATAGATCCCTAGCTCATGTTTTGAATAACCATCAACCGGTTGAAACAACTCTCAAATGAAAGAAATGGATGATAGATTGCTTTAAGATGAAGCATCTTAACATGGAAATTACTTAAAGAAAAGCTAGAACAACATGCAACAAGCTATGTATGCGAACATATGAGACAACAAGCAAACTAATCAAAGCATGAATTAATTAAACAACCTAGGACAGCCCTAAAACAGCCTCTAATAGGTAAAAAATAGTGGCTCAAAGTACATGAAAAGAGCCTAAAAAGCTAAACAACAAGCAAAGACAACAAGGCTACTAAGCAAGAACAAAGAGTGGTGGCTAACCCCTCCACTTTTGAAACCTCAAAGCATGATTTTTAGCCTCTTTTAAACTCTAAAAATCAATTTGGAAAGCAAATAAAAAGGTTGTAGAACAAGGGTTTGAGCTATAAGTGAAGGTGTAAGAAAGAGTGTTAACTCTCTCTACCCTTTGGTAGCTATCTAAACCCAAGCTTAGACACTTGAAAGAGAATCAAAACAATACAAAAATACAAGAACTTTATAGCAAATGATAGAAATGAAAGCAAGAGTGAAAATAGTAAGCTTATACCTCTTGAAAAAGGTAAACTCTTTGTTTGTGAATCAAACAAAGTCCAAACACACTCTCAAGCTTGAATTACGATGCTCAATGCTCAACTAAGGTTCCAAGGCTAAGATGTAAAGGTGTATATGGTGTATGGATATAGGTTCAAGGTGGTAAGCTTGCTTCAAAGGTTGCTTGTACAAGAAGAAGGAGTTCTCAAGAAGGTGTATAAGCTTTTTGGAAATTCTTCAACCCTCAAAACAGAGATACAACTTCGTTTTTATAGAATTTGAGCAAAAAGGGTCATAAATATCCCCAAAAATAGACAGCTGGTGGGCTCCCGCCTAGAATAGTGTTGCTCACTACTAAGGCACGGCCAGCCATTAATAGCCATGACCGGCTCCCAATGAGGCATGGCTAGGCCTTAATGTGATCCCTTGTCTCTCTACTTCAGACTCAGCACAGGGTGACACAATGTGTAAAAATGGATTTCTGGGGTACAAACAATGGGAATATGACATATTTGGGATTGTTTCGAAGCTTAACATAGCCCCTTCGTTAAGACCTTGAACCACGCACAACACCACTTTCATCATCGAGTGTACCGGGTAAAGCGCTCGAGCCTTGCAGGCAATCAAAAATGGGTGTCTACAAGTTCTCATTCAAAATGTCCAAATCTTCGGTTACAGACTCAAAAGAAAAGCTGAATAAAGACCTAGACAGGACTTTGGTATCCGAGTTATCACCCCCGAAAATACTAGACTCAGACCTCCCAGACTGACTTGAATCTGATTTCGACTCCACAGACTCAGTGGAATCAGATTCTGGGTCCTCACTGGATTCAGAACTAGAAAGAAAGCCTTCCTCCAGCTGCCAAGTAAAACGTGGTGGCCTCGATACATCCAAAATTCCAGAGGTTGTGTCCACACCCGGTTCTTCCTCGATCATGGAGACAATAAAGTTATCCGCAAAGTTCTCTAGGTTGGCCATAGGATCTATTAGGAGATTAGCCAGTGTTGCCCCTACTTCAACCTCATTGTTGTCTGAGTCATCTTCCATGCTCTGGCTAACTTTGATGCTTGGTTCAGTCCTTTCCTCATCGCTGTCCTGTAGCTAATGGTCAAAGAAGATCTCGAACCCAAGGACATATTCATTCGAGGAATTTACCCAAGGCTAAGGAAAATCGCAAAATGGGAAATCCTTTCCCTCTCGAACCAAACGGCCATTCAACATCCCCCGGATTGGCTTGTGGACAAGCTCATATTGCTTTCCAGCTCTCTTGGCCTTAGCTCTGCCTTTCATTTCTTCCCCCTTTCTGATCCAGTCCTCTCTGGTGGGCACATAGCCCAGTCCAAAGGCATGTGGGTTGTGTGGCACCTCCGCCAGTGCTGCAACACCTTTCCGACTGCTCTTTCCAAGCCCCATTCCCAGAACGTACCGCAGTTTGTTCATAAAGTATATGGATTGGGCACTGACATACATGCCTTCGTCCGCGGCCAAAGTGGTCTGTACTACTCGAGCTTCTGCCAGAGTGAATCCCAAGAGGAATACATCTTTATCGCCATGGTTGATCTCTAGCATTGGCATAGTCACCTCCAAAGGTGGATGGATGGATGAGTTCCCAAAAACAATTGCTACCCCTCCCTCATGAGGATACTTCAACATCTGATGGAGGGTGGAGGAGACAACCTTCACATGATGTAACCAAGGCCTCCTTAACAGCAGATTAAAGGTAACTGGCACATCCAGGACGTAAGATTCAATCTCTTGCTCTGACGGGCCTACTCGAACCAGCACTTTCATTGTACCCATGACCTCTCTTCTTGTATTGTCATATGCCCGTACCACCTAGGCTGTGGAAACAAAGTCCACCGGTTTAAGGCCAACCACATAAGCAGTACGGGAAGGACAAACATTAATGGTAGAACCAGTAGCTACCAACACCACTGTCACCCACTTCTCCCTGCATTCCACAAAAATATATAACGGTTTGTTATGAGCCGATCCTTCCAGCGGTAACCCTTTGTCAAAGAAAGTGAGCATTGGCTTGGCACCACCTGGAAAGACCAGGCCCACAAGTTGCTCGGGCGTAGTATCAATGGACAATTTAACCCCATCCATTGCCGACAATACTGCCTGTCGGTGCACCCGTGAAGCCATAAGGAGTCCTTAAATAGAGATATCAGCTTGGATTTTCTTGAGCTATTTCAGCACCGACTCCTCTTCTAGTTGTTTCTCTTTCTGTTTCTCGGCCTCCTTGTCCTTTCGAGACACCTCTGCTTGATCCAGGTACGGCAGTTTAAAAAATCGTCCACTGCAAGTAAGATGACCTATCTCCTCCGCATACCATGTATTATTCAGAATGCAATCTCCTTAATCTTCGTCGATGTGGGCCAGACACAAATCATTGTCATCCCACCACTCACCGTCAACTGCCGACAAGCAGTTGTCAAGCTCCACTTGAATCATTTTCACATCATAAGTGTCCCCCACAGGATGCCACGCAATCATGATTTTCCAACTGTCTTCATTTTTTTCTCTTTCAAACTGCCTTAGTGCAGCTTCCTGTTCAGTCTCTGTAGTGTTCACAACACCCACTTCCTGGGTTGGGTTTCCCCCACATGCGCCCTCCGACACTTTTCCTTTCTCATCAGCCTTCCCGGCCGCTGTAGCTACCTCTGTTTCCTGTCCCTCTGGTTTTATCCCAGTTTCTTTTTCCTTTTCTGGCTCATCACTCAGCCATCCGGTGTTATCAATCAATCTGTTCAGGTCGAACCACTCAATCTGTATATCTCTCTAATCATGCTCATCAAAGAACTGCAGGTTGTCTAAATCCTCTTCGAGGTCTGTGTAGACACCCCATTTTTTACCGTCCTCAAGACTTGGATGTCATCGTTTGAACATCCGATGATTGTGTTTGTTCGTGTTCGTTTTGAGTCCCTGAAGGTCTCGGCTGAGCGCCTTGCCTCGGAACCTCTTGTATTGTTTGTTTTATACTTGGTTGTGGACCAAGAGCTTGTTGCTTCACTTCTGGAGGAGAGGGTGGCCTGTCAGCCATCCCCTTAGCCTGCCGGCCACCAGTGGTGGTGGCCGGTCGGCTACATTGATGGCCGGTCGGCCACTAATGATGGTCGACGGCCATTTTTCTCCTTTTTCAAATATTTATTTGCCAGCTGTGCCAGCTGTTGATCATTGATGCTCATCTCCATACACGTGTATGGAGGGATGAAAGCAAACCTTTGGCTTGTATTTCTATAAAAGGTGAGGTATCTCCCCCATTTGAGGGGTGACAAAAATTTTGTGAGAAAAATTTCTCTCTCTCTCTCTCTAGAATCCTCTCTCTCTTTATTTTGTGCTTGAAAGTGAGTTTTCTCTACACATTTGCATTAAGACCCTTAGCCAAACACCCTCACCTTGGAGCTGAGGTCCCTTAAAGCTTGGTTTGAGGTCTTAAGCTTGGTTTTGGCTCAAAATTTTTGTTGTTTGTTGCTGTGCTTCAAAGGTAAAGCCTTACCCCCTTTTAAGCTTTGTTTTAGTTACTTGTTTGGCCACCTTTGCATGCTAATTGAAGACTGGTTTTAACCTCTAAAAACTCTATTTTTAAGGTTACAAATGATGGTTTAAGGTTTGTTTTGGAGTTAGGGGTGGTTCACCCTCTTTATAGCTTGTTTGCTTGAGTGTTGTGTTTTTTTTTAAAGCTTCTAAAACAACCTTTTTTTTTTTGGCCTTTTAACCACTGAATTCTAGGGGAATTTCAGTGGCAAAAATTATGTTTTGAGGTCTAAAAATGGAGGGGTTAGCCTCCCCTCCTTGTCTCTCTTCCATGCCTAGTTAGGATTACAAAGTAACATGTTTTTATGGCTTGTGTTAGCTTATTTCAAGCATGTTTTAGGCTCTATTTTGACATGTCTCAACTCTATTTTTGGTTGGTTGGAGCACTTGTTGCTTGCTTCTTGCACTTGTAGTGCAATTATGCTTACTAGTCTAGCATGTCTAATGAGTTAGCCTATTATTCTAGCTTGTGTTAGCTTGACTCCAGCACAGTTTAGCTACTATTTTGACATGCTTTAAATCTGTTTTGGGTTGTTTAAGTCCTTTGAGGCTTGGTTTGCATGGTTGTAGTGTAATGGTCTTCACTAATCCATTGTTTTGAGGCTTTGAGCATGAAGTATTTGAGTTGTTTGCATGATATAGCATCATTTGACATGTGATTTCAGTGCATATATCACTCTCACATATATCACTCTTTCATTGCTTTTGAGAGTTATGTTGTAAGCCTTGCTTGTGAGCCAACATGTGAGCATATTTTTCTTACCTTTAATGCTTCAATCTCAACAGGTTTTAGCCATTGTTTTGGCATGATTTAGCTCTGTCTAGAGCTGGTTTGGTCATTTGAGCTTGATATTGCATGCCTCTAGTGTAGTGCTCTTCACTAGCTTTAGTGTTTTTGGCTCTTAACATGTTGTGCATGAGTTGCTTGCATGTTATAGCACTATTTGTCATGTCATTTCAGCACTAAAAAGTCTGTAACCTCCCTCATTTCTTTATTTTTCCATTTGTTTTTAGGGTTGGTTAACCTTATGATTGTGTTTAAGCTTGAGATAGAGCTTGTGCTCAATGGCTTTAACCTTCTTTTGAGGGTTCCTCCTAGCCAAAGGCATGATCTCTCTCATGTCTTAAATCATCCTTTGGTTGACCCCTCTCCCATTAGAGGACAATCACATTGGACTTAACCAGTTAAAGAATGACTTTGTAATGTTAAAATGTGTAAACAAAATGAATCAAGTAAAACATGACCAAGATAAGCATGTTATATTTGCATTGCATGTGTTCAATCAGACGTTATTGAACACACGGTAGATTGGTCCATTTCATACTCAAAGTGATGAAATGAGCCAATCTCCTTTGTCTCCATCACCCTTGATCATGCATGATAGAGTGGTGGTCCTTCGAGTCTTATTTATGCATTCATTGACTTTGTACAAGCTTGACTCTTTGGCCATCATGCATTGAAAATGCTTGATTGGTGGCTTGAGAGCCAAGAATTACACTTCTTTGAGCTTAAGAAATGATAAAGAGAGTAATAGTACATATATTGTGTGAGAATACACTGCTTTGCCTCTGTTTACTCTATGTTGCAGCAAAAGGGAGAATTCCAGGGAAATGGTGGTCGACCGGCCACCAGTGGTGGCTGACAGCCACAAACAGTGGCCGACCGGCCAGTAGTAGTGGCCGACAGCCACCTATGGTAGCCGACCGGCCATTAGTAGAAAAGTTGTTCAAAATGTTCCTGTGTTGGGGCAGAAACAGTCTGGAAATTGGTGCAATGTTCAGAGATCAAAGCAAAGTGCAAACAGAGGCATCCAAAGGCAAGGCGATGGATTTTCTAAAGGAAGCCAACCGAGCATGCATGCATCCCTCACCCTCGAGGCCATTTTAATTGCTTTAATTAGTTAGCATAGCTAATTATTTAATTCAAGTGTTGTACTTAATTAGTTTGTGTAACTAGTTCTTCAATTTCAATTGGTTTGTAATAATTAACTTAGAATAGTTAATTAGTTTTATTTTGTAATAATTAGCTTAGCTTAATATAGCTTAGCTTATTTATTTGGACCCTCCTTCGCGAGGGTGCAATGTTGTAATAAGCGTGCATACGTGTGTGCATGTCTTCCAACCCCACGTCTTTCTCCCTTTTATTTAACTGCTTTCGGTGGTTAAATTAGGGCACGTTTTGATTAGCATACCTTATGCTTGTATGTTTGCATCATTCATTTGTCTTGCTTACACCGAGGCTCGACGCATCATTCAAACTGCATTATATTTACACTTCTTTGAATACGTGGTCAAAGCATGTTATCAACCTGTTGCATTCATATGCCATCTTAGATAGCTGAGCCTATTAATTGCATTATTTCCTGTGTTACATTAGGCATTTTGTATAGTTAGGATCATGCATATTTCTAACTAGCTTTTGTTTTGGCTTGGAGTACTCTGTAAGTCTTTATGGTTTAGCATACTTGCATGAGTGTGAATGATGCCATATTTTGCATGCTTGCCATGAGGCTATTTGCTTAATTGATTAACTGCATGAATGCCTATAGATGAAGGCTTTGTTACTTGAATTGGAACAATTCATTAAATGTGAGTTTTAAGCCCACTTTGCGAAGTAGCAAATCATCATGTTTTAAGCCCACTTGAGGGTGGCACTTTCAAACCATTTTCGAAAACAAACATGAATTGAGTTGTACCAATTCTCGCGATCTTAGTCTATACTTGTGTGTGCCTCACATAGTAAAGTTAGCTAATAACAGGAATAAGAACACATGTGTTTATGAAACAACATATCATGTTAGTAGAGGCTGATCCTTTGATCGGGCGAGTGGGGGTGCTCATTTCAGGACCTTCCCCTCTCGTACCCAAGTTCCCGAGCCGAGGCAACTTTGGTGATGACGGACACGTGGCCTTTGGCATGAGTCAAGGTTTCCTAAATTTTCCAAAAATAAAATATTTAGGTGGTGACTCTATAATCTGACAAAGCAGTCTAGTTTTGGTAATATTTGATTCAAAATCTGATTTTCCAAAATGATTTGCCGGATTGGACTCTTTGGTGTTTATCAATCTCACATTGCACTTTGTGAGATTAGATTCAGAACCGTGATAGGAGTCCGAACAGTAGGACCAATTCGAGCCACTCCAAAAGGGGGGCGCGAAGAAAGTCGAGTCTACAGTCTTCCAAATCATCCAACCCTTGGCTCGAGCCATCCTCCCTGACCACATTGATGTCTGTTGAGATCGATAACACCAATTCAGGCTTGGTTTGACTAGTTGGCATAATATAACAACTCGGGTCATACACCCTCTCAGATAAGTCCCCAAGACACTCCAATAATAGACTAGTACCTTCCTTCGAGGTCAACCTTCCTCCCATTGCAGGTATCATCACCACAAGCTTGGGTTGAGGTTTGGACATGTCCATCATGCACAGATCTGTGCCCTCAGGAATGAACGGCATTGGTTTCGATAGATTGGAGGGGGTAATATATACGCTGGGGTCATAAGAGGTGGCCAGTGTATGGATAAGGTTAAGGTTTCGATGTGGGGAGACTTGATTATGGGCTGAGAGTGGATTTGTGGTTACATTTGGTTTCTAGGGTGGAGCGATCACCTTGTTGTTAATGAGATCCTGAATCTCATGACACAAACGGAAGCACTAGTCAGTATCATGACCGTGCTACTAGTAAAACGCACAGTATTTTACGGGGTTATGCTTAGGTGGAAAAAGGTTAGGAAGAGAGCGAGGTTCTAAAGGTTTTAGGTGCCCTTTTTTGACTAGCACCTTTATGGCTTTGGATAAGGTCATGTATAGTTGGTTAAAAGTCCTACCCTGAGTTCGGGTAGGGTTGGATGATGTTTGTGGGCCTACATTGGCAAAGGGGTCAGCAGTTTTTGTGGTGATGACAACACTTACATTCGATGGCCTTGCAGTTGTGCTCCCACTGGCAGCATTGGACCTGCGAACAAACGGCCTTTTAGCCGACTCCTTATCCGCAGTAATAAGTCCTTGTTTCATGGCATCTTCGATTTGCGCTCCCATTTCATGAAGTTCTATAAACGTAAATAACAGGAGCACAATCATTTTCTACAATAGCTTGCCATGCAGATTCCGGACAACCATTCTGCCCTGGTCCTTCTCGAAAGGCCTCGTGGTCATCATCAAGGCTTTAGCTCTCTATCTTTGTCACAAATTCAAAGAAACCCTCCTTCGGCTCTTAACGTGTTGCCTCGAGATCACGAGTTATGACCTAAATCTGCATATTGTAAGAGTACTGAGCAATGAAGGCTTTAGCCATCTCCTCCCAATTCTGTTTGATGGAATCTTCCAACTTAGCACACCAAATTGCCTCTATACCCAATATGGTATGACCAAAGAGAGACAACTTCTGTAGTCTAGTTAAGCCCATCGGCCACAAGATATTTAAAAACAATCGCAAGTGAACCATCGGATCCCTGAAACCATCAAAACAATCAATGTGCGGCATCTTAAATCAATCCAACAATGTAATCGCAAAATCAATGTATCCATCCTCTATGTCTGGGATGGAGTTAACCCATTGTGCTCTTTTGAACAATTTCTCCAGTTTGTTGACCTTGACTGCAGTTAGGTCAACCTCGAACTTGAACGGAGCCTCGGTCTGATAAATGGGGGCTTTGGAAGCTAGTACTAGGATTGGCTCTATTTGGACTGGAAAAACCGGATTACCCTAGTTTTGTGAATCTTGAGCATTGGCAATATTAGCAGTGGAACTGGGCACAAGAATAGCCGTGGTGGGTGCATGGGATGCAGAGGCCGTAGCCGGCTGTGGTTGCTATTATTGTAACCTAGTTATCACCTCGGCCTAACGGGCCGTAACTTCAGCCTAGCAAGCCGTATCATGCTGTAGTGCTTCAACTGTTTGCTACAACTAGAGTATTAAGACTGAACACAGGTGAGTTAAGAGGTGATTGCTGTAAGAATTGGATTGGCGAACTCTGTCTGGTTCTCCTTCGTCTTGTAACCGATGAAAGTGAGGTAAACACGGGTTGTCCCCGAACAAGATCCCCGGCCTTGCAAAGTCTTCCGACTCAGATCTAGAGTACTTGGGGGATATCCGAACTTTCTGAAGCCATGGTTTAATTTACCTAGCAAAAGAAATAAAGTAAAAGAGCAGCAATCAGAAACCTTACAGCACCTCAGCTAAGAGTTTTATCAACACAGACATGATCAAAACTGTAGGACTATACTCTACACTGAATTTCATCCCAAAACAGATACCAACCTTGCAACTGATATGCACATTCCTGTACAATTTCGCTGTAAAGCACATACCAGCTAAGAGAGAGCCAAAACACCCTTATGAGGGGGTAGGGTTACCCTGTCCTTGTTTTATCATGAACTAGGATTCACTATTTCAATCAAGCGGTTTCACGCAATCCTGCATTCAGGTGAGCATCTTGTCCTAGTTTGGAACAATCTCTATGGCTTCATTATACACAGCTAGGCCAAATGGTCAAAAGGGTACCTCAGCAAGACTACCTAATATAGCTCTCACACCTAACACCGAGAAGTGAAAGGAGGATCAAACGGTACAGCGGTAGTCCAGATCCAAGGGTTGTGTTCCTAACATGGCAAAGCCCATGACCAGTCAACCTTTTGGCAAACTTTTGGGCAAGCCTCCGGCAAATCGTCCAGGAATAGCAGATGACAAACACAGTGACTTAAGCGCACCAATGCAAATGCAATGCAAAGAACATATAAGTGTAGATAAAATTTCACATCATGAAGTTCAAGTCAAGTTCTCTAAATCTCCAGCAGAGTCGCCAAAAACTATAGATTGCTTTTCGTGCTCCTTTCTGAATCTAATGTCGCAAGTGCAATGCGAAATAGATAAACACAAATGAGTCCAAATCCGAAAAATCTTTTGGAAAATCAATTTTGAGTCAAACATGCCAAAAAATGACTGCTTTGCCAGATTACAGAGTTGTCACCTAAATATTTTTAAGAAATTTAGGAAACCCGAGACTCGTGCCAAAGGCCACTTATCCATCATCACCAAAGTGTCTTGGCTAGGGAACTTAGCTACGAAACGGAAAGGTTATGAATTGAGCACCCCACTCGCCCGATCAAAGATCGGCCTCTACTTATCATGATGTGAATCTTATTTATATTATATGCTCTTGTTCTGATTATTAGGCTAGCATTATTATGTATTGCACACAAGTATAGACTAATTTGCAAAAATTGGAATACTTTGATTTTATGTTTGTTTGAAAATTGTTTCGAATATGTACCACTTGAAAAAGTGATCTCATATGTACATTCATCAATATATCACAATACTTAAGCACTTAACCTCATGGTATATATGCTAGACATGGCAACAATCACACACATGCAATATATTAAAACAGTAAATGCTCACCTAGTACTCCAAGGCAAGCCAAAGGAAAAGAGTTAGA